>WOUH02000002.1:2081045-2098185 GCA_009936405.2 Stevia rebaudiana
ACAAAAATAAGTAAAATAACGTTAAAACTAGTGCAATTTTACTTTTGCCCCTCGAGGGTTCACACATATATAAATTACATGTGCGCACCGCAAACGGGACGTAAACCAAAAGTTGCATCAATGGTACCTATTTCTTAAAATTGTTGCAAGAATGGTCCCTGGATTGGATGACCAGCTAAAAAGGCCGTTACTGACTGTCATACGCAAAGCACATGAGGGTAATTTAGTCAATAGACCCAGTTACAAGTGCTCTTTTTTGAAAAAAAAAAAAAAAACTAAACATCTATTATTTATTAAAGTAAAATTAACATTGTATAAAAATTTATTTTGAGCGAATAAAAAAATGTGTAAATGTAAATTGTTTGTATTCTTCATTTAAATAACATAAATATAGCCAAGAACAAGGTTTTTTTCGAGCCTGGCTTTGTGCACCTCTAAACTATTTAACAAAAATTAAAAGTAAACAAATAAATAAATGAATAAATAAAATAAAAACTTACCTTAATAAAGCAGGCAACTCATGACCTTCATAAACAATTGAACATATATTTAGCAACCACGCATGAACCATGGCTCGCGCAGCACCAGAAGACATGAGATGTAAATCTAAACAAGAATCAGACCATGTGTTTTCCCACACTTGTCTGCGTTTTCCTTCTAAAACCACCATCTGGGCCCCGCGTTTCTGAAAAATCATGTCAAATATATTATAGTTTTAATACGCAGGTGTTTGGTATTGAATCCTTATATACTGAGCTCGACGAGCCTGCCATTAATATTAATATAAAACTTTTATTTGTATAGAAGAGGAAATGTATAACACGGAAACACACTTTAACTGAAAAAACTTTGGAAATTGAGTTTTTTTTTAGCTCTACATTCAATTTTATGATTTCTTGTGAAAAATAAAATAAAAAAGCGCCAAGCAAATATATATATTTTTTAAATGTTTTTTATAATAAACGGACATTTTTAGCAAAAAACAAATATGTTACATATGTAAAATCATCACCCATCAGTTACATACGAGAACGTTTGTTTTTTAAAAGTGAAAATAGTTATAAAATCTACTTTATTTTTTTGTTTTTAAATTCCAATAGTTTTCTAAGGTTTTTTCATTGAACTTGGGTTTCTATTTTATCCTTTTACACATGTCTCCAATGGTATTAAAAAATCTAATTATCTAAATATCTACATGTAAAAATAATCCTTAAATAACTAGATAATCCAGCTGCAAAGAAACAAATGATTATCCAGCTGCAAAGAAACTATTTGTTTAAAGAAAATTAAGAGTTTATTACATACTGATTAATAATTTCCCGAACCCAAGCCCGAGAAACTATTAATCAATAAGACAAACAGTTATTTATTTATTTTTTAAACGGAAAACACACACACACAAATAAATTACTTACTAAATAATTAGTTTTTTTTTAAACCGAAAACACACACACACATTCACACCTAATCCTAAATTTACTTCAAACATGCCTCCAATGGGATTGAAAAAATCTAATTATGTAAAGATTTACATGTAAAAATAATCCTTAAATTACCAGATAATATTAATCAGAAACTCTTTGTTTAAAGCAAATTAAGAGTTAATTACCTGTCCAAAATGCCATAACATATCAGTTAAAGCATTATAAAAAGCCGATGCGGTTGATGAATCCATACGTTTGACCTCATCAAAAAGAGAAAGCGCATGAACCCAAACGTTTTCTCTATGGCCCATTAAAAGCCCATGGGCCACACCGTACACTTGGTTATCAAATAAACGTAACTCTTCTAATAACAATGAAGCTTCTTCGAACGAACTGCAACGGCTGCAAAATTATATAAAATTTTTAACAATTTATTATGTGTTTAGAATTAAAGAAAAGTGATGTTTTTATGGAAAGCAAACGGTAATTTATTTTGTTGGCATAAATTTAATAATAAGCAAATAAATCATAATATTTCGGTTGAACATGTAAGAATACAATGAGTTTTGATGCAAACTATATATGTACATACATACATACAACTACATATATATATATATACACACAATGTATAGTTTTATCACTTTTTTATATTATATTTAACAAAAACTATTGGGCTATTCTAAATGTCAATAAAGATAATCAAATCACACATAAAAAAAGCTTATTAAAACCTCATTTATAGTTAGAATAAAAAAGTATAATTTCTATTTATTTTTTAAAGATAAAAAAGTGATTTTGTTTAAAGTTTTTAAATCTTAAAAACAAATATTTTTGTAATCAAGATCAGATAAAAAAATAAAGATACAATGTAAATGTTCATTCCATCATACATAATAATGTAATGTACAATTCCATTCTCTTTGATTCCTGCATACCAAACGTAACCGACTGAATTGTTGAATGATTATAAGGTTAAGGAAAACAAAAAAACAAAAACATATACAAATAAAAAGTACAAACCTGCAAGCATTTAAGATAGCTGAAAACGTGACAACATTCGGTTTAATTTCCAACTCATGCATCTTCCGGAAAACACCTAAAACGCATATAATCTCCTTTTTACCCTTTTCTCCAATATTCAAATTCCCACAAGCTAACTGCTCAAAAACCTTAATTATTCTATCTTCATCGCAATTACTAATCTTTTTATCACCATTTTCCAAACAAACAATTTCCCGTTTATTCTCATTTGAAAAACGAGCTTCACCCGATTGCCCAAACGCGTTTATAATCGAATTATAAGTTACAACATTAGGTTGAATCCCCTTTTTAGTCATCTCATCAAGCAACAAAGCAGATGATTCAACAAACCCTTTTTTACATAACGAATCGATAATTTCACTATAGAAAACAACATCAGCTTTCAAACCTTCATGTTTAAATTCTTTATACATCTCAGTAGCTTCTTGATACAACCCACCTTTTAAATAAACACTAATTAAAGTCGAATATGTTAATAAATTAGGTGGTACGCGTTCGTTCTTCATCCGATTAAACAGTTCTTTAACTTTATCATATCTTCCTTGTTTACCAAACCCATCAAGAAGCGCGTTATACGTCACAACATCTTTTCTAAACCCCGTGTTTTCCATTTCTTTAACAACATTAAGCGCCTCATCAAACCGACCTAAACTTGCATAAATCGCCAAAAGATTATTGTACGACACGCGATCAAGACGAATGTTTGCATACTTCATCTCACTAACTAAACTTAACGCTTGATCTAATCGCCCCGATTTTGCACACCCACGAATCACAGTGCTGTAAGTAACCTCATTCGGCATAATATTCTTTGCTGTCATTTCAGCCATTATTTGAAACGCGTAATCCATATGACCACCACTAGAAGCAGCATCCAAAAGTGTGTTATATGTATAAATATCGGGTTCGATACCGCGATAACACATCTCATTAAACAAATTTACAGCAGTTTCCCATAAACCTCCACCACTACAAACAGCTAAAAGCGAATTGTAAGTGATTCGATCGGGTTGAAACCCGTTGTTTAACATATCATCAAAGATATCCGAAGCCCGTTTGAAATCAGCACCCGCTTTACCACACGCGTCTATTAACGCGTTGTAAGTAACAAGATTCGGCTTTAAACCCGATAATTTCATGGTTTCGAAGAGCTTAATTGCATCATCACATAAACCACTTTTAGCATAAGCACTAATCAAAGCAGAATATGCATAAACAGTGTTACCATAACCTTGATTAACAGCAGTTTCAAACACTTTTTTAGCTAATTCAACTTTCCCCAATCTACCAAGAACACTAATCACAGAACTAGCTAATTTACCTTGCTCTGTTCTTCGTCTTTCACGATTTACAGCAAATTCAAAGCATTGAATCGCCATTGACCACTCGTTTCGATTACCCAATTCGCGTAACAAGAAATTATAATCATCAGACCCACATAACTTCGATTGAAAATTGAGTAACACGGATTCAATCAACCGATCATCACCGCTGCATCTAATCAGCTGCTGCAGAGCATCTTCCGCAACAATCGAGTGTCGGATCGACCCGCCGGACTTCGGGCGGCCAAAATGCATCTTGGAAACGAACCGGGTTGACCTCCGACCAGAGAAATCGGCGGCAAGTTCGGATTTTGACGAGGAAAGAGGGGCGAAATTAGGGTTCCGGTGAGTACCAGCTGCGACGGTGGCCGGAATTGGGACAGGGGGTTTGGTTGCGGTGGGGTTTCTTGGTGGTGGAGGGTGGAGGGATGTGTGGCCGTTATGTGTACGGCGGTGGTTGTTGTGGTGGTTCTGGATGTTCTGAATGTGGTGGTTTTGGTAGGGTTTTGCGGTGGTTAAAGTGGGTGGCGTTGAAGAAGCCATCGCCGGATAAGGTGTAGGGTTTGAGGGTGGAGATAATGAAGAAGACAAAGAGATGTTAGATGTTAAGTGTGTGTTTACGTTGGTGTATTTACACACACATTGGAAGTAGCTGAGTTGAGTTTGCTGAGTCAACCACATAACTTTTTTTTGTTGGATTTTTTAATCCTTGCTAAATTTAAATTTGCCAATTTAGAGCACACAAAATGTTAACTTTTTAAACTTTTTTTTTTCTTCCTTTTTTTGTTAAATTTAATGTTGGTTTTTTTTAACAGCTTATGAAAGAAGGAAATTCAGAATTTCTTTATACAACGATTGAGGGTGAGAAAAAGAAAAAAAAAACTATTAATTAAACTTTTAACGAAAATTGAAGTCTATACGAGTCGGTTAAAAAATCGATGGTTGAGTTAGGTTTTTTTTTACAATTGATTTTTATTGTTCAACTAAGTTATATATAAAGAAAAAACTAAACTAGTCTAACCAAATACTGCTTAAACCAATCTTTATATTTTATTTTTTACAATAATATAATATATTGTAAGACTTTTGTGATAGCTTTTCTAGCATAACATATTATTTGGTTGTTGGGATCCTTTACAGATAAATTTGTTTGCTATTTTATCTTTAATCTTTTGTATGTATTAAACTTTTAATAATACAAAAAACCATAAATAAATTACAAATAGTTCTAAATGTTCAATATAAAGAGCTGAAGATGTATAAGAAAAGGAGACAATAATAATGGTCATAGTGTTGCTTGCACATTTGACTATACGGAAATTGCTTGAAAGATGCAACAACGATGTAATATTTAGGATAAAGGTCATCATAGTACACGCAATTATGTCACCTTTCGAAGGAGAAAGCAATCTTGGGTTTTGGTTTGACTTTTGCTATCATTATATGAGAAAGTCATGAAAATAATTCACTTTTGTATAGCATATATACTTTACTAAACATTTTAATATGTTATATTATGTCTTCATAACTACGAGACTTACGAGATAACCAATTTCACCAAACTTAACAAATTTCACCAAACTTAAGGAAATAAACTACATTAGTTTTTCATATGTGGGGGCAAGAAATGAATCGCCTTAAATTAAGTCTACTTAAACTGAGTTGGCTTAAAACAAGTCGGGTCAAATGAGTGGAAGCAAACAATTAACACTTAATTATTACCTAACGACATTGTAAATTTTTTTTATTTATTATGATACAATAAACTTGAAAATATTATTGATCAAACTGAACTGTGTATGAGCTGGTGAGTTAAAAGAAAACATATTACTCATCCCCTTAATTTAGTTTGTTGCCGTCAATACTTATTTTTTTCAATTCTATATGATAAATGCCTATTATAGTAATAAGATGTTAATTTTAGGAATGTTAAATTCAAAGCAAACTAATATGCTTATTTTGTAAATTTATATTAGTTAAAGGAGTTATATCTATCTTAATCTGCATAATTTAACTAAAACTTATACTTTTAATCAAATATGTTTATATTTAAAAAAAATTACATACAACTCATTTCCGGTATATATCATCATTAAATTAAATAACATTTTTTTATTCTCTTTCTTTAAAATTCATTCTCTCTATTTCATTCACAAAGACTCACAAATATTATAAAATAACTGATACGGGAAATCAAAAGTAACCCTCAAATACGAAGGGTGAGTTAGCTTTCCCCAAAATATATGAAAATAGGGTTTGGGGATAGAGAATGAGTATGTGTGAGTTACCCAACACATCATAGGCTTTAAGGTCATTCTGAGGCTAAGTCGAGGTCACATTAGTAATATGTTATGAGTAGGAGTTGAGAGAAAATAACATGACCTTTTAGATAGAGGGGACTTTCTATTTATAGAGAAGAAATGAGCTAACCTTAATAGTTTGTTTCAACATGGGCTTTGTTAGAATGGGTTTATATGAAGTGAATCTGGCCCAACTAGGATTGTGTATCTTCAAGTCCTGCTAATATAGTATCATGTAGTGCTAGTTATCATTTGTGAGTGTCCATGCATAATTTGTTAGTATTTCAATTAATAATGTTGTATCACAGTTTTGATCTATATGGTACTTGGTCTGCATTATCTTGATTCTTGCCCTTTTGCCTCTAACAAGGTGACTTTTGTTTTAAGATATGTAATGGGTGTTTCGACACTAGATACAATGTTTAAAGAATTGACAACATAAACACAAGTTATGGTTGTCTACGTTCATGAGTGGTGGTCGTAAACCTGTGTATGAAGGCATTTCGAAGCACTTGCATAGAGTCAAATGTCATGACTCGTTTTGTAAGGTTTTTAGTTAACACGTATGAATGCTTTTCATAACATTTGTATAGAGTCAAACGTACTGCCTCATTTTATGAGGACTTTGCCAAAATATATGTTTTTCCGCTTGCCTATAGTCAAGCGGCGTGACTTCGAGAAGTGATCATATCCCACTGAAGAAATTCAATCGACATTTGTCTAGAGTCAAGAAAAGAAATTAATAGAGAAAGCACGCAAGCAGCATGTCTCGTTTTATGAGGGCTTAATCAAAATGTTTGCACACACACTTGTCTGTAGTCAAGCGGCGTGACTAGAAGAAGTGAAACATAGCCAAATAGTCATTCGACACGCTTACTATGAATTTTAAGTACCTAGTCATGACGAAGTATACCAAAATTTGTTTAAATAACATAATTTATATGAATGATAATACACTAAGCTTAAAAATGTCCCAAGTTTTTAGCATGATCAGGATTGAAACATTGTTTATTACTTTACCTTAAATTGTTTACGAAATTAAAACTATAAAAAACATAATCCCGATATGCGATTTTCACTCTTATTCATTCTTTGATTGTAACAACCAAAAACACAAAACAAAGATTCTGCATACAATTTCTAAAAGCTACCATCTTTAAACCTCCATCAATGGCTACCAACACATGGTTTCTGCAAATCTCACAACCCCATCAACCAATACCCTTATCATCTTCTTCATCAACCACCTTCATTCCATCCCATCAAAGTTTTCACTTATCATGAACCCTAATTCAATCCACCTGATTATTCATCTGCATCTTCTTTCCACCTTCCTCACCGTACCTCCACCCTCCTCCGCCGTACCACTAGCCCTAAACTGCGGCTCAAAAGACGGTGGAAATGACGCCGACAACCGGAAATGGGAATCCGATCAGAAATACCTCGTCGCCGGCGACAAATCGCTGTCAACAACCGCCGTAACACACGATCCGTCGTTATCCTCCGACGTACCGTACATGACCGCCAGAATCTTCACCGGAGAAACATCATACAAATTCGACGTCAATTCCACCAGCCGATACATTCTCCGCCTCCATTTCTACCCTTCCGATTACCCTAATTTCAACGTTTCAAAATCATATTCAATCGTTACCACAAATTCAATCACGTTATTGAAGAATTTCAGTGCGTTTATCACCGCCGAAGCCCTATCGCAAGCTTACCTAATTCGAGAATTCACTCTCGCAGCGAGTAATTCCGATCAAATCACCGTCACATTCAAACCGTCTGATAAATCGTTTGCGTTCGTTAACGGAATCGAACTCATTACAGAACCGGAATTGTTCGACGATCAGGCCGGATTAGTCGGAGTAGCGGAAAATGCCGGCACGATCGACGGTGTATCGTCGAACATGCAAAACATGTTCCGATTAAACGTCGGCGGGCAATACATACCTCCGACGAATGATTCCGGCGGACTGATGAGAAGCTGGTACGACGATACACCATACATGTTTGGCGCTGGTACGATTTCACATATCGCTAATGTTACGATTGATTATAAAGACTTGCCGGAGGCTACAGCTCCGGCGGATGTTTACCGGACGGCGAGATCTCAGGGACCGGATCCCAATATCAATAAACAAAGCAACGTAACGTGGTTGTTTCCGGTGGATGCAAATTTCACATATCTTGTTAGATTTCATTTTTGTGAGTATCAAGTTGATAAGATCAATCAGAGGGTTTTTGAGATTTATTTGAACAACGAAACCGCTTTTGCAACCGCCGATATTATCGCGTGGACCGGCGGAAAAGGGATTCCGACGAGGAAAGATTACGCAATTTACGTAGGAGATAAATCCGGCGACGAAAATTTATGGGTGACTTTGCATACTAATATTGATTTGAAACCTGAATTTTATGACGTACTATTAAACGGATTGGAGATTTTTAAAATTAGTGATTCAAAATCGAATTTGGCGGGAAAGAATCCGGTCCCGTCAGAAATGATGCAAAAACAGTTGATAGCAAACCAGGAGGCTACGGATGCGATTGGGGTCAAGCATGTCGTGGGTGGGGCGATGGGTGGGGCCGCGACTGTCGGGCTGGCGGTTGTCTTTTTGTTTGTGGTTCGGCGAAGGAGACGGGTTCCAGGATCGGATACGGGTGTTAGTAGCTGGCTCCCGGTGTATGGGAAGTCGACAAGCAAGTCGACTATGTCTGGGAAAAGCCAATCTGGTAGTAGTTCTTTGTCATCTGACGCTGTGTGCAACTGTCGGTATTTCTCATTAGTCGAGATTAAAAGCGCGACGAATAATTTCGAGGAGGGTAACGTTATCGGGGTCGGAGGTTTTGGAAAAGTGTATAAAGGGATAATTGACGGTAATATGAAAGTTGCGATAAAACGATCAAACCCATCTTCTGAGCAAGGCGTTAACGAGTTTGTGACAGAAATCGAGATGTTATCGAAGCTAAGACACCGGCATTTGGTCTCGTTAATTGGGTTTTGCGAAGAAGGTAACGAAATGGTTTTGGTTTATGATTACATGGGTAAAGGAACGTTACGAGAACATCTTTATAAAGGTAACAAGATCACTCTTTCGTGGAAACAAAGGCTCGATATCCTAGTCGGGGCCGCGAAAGGGCTTCATTACCTCCACACGGGCGCGAAATACACTATCATACACCGTGACGTGAAAACGACCAACATTTTATGTGACGATAATTGGGTCTCAAAAGTATCTGATTTTGGGCTGTCGAAAACGGGCCCGAATTTGAACCAAAACCACGTGAGCACCGTGGTGAAAGGCAGTTTTGGGTATTTGGATCCTGAGTACTTCAGAAGACAACAACTAACCGAAAAATCAGACATTTATTCATTCGGGGTTGTTCTTTTCGAGGTGTTATGCGCTCGGCCTGCTTTGAACCCGAATCTCCCGAAAGAGCAAGTGAGTTTAGCGGATTTTGCGTTGCAATCGGCAAGGAAAGGGACGTTGGAGGAGATGGTGGACCCGCATTTGAAAGGGACGATTAAACCAGAGTCGTTTAAGAAATTTACCGATTGCTCGTTGCGGTGTTTGGCTGATCACGGGATGGAACGACCCTCGATGGGTGATGTGTTGTGGACTTTAGAGTTCGTTCTAAAATTGGAAACAGAAGGGGACGAGACGAGAACCGAGAAGAAGTCGGGTTCTTCGGGTGGCGGGATGGTGGAGGTGCCGATTCAGAGTAGTGATATGATCGCGATGCATCTTAACACGTTGAATCTTGATGATGATGAGTATAATTATGATAGTGATGATGATGGTAATGCGTTTTCACAGATTGTTGATCCAAGAGGAAGGTGATTGAAGTTGTAAATTGTAGGATTGTTCAATATGCGGTCTCAAAATGACTGAACCAAAATCCAAACCAAAACAGTAAAAAATCAAACTGGTGAAAAGTGAAAACTCCTAACAACCAGAATTCAAACCGAAAGAGTTACAAAAACAAACTGGTGAAAACTTCAAGACTTTATTTGTTGCTACAAAGGATCGAACAGATTGATAACCACCACACCACAGCAACAGATTGATTTGGTTTCTAAAATTTGGATCTATCTCCCACAAGTGCATTGATCTTTATGTAATTTTATCTGCTGTGATGTTTTCTTATTAACGTGTAGGTATTATAATCTTTTAAAACGAATCAATTGGGTTATTCATGGAAAATATGTTTTTTTAATAGAACCGCAAAAACACACACCCATCTACTATTACTCTTTAATCGACTCTATAATTGTCTCCACAAGCACACACCCATCATTTTCGCACATGTCTCTAACTAGATTTGAACCCTATAACATCTACGATACACGTCATGTTTGTCTTATTGTAATCCATAATTAAATGGAAACCAATTGTGTAATTTCGAGTTTACAAACCGCCAACAAATGGTTAAGATTTCGAGTTTACAAACCGCCGCAAAACACTAGAAAGACCTCGTCTCGAGCTTGTAGTTTTAGGTATTTTCATGAAAGTTGACAACTAATACGTTCTAAAAATATATAAACGAGGAAACTAATTCTTAACAAAAATCTTTTAACAATTATGTTTGTCGAAAAGGGGAAATCGCCATAACAAGAAGATCAACTAACTGTACACCGTAATTTTTTGAATACCAACACTCTGTTACAATATGGATGTATTAGGATTGAGTTAACGAGTTAACAGCAATTCTTAGCAGCTATACGAGTCAAATTGTAATTACACAACCAACTAACAAAATGTTTGTTAAGTTGGTTAACTAGTTACATTTACACCCTTCTAACTACTAAAAACTTGCAATTAACTCTAAAACTGAATCCTAAAACGTTCGTGCAGTAACACACTTTCGCAGGCGTTTTCCTCTTTTTGTTAGACTGCAACCACGGTTAAATCTAATGGGCCCACACAAAATCCTACAACACATTCGGATACGAAAACAGTTATTTTTTTTTTAATTTGAAGTTATCTGCCTTCATGAAGGTCTTCTGAAAAGAGAGCCGCTCGTGGAATATGATCATGATCAAACACACTTAGGCCCGAATACGGGCCCGATGAGAAAATGGAAGATGTACCATCTGATTCAAAAGTGGTTGATGATTGTTTTTTAGGGGGTTGTGAATTTGTTGCTGACGTGTCATGATATTCTGTTACGCGTTGTACCATTTTTAGTGATTGTACAACTTCGCCCATGGTGGGCCGTTGGTTCACCTCCGGGGATACACAAGCGGCTGCGATTGTACAAACGCGAGATAAATCTTCAATCGGGTATTTTCCACCGAGCTTTGGATCCGCTAGTTCTTCCAAACGGTCTTTATCTCTTAGAATCGGCCTCGACTGTGTAATTTAAATTTATTCAGTAAAAACCAGGTGGTAATTTTGACCCGTTTGCTTATAGATATGTTGACCTTTTTTATGTTTTTTTCTAACATGTCGGACAAAATTTGTCCAAAGTGTATTTTAATGCATAAAACCTCCTTTATTTTTAGAAAGAATTACACATTATTTGAAATATTATAATTCTTGTAATCATATGTGACACGTTAAATGTTCTCTACCTAACGTGACATATAATACAAAAGTATGACTCAAAACGAAAAATGGATTGGACAGGAGAAAAATCGTCTAAAGTGTAATTCTATTACATAAAACCTCGTAAACTTTTTTTTCTAAGATTATAAAAATGTAACAAAACCCCGTTACCCGACCCGCCATTTATGCACCTTTGAGAGCATTTACAGCCAAATCTCTATTTTTCCTCTCTATCTCCAAATTATAGAGATTTTAGGTTAATTTTCATCTACGAGTATTTTTTATAAATATTCTCTAAATATAGAGAATATAATTTTTTTCGAGTGTATAAGATAGAGAAAGTAATATTAAAATAATAAAATAAGTGTGTGAATAGAATACATATTGAGATAGAGAATGGGATGTGGAGAGTTAAACAAATTTTGTATATACATTTAGAAAAACGTGATATTTGGTTAAATTATATAAATAAAGATAGAAACTGGGATGTGAATGCTTTTAGTATTATTAATTTTAATTTAATTCAAGTTAAAAAAAATAAACAAATAGAAATACAACGCACCCAAGAGACGAGGTTTTCCTGTCCTGACGGTTGGGTCATATCCACGGGCTTCCTTCCGGTCAACAATTCAAGCAGGACCACACCGTAGCTGTACACGTCACTCTTGACTAACAAATGACCGGTCATCGCGTATTCAGGGGCCACATATCTGTAAATGAATTCCAACTCATCAATTACTATAATGTTGAGGACAAATTACATGTTAAATAATTACGGGCAACTTCATTTATATCATTCTAAAAGTCACCAAAAAAAAAAAAAAAAATACAAGGCCCTGAAATGATTTGCAATTAACAATGTTGTTTCATATTCGTTGATTGTAACTGATTTATATTTTACTTACTATGAAACTTAAAAGATGATAATATTACATAATTTAGATTGGATTTGTGTGTGTGCGGAAAAAAGCGTAATAAACTTTAATTTTTATAAAGAAAAAGAGTTTCATAGGAACTAACCCAAATGTACCCATGACGCGAGTAGATAAATAAGTTGCTCGACCTTCTGGGGCGAGTTTAGCTAGACCAAAATCCGCAACTTTCGCATGAAAATTGTTTTCTAATAAAATATTAGACGCTTTAAAATCTCTATGAATAACAGAAGGTTGTGAATCCTCATGCAGATATGCAAGTCCTCTTGCAGCATCAAGAGCAATCTTCATTCTAGTATCCCAATCCAACGGACAGTTAACCCCTAACGGGCCTACAAAAAGACAATAATACCCTTATACAAAAAGACAATAATACATTAATACCTATATATCTACTTGTCTAGATTGGAAATAAGAGAAACTGACCATGGAGCCATGATTCCAAACTTCCGTTTGGAACAAGTTCATAACAGAGAAGATTTTCTGAACTATCTTTGTTGCTATAATAACCGACAAGTTTTACGAGGTTTCGGTGATGTAACCTACTAAGCATTTCAACTTCTACCAAGAATTCTTTATCGCCTTGTTGGCCTCCGGTTGAAAGACGCTTTATAGCTACATGGGTCCCGTCAGTTAAAACACCCTTGAAAACTCTTCCAAATCCACCTTCACCGAGAAGACTCGCGTGTTCAAAGTTGTTTGTTGCTTCTTTTAGTTCTTCGTATGCGATATAGCGCGTACTAGTTGGGTGTGGAAAAGATCCTGCAGTTGGAAGAGATTCCACTGTCCTTGGCTTATCTGTTTTTTTTTTTAAGTAAAAAAAAATTAAAAATAAGTTGGTTAATTATTTGATGAAATATATAAAATACACATGATAAAAAGAATAAAAGAAAAAAAAAAAAGAAAAGAAAAAAGTTATATAAAGAATATTTCTATCATTTACAAGAATAGTCCTTTTATGGTAAAAAGACAGTAATGCCCTTAACTTAACAGGAATAGTTAACTCTAGTTAGTCAAAAGGCATGAAAACATAATAATCAGGTAATCAAGTTAATATCCATAATTAGCATATTATCATACCAGTTTCTTTTGGCGATGATTTAGGTTTTCTACGACATGAACAAAGTATAAAAACACAAATAACAGCAACCGAAAGAATTCCAACACCGATTGCAATAACAAGAATCAAACTGAGGCGTTTTCCACTACTTGAAGTGTTTGAAGATGTTGAAGACGAAGGCATTGAAGGTGGTGGTTTTGCAGGCGATGTAGCGACATGAGGTGCTGCAAGGATGTTGTAACAATTAGAATTTAATTGCAAAATTATGAAATTTAAAGGAAGAAAGAAACCAGGTAAAATATTTCATAAAAAAATATTAAGTGAGAGGTGTATGAGATAGAAATGAACTTTATACTTCTTTTACTGATTTTAGCACCAAAGTTTATATTTGGTGACATAGAAAATTAACTTACATTTTATTACTGCTTTTAGAAACCAAGTTACACTTTATTACCAATTTGTAGCAACGAATATCTGGTCATGTTTTTGCTAATAAATTATTTCGAAGTGAAATCTTGTTTGTCATTTAAGTGTATATGCGTGTACCACAATACATGTGATGAGACCTTTAATATTAATTCGAAATCTAAATTTAAAACAAAAGTTAAGTTTTTAAAATCTTTTTCAACTTTATTCACGTAACCACCTTTTTTGCATACGTGGCATTTGATGTGACATTTAATTAACGATTTTTAACCTAAATTTAAATGAAAATCATATTTTTAGGCTTCTAAATGACATTTTATGAGTATAAACTATAAAGTGTGTAGTTTAACAATTAATTACTATCTAAACTAGTGTGTGTCTAGTTAAAAAGTTGTTCGCTGTAAAAACTAGTGTTTACTTGAAAAGTTCATGATAAACAAACAATAAATAATAAATACCGAATATTAAATAATTACGAGATTACCTGGAGCTGAAGCAACAGACTCAAACCAAGTTAAATTAAGAAGTTCATAACCACCCACAAGTTTGGGATCTAGATGAACTTTATGCATAGAAAGTGATGAATTTATTACAGAAGCTTCACTGGAAGAAAAACTGCTTCCTTTGTATGGAGTTATATCCATTGAAATATTAAGTCTTGATAAACTGAGTAAATAGAAGTTTATTAGCTCAATTTGAGAAACCCTTAAACCAAGTTGAGTAGCAAATTGTTGAAGAAACTGATTCCAATTTGGACTCGATGATACATTTAAAAGAAGAATGTCGAGCTTTATTGGATATACACAATGGCACCCTTCGGTGTGTCGTTTTAGCACTGTTTCAGGTCCACAACAATCTGCCATAAAAAAATAATAATAACGTTAACGAAAGAAATAAGAAAAATTGGCAGGTTTGTAACAGGACAAATGAGTTTGGGTTAATAGAACTATAGAAGTCATTTTTAGTACGGGTTAAATCAATTTAGGTTGGTTTGCATTGAACTCACCTGCAAATACTTTCTAGTCTTTTCTTCAAATCTATCTATACCTAATAAATAATTGATGTTTGAGCCACGTGTCACAATTTTGTGAGCCCAATATTCTCTTGTTTCACTCCTTTGTATTATATTTCTTTCCCACGTAATATTTAATATTTCCTTTAGCAAACCTCTATTTCTTATTTCACCCTTATACTAATTAATAATATATTAATTCAACTTGTGTTACCCGGTTTATAACCCAGTAAGTTAATGAACAAGTTGGGTTACTTATGATCACTATAATAAACCTAACTCTTAACTTCTTTAGGTAAGACAATTTGAAAGGTTGTTGCTGTATAAAATACAATATTTTGATGACTTTTAACCTATTTGACCCATTTAAACCCGTCCCCCTTTTGGCTAAATATCTTTATTTTGAACCCTTTTGGATAACAAAACCCAAATTAGACCGATAATAAGAAAGGATCAATACTAACAAACATGTATTACGAGAAATAATGAAAACTTGGATGATCACCTGTTTTAAATATATCTTTTATAGAAAAGTTAAAGAATAAAGAAAAACAAAGTCTTACTGGATGCATGAGGAGACAACGGTGGTTGGGTTAACCCAGTGGGTAATGGACCAGCACCAGATGGTCCAGATTGACTAGGAGCAATATCGGCTAACCGTGGAGGTGTAAGTCCAGCAACAGGTGGTTCAGTTTCAGTCTTCCTGATTGACGGTTTTGACAAAGGTGAGTTAGAAGGAGAATGTGCAGAGGTCACCAAGGGTCCATAATTAGGTGGTTCAGCCGGTGCTAGCACAAGTTTGGGTGCACCATGGTGCGAAAGCCATCTCTTAGGTTGGTGTAGGGTTTGTGCCCCTGTTCGGATATCGGTTACACCAACGGTGCATATGATGGCATATAAAATAAGTAAATGTTTCAGCAAGAAACAACGGATATTGTAAACTGATCCTGCAATTTGCATAAGAGAGGCATAATCAGAATTCAGAGCTATTATGTGTAAAGAAACTCATAACAAAGAATAATTTTGATGAAAAAGATAAGTAAACAGAGTAATTATGAATCATATTGGAAATTTGGTAATTTTCTAACATCTTAACCTTAGATATTCTAAAAAGAAACCGGAACAGGATTGGTGATAAACGGAGAAACTGTACAAGCAATTAGGGTTTAATCCATGTAAACCCTAAGTTAATCAACCCGAATCAACAAGTAACAGCTAAAGTAACAGAACATTAGCGAAGTAATTCACATTGTAAATTAAAACCTAATGTTCAAACCTGAAATCAAAATCAACAGGAAATTAATTGAAAAATTAAGTAAAATCGCACCGGTGCAGTTACAACCAACAAGCGACTTTATAGCTTCCGACATCACCGGCGGCACCGACGGACATGAACGGTTCAGATCTACGAGATTCAGTTCAAAAAGCACCTAGATCACTTGCTAAAGTCGCGAACAATGCTCGTAAACCACTAAATCGACATCTAATCGCCCGAAATCAACTGAATCAAAGCTTGAAAGTTGGAATTCCAGATTCGAAGCTCCAGTTAGTCAATTGTAACCAATGGAACTAACAACACATGTGATGAATAAATTATAAACTAGTGAAATACACAATTGAGAGTCTTTTTGGTGAGATAGATAGACATATCGTCGGCTTCATACAACCATGAATGCTGCGATGTGGTTTTGGGTATATATTATGTATGTATATTGGGCTAACGTACGCCACTAACGGAAAAGAAGTCGCTTTATAACGGTTAAAGAGCCATCGTCGTCAATCTCGTCAGCGTCCAAGTGTCAACTGACATCACCATTCAAGTGTTGTAGGAAAACAGGCACTTGAAATGTGTATCATGTTGTGATGTGATATGCATTAGCCATTCCCGGTCCACCAAAAAGAAAAAAAAATTTTAACACCGTTGGTTTCTCACGTGCACATCACCGATTTTAGGACGTTCAAGCACTAAGGTCGACTACTCAGACAGTCATGAGAGACCACACCCCCAGATGCGCGGGAACCGGATGGAATCCGTAAACCCTCGCCCCCCGTCAGGTCTGAACCT
>WOUH02000002.1:2105459-2116175 GCA_009936405.2 Stevia rebaudiana
TTTTTTAAAATGGAGATTTAGGGATCTCTCTTGTTCATAGATCTTGAAACCAGATCTATCCCCGGAAGAACCAACACCTACAAGCATTTAATTCTTTATTCAATTGAAGTAAATAATTACTTAATCGTTTTTATAGTCATTTACTGAATAAGAGTTTTTTATTCAACGGGAATTTTTTACTCTGAAATTTCATTAAATGGTAAGGATTTGAACATAAAAAAATCAACTGTCACTAAGATATAAGATACAAGGTTATTATTATATAAATTAGATAATTAATTAACAAATATAAGAAAATACAAAAAGTGGTAACTGCATCAGTAATTTTGTGCAAATATATATATAAAAGTAATAAAAAGAGAAAAGGAAGAAACAGGTTTTAATTTAATGAGACGTTTAAGAGATCTGAAGATGTCTCCACTTCAATAAATGTTTGTTACATGTAAATGCCAAAACATTTACTTGTTTCTTTAATTATTACACACCTTTATTTTTTACTTATCACTGTACATAAGGTGGCTGAAGCCTGAAGACCCAATTAACACTTGCAAATTAATAAAGCTCTGATATATATTATACATACCACAATGAATTTGACGAGTACACAGAGAAATTCCAAGGTATAAAAAGTTATGTGAAAGGTGGTGTGTTAATATGAAGGGTTTAAAGTTTAGCTTTAGTTTAATTAAAAGTTTGTTAGAAGAATTCGAGTAAAAGTATGAGTAACGGTGTGTTAAAGGAGTAGTGTGCTTACCATTAAAAAAAGATTAAAAAAAACTTAATAAGCTTAAGCTATACTTAATTGAAGTTATTTATTTATTTATTAAAAGTTTGTGTATATTTAGAATATGCCACTAATTATAAGTAAGGATTACTCAAAGGATGTTTGAATTATCATTTAATTAATATATATATATATATATATATATATATATATATATATATTTGAATTATCATTTAATATATGCGTATGATATTCAGCCTTGATCCATGTTTATGATAAATGGGTTTTGGCTACACAAAGTCACATTAGGCCAATAAAACAATGCATTTTGGTGTTTAAACATATATACTATTACTATGATCGATGACTGTCACATAAATGATGAGCCTTGTAATGTTGTAGTCAGTTAGTTTTGGTCACACAAAGTTATATTAAAGTTATATTAGGTCATAGGAAGTTATTTTAGTTTTAAAGACGTGTATACCAACTAGTCGGCTATTATATATGTCTCTACTATGGACATTATAACTTGGTATTAATGAGTTATAAATTGATTTAATTTGGTTAACCAAAGTCACATTAACCCATTAATTAAGCCATAACAAGCTATTTGAGTTTTAAAGAGGTATGAGTCGTTAATTAATCTATCTCAAAAAATATGTATCATATTTGTGGGTGATAATTGATCATGGGTGATGTACTGATGTTGCATGTTTTTCAGGCAGCCATATATATTACTTTAACACAAACCATGATATTAATCGATTTCATGATATTTAAGAATATTTATATTGATATGAATATAAGGGCTACATCAGAAACTGATGAAAGAAAAGACACTAAAATTAATATAAATGGTACGTTAATAACTGTGAATCAAGCACAACAAAAATAACTTGGAAAATACTCTTACGATTAATTCAAAACTTCGGTACAGAGAAACAAAAGTAAAACTCAACCTACATTTATATTATACTTCTACTTGGAGAACAAGAAAAAGAAACGTAAACCTATAATAATTGAAACATACTTTGACTCAATCTATAATACTTCGAGATAAAACTAAATACTAATAAACTAATTATTACTTCTCATGATTTACCAATCGACCCTTTTCCTTATTGATCTTATCTAAATCCAAATTAGGCCAACAATCTCCCCTCTAATTTGGATCCTGATCCAATAGACCCTGAATCTTCAATTCCCAGTAATCCCCGTAGCTCCCGAGTCATCTTTTGAAGTCCATCTTCATACTCATTCAAACCATTCAACACTGTATTTTCTGGCCAATTGCCAAAATTCGTTTCAGTATAGTGTTCACTTTCTGATTCATCATCAAAGCTCACCACAGAACCAAATTTCCTACCCGGAAATTCTTCTTCTTCACACCTGGTTAAGAACAAAGTTGGTTCATCATCGTCAGTTTGAGTTAACAATGCCTTTTTTTCCTTTCGTTCCAGACTAGGACACTCATTCGCATAATGCCCATATTCTTCACATCTAAAACACATTACATGTGCCTTATCTCTGGTTTGACGCGGCTCCCCTTGATCATTGGTTGTGTTGTTTCGGTCCCCCCTAGCTCTATCATTCCCACGACCTCGTCCCCGACCAGTCCATCGATCGTCAGAACTCGCACCACCAGTCCGTCAGCTGCGATTTTGGTCACCTGATTGAGCGAACAACAACCTTCCTTGATCTTCTCTTAGCTTTTCCTTGCCTCGAATTCTCTCTTCATAGGCCTTTAACCTCCTAATCACCTCATCAAATGGCATAATGTCTAAGTCTGAATATTGCTCGATTGATGCCACAATTGGAATAAATTTGTCCGGCATAGAGTCGAGCAACTTGGTTACTAATGTTTCTTCTTCATAAATTGAACCAAGGCTCCTTGCCTTAGATGTCAACCCACTTGGTCGTCCGGCAAAATCATCAACCGAGTCTTCATCTTTCATCTGAAGTCCTTCAAACTCCATCCTTAGAGTTCGTAGACGAGCCTTCTTTACCCGGTCAACCCCCAAATATCGTATCTTGAGGGCATCCCAAACTCCTTTAGCATCTTCATGTGTGGCAACTTGTAAAACAATTTCTTCGGGCATTGGTTGAAATAAATACGCCCGTGCCATCTTACTTTTCTTTGCATCAATTTGAGCACCCAACGCCGGCTCTACAACGTCCCACAACCCGTGGGCCTCCATAATTGATTTGATCTTGACCGCCCAAATTGAATAATTTACTGGAGTCAAAATTGGACATGAAAAAGTGACACCACTTGGTTCTTTAACCGGTACAACAACTCCTGCCATGTTACTAATCTTTTGTTCTTCGAATGATTGCTAGTCCCTCTTGATCGATGCTCTGGTACCAATTAATAAGTGTGAATCAAGCACAACAAAAATAACTTGGAAAATACTTTTACGATTAATTCAAAACTTCGGTACAGAGAAACAAAAGTAAAACTCAACCTATATTTATATTATACTTCTACTTGGAGAACAACAGTTGGTTAAGGGGGCGTATGACTTGCACCAAATAGCGAAAGGTCGAGTGTTCGAATCCGATCCGCAGCGCCAATCGCCTTGCCGCTGAGTCAGGCTGATTTACCTCTCACGTGATGGACCTGGGGCGGTCTGGCGTGGGCCGGTTAGCTTGTCCGGAACAACACGTTTTGCACCAAAGAGCAAAGCGTCAGCTTTTAGGACCTTAACGAGGCGCGCTTTTTTAAGCCAAAGTTACAACAGTACTTAATTACTATGTTTAGTGGTAACTAATGACAACATTATCCTTGTAGGCTAACGAAATGTTGCATCATAAAGCGAATTTGAACGGTTATTTGGCATACCACACGGGTCAAAGCCTTGACCGAATTAACCAAGATACGGATCGCGATTATTTCATGAGTGCGAAAGAAGCTAAAGAATACGGGCTTATTGATGGTGTTATTATGAATCCGCTTAAAGCTCTTCAACCACTTCCAGCTGTTTAGTAAGCATGAATAATAATTTTGAACTTTGTAAAACCAACCTTATTATTTTCTGCACTTAAATAGTGTTTTTTATAATGTTGTGTCAAGTTGCATTTACTGCTGAATTATGCAAACCATATGAAGAGTATAATTTTTTTATTGTAGTGTAATATTTTTCTCCATTACTTGGTTTTATAACCGAGTTTTTTTTATTCTTAGATTTATATATATTTTTTGTTTGTACCTGCCCCTTAGTTCTAAACTTCTATATTTAGGGCTGATAATTTATTACACGAATCTGTTAACACGACATGACATGAATTTAACAAATTTCGTGTTGTAAACAGATTGACACGTTTAAGACACGATAAAAATCGTGTTTTAACAGGTTTAGGACCTGTTAACAACCTGTTTAAACCCGTTTATATTTTTAAACTTTTTAAAGTAATGACATATATATATGTAACATGTTTAAACTTGCTAACGATCTGTTTAAACAATTTGAACTTGGTTAACCCATGTTAACGACGTGTTTGGATCTGTTTAAACACATGTTAACCTGTTAACGACATGTTAGACACCAGTCAACTTGGTAAAACATGTTTATAATTTTTAATTGACTTAACGATAATCTCTAACATGTAGGTTAAAGGCTGTGTTTGGCTTGTTGAAATTAATTCGAATTCGATGTAATTGAAATTTGATTGTGTTTATAACTTGTTTGGTTTATAGAATTTGTTGGATTTAAAATCTAGACCTCAAGGATTACATGCATGATTGAGAAATTAAGTTAGAAATAGAATGAGATCCAACAGGGAATGGGCTACGAGACAACCCTCTTTTTTTTTTTTATCTTTTTTTTTATAATGAATATGTGCCTATTAGGCCTTAGCTCGTTTAACCATTAATCACATTATTTTTTATTCTTGGCATCTCGTTTCTTAAATATAAACCCAACTCTCGGTTCGTTTGCCACTCACGTCTCTTTGGCAGCTCGGTTTTTTAAAAAATGTAAAATTTTAGAGTGGGGCAAATATAATGTATGTAAATTGTGAAGGAGAGACGAACTCAATACATATAAAAAAATTTGAATTACCGGGTAACTAACACTATGGACAAAACATGAGCGTGAGCGGTCGCCCCTCCCAACTCCAATAAAGCTTCGCCCTTGCGTATAATACGCTAAATACTAGATAAAACACTCGTAGGCTCGTGAATTTGCTCGAACTTGATATGTGACGCTCGGGCTCGAGCACGTTAAAACTCAAAAAATAAGTTTGGGCTTGTTTAAGCTGTGTTCAATTTGGGTTTTTAGCAAGTCAATCTCCAATAGCTCATGAAAAGTACGTCACATTAACACCCCTAGTAACTTACAGCCACTAGTATATATAATACATTTTTGTAAATAGTGCGCACATCTCACATGCTATAGGCTTTTTAGAAATGGGCTCCAAGAAAAGTGTGACGGTATGATGGTTTATTGCACTTGCTCAACTCGTTCATGAACCACATGTTTTGTTTGTAAAATTCTTTGGATTTATCATATTTGGCATTTAACTAAAAAGGAGAATCTGCAACTACTAGTGCTAACATATG
Source organism: Stevia rebaudiana (assembly GCA_009936405.2). Taxonomy (NCBI): domain Eukaryota; kingdom Viridiplantae; phylum Streptophyta; class Magnoliopsida; order Asterales; family Asteraceae; genus Stevia; species Stevia rebaudiana. Next base: position 2,110,745 of record WOUH02000002.1, read on the forward strand.
AACAAAACCAAAATGTTTGTCGCCACTTTGTAGCAAAGAGATTCTAGCACATGTAAACACACTGTTTCTCGTCACCGGTGTCAGTGAGGATAACACCAGCAACTTGAGTCGTCTAGCACATGTAAACACACTGTTTCTCGTCACCGGTGTCAGTGAGGATAATACCAGCAACTTGAGTCGTCTAGCATGACCTCATGATTATATTTTAATGAATTTTAAAGGATAATACCAGCAAGTTGAGTTATACTTAAAGGACACAATCAGTAATTTGACATTTTATATCATTAAAAAAAATTGAAACCAGCAATAATCCTTGAATTAGTATTATATATAAGTAATCTCCACTAAGTGCCTCTAGTTGGGATTATTATTATAATTATTAATTAAGTTCAAAGTATAAATACCAAAATTTAATTACATATATAATCTGCTTCCCTTAAATTCTTAATCAATAAGGTTGAACAAGAACTCTTTCCTCAAAGAAATTACTTCTCATGAAGCTTTTGAATGATGAGGAAGACATTGGCAACTCTTCAAGTTCATCATAGAAGTCGTATTCGTCCTTTTTCGATGCAGAAAAGTCCATAAGATCCGGATACGAAAGGGGTTCTTCATCAAAGAATGTGTTTTCAAGATTTACACTTAAACGGGTTTCGTCTTCTAGGGTTTTCATGTAGCAAAAACCATCGTTTACATGTGTCATAACATGTTTGTGCTCTTCATTCTCGTGATCAGGTTCAAGAGTTGTGCTCATTTCAGGGTTTGGATCGGTATTCGGTTGTTTGGCGAGATTAGGGTTTGGATGATTATGATTAGAAGTGTAAGTGATGATGAGCATTGATGCATCTGTTTTACATATCTCTACTTGTTTCTTGGCTGAACAACCTTTTGATGTGCTGCATTTGTAGTATCCCCTGAAAATTATTGAAAAAAAAATGAAGATGAAAATTATCGATTTAAAGTTGGTTCATTGATCTCTCTTTTTGAAAGTTGGTTCATGTACAGTTTAACTCATGTCATGTAGCCACTAACCACTTGTACACAAGTCATCTAAGTCACTAAGAGTTTTATTTAAATGCAACTTTTAAATCACAATGATAGTACAACAACTTAAAATATGTATTTCACTTTTAAACAAACTTCTCTTCACGAATTTAAAGAGTCATAACTTTTTCGAATGTTGATATTTTTTATAAGTTACACTATAAAAATAGGTATTTTGTTATCTTTAGTCTTTAGGTATAGTATTGTTATAACTTTTTTTAGTTTAGAAAAACAATATTTAGCATGGTATGTACAACTTTTTCTTAGGTTGATATTTTTTAGAAGTTACACTCTAAAAATAAATATTATGTTATCTTTAATTCAAGTATGATATTGTTATAAAATTTTAATCTAGAAATAAAAAATATGTTACGTGATTAGTATACGTGTTTGCGTTCAATTCACTGCAACATCACGCACCTTTCTAGTACATATATATGAGTATAGCGGGTGTTTTGAAACCTATGATAACCACATACATAAAGAATTGTCATTTTTTCTTTAAGTGCCAACCTTTTACTTCACTTTCTTTCTTTCTAACTCTCGTTATATCTATAAACTACTATGTATAAATATATTATGCTACTTCTCTGCATAAAACTGAATTTGGGTTTAAACAAAGCCCCATGGTTATAACCTTATGTACACATGCTACACGTTTTTCTGAAAAGTTAATAATAGTGGTACAGGGCATCCAATACCCTTGTTTTTTAATTTTCGGACACAAGCATGATTGGATTGATTTGAAACATAAGTAAAATACTAGATCAGGAACGTATACAAACTATAGGGAAACTGGGATTCTTGCACGGTTTTGTGAAATTTAATAATGATTGACACCTACTAAAAGCAGGAAGATGCTACACTTTTTTTCCAAAATAGATATTTTAAGTATGGAATATACCAAGAGAGCATCTCTTTGATATAGGTTTTATGACCATAAAATTTCTCCAAGAGAGCATCTCTTGATTAACTACAAGATACAATAAATTAACATAAGTTTAAAAATAAAGAACCTTGGATAAGGAGACCCTTTGATAGGTTTTTGACCATATTTCCTCCAAGACCAACTATCACAACAAGGGTTTTGATCATTCTTCTTTTTTCCTTCAAGTTTCACTTTCACCACAATCTTCTCAGCCACCTTTCTATCTTGCAAAAGAACCAAAAAAAGATGAAAAATATTGTGCTTTTTAAACTCATGTAAGTTAAAAAGCAAAAGAAACAAGAATCAAGAAAATCTTTGATCTTGATGAAGAGTGTACTTGCCTTTTCTTGGAAACTTGAATATCTTCCATTTTGATGTTGTTTATATGATGAAGAAACTGAAAAAAGTGTTGTTGAATGAGTAAGTATGGAAGTAGGAAGAGGATGAAAGTATTAAAGAAGGACAATTGATTAAGAGGGAAAGAAAGGGAAATAAAGCAATAGGTGACAAGATCCCCATCATGCACTTCACCACTTCCATCCATGTGCTAATTACTTCAATACCCTTGTTCCCATGGATATAGTTTTTTATCCAAAAATTAATTAAATATACAAGTGGCCGATTTTTATTATTATTTCTATTATGTAGTAGTTGGGTGAGGTTAAATCCTCTAACTAACACATTGCAGTTTTATAGATTTAGTAGTTATATATGACAAATGATAATGTACAATTTAGTAGTTTTATAAATTAGGATATCTATTGTCTCACTTTGTATATATGTTCGTTTGAGGCTTACATCATATCATATCATATTGAATAGTTATAACAATTTTTTGGACCAAATGATCACAATTACATGTGGTTTAAAAATAAAAATACTTATTAACCCATTTTCTGAATCAATGCGATGTTATCTTCATGCAAGGTTGTTGAGGAGCTTTTAATGTCTCAGAGCTACTTCATGTATAAATGAAGTTAATTCTAAATATCTAAAAGGTCGGACATGCCATTGAATATGTTGTCATTTTGATTCTTTAGGAGTTAAAAGCAATAATTTATCCATTATTTATTACTTTCGGATCGAGCTTTAGACGAGTGCGTAAATATTGGAGTAAATTTCGAGTGAGTTTCAAACTAAAGGCAATTTGAATAGATCTGTAGGTCCGTGATCCGATGGATCTCACTAAGATCAATATCGCATAAACGTGCGGAATACGTAAATCGATACTCGCGTACAAATTAATCGCATGTGAAGTAAGAGTGAGATAAAGATGAAGAGAATAAGAATGACATAAGCACAAAAGTTTTCATTTTACTGATTCGATATAAGAGTTGCGTACAATCAGAAATGGAAAATGTTACTGAAAAATAAAATGAAAAACAATATATAAACTATCAGTTTCGAAAATTGTTAATTTCGAAACTGATGACAGTTTCGAAATTTGCTTATTTCGAAACTGATAATTTCGAATCTGTTAATTTCGAAATTAACTAATTTCGAAATTAACAAATTCGAAAATACGTTAATACATTAAAAACTAAAACTTTGTCTTCTTTAATAACCGAAAGCTGTTGATACACTCTTGCACCAACAAGATCATTAGGTAAGTGTTTGAGTGTTTGTAATTATAGATTTTTTCTTTTGAACGAACCAGGTTTGGGGCATCAAATACGAATTCTCTTAGCGTTTTAACTCAATGCCCATTGGCCAACCATTTTAGGAGGGAAATTTTGTGGTAAAACCCCCTGCTCGTAGTCCAACCATTTTGGGAGGGGAAATTTTGGGACAAAACCTCTGGGTCACTCAAGGATTTTATGTCTAGAGTAAGGCTTGAACCTGAGACATCTTCATATGAAAAAGATCTGAGATTCAATCAGGGGTTTTATGTCTAAATTAGTCTTTAGCCTGAGACCTCTACATATAAAAAAAATCTTAAACACTTCACCTCATCCAATAAGGTAGAAGACAAGACATGAATGTTCAGAATACTAGATTAAAACGTGAGTATTTATAGGAGTTCAATATATAAGATATTAAATAATGAATGGTTGAAAAAGAAATATTCCCAGGGAGAGGGGGTATGAGGACATGCGAGAGGTGCTACCGTATAAAACTCTATTTTTATTTTTGATCGATTTTTTTTATATATAGTTATATTTATAACAGAACATATATAATTTACAATAAAAACCATTAAGCATATTAATGTTTTTAACCTAATTACTAATAACACAAAGACTAATGAACTCAAAGCTCACCAAAATGTTGTAACTTTTTTATTTAATATATTTTATATATAAGAGTCCATTTTCTATAATCGTATAGACACTCAAAAATCTTATAGACGGTCCTGTAAATATTATATATTACATGAAAAAGAAAAAAATGAAAGGCTAAAAGAAGAGAAGTTAGAAAAAAAAATCTTAAACTCAATCACAAAACTGATCAAATGACACCAAAAAATTTACTTATTTAATAGGTATAGATTTCACTACTAAATGGGCGTATGATTTTTGGTAGGATAAATGTGGCACAGGTGAATGTGATTTACATATGTGATATGTTGGTCCATCTATCAGTTTGATATACTCCTTATACTTGCTTCGAACCCATTTATATGAATAAAAGTATTCATAAAAAGGATTTGGCTTAAGATCGAGAATATTGAGATTGCAAAAGACAACTTATCTTTTGATAGATAAAACTAGAGAGGTTTCTTAAGTTAAATGATTTAATAAAAATAAATAATTAAATAAATTGTACAGTTAATTATAAGTCAATATTCTTATTATTGATATTAATTACATCTTACCACATTTTTAACAATGAACACATGAATACACTAATTCTAGTTATAAATTACACGAGTACACCATTGCAAAGTCACTAAGACTTAAACTTTGACCTTTTACGCATGAGGCTTATGCCCCTAGTTAATATTATTTTGTTGTGAAAACGTATGCAAATAATGGTAAAAAGACTTTACTTTTTCAATTTTCATACATACGAATTGTGTTCATAATTAATTTAAAAAAAATTTAATTAGATTGAATAACATAATCCTCTTTTATTTGGAGTTTGGGACTTTACAAATTCAGTTCGTTTGTTTTGTTCATATGGTGAGAAACACGCTTCACACTTGGTTGAATGATGAAACCGATGTGGCGATATTCGTGATTAAAGGCATGCATCTCTGTACTTGGTGAAATGATGACATTTATCATCCAAAGATATTTTTTGGTTATATATATATATATAGGAACGATGGACACTTTCTATTCAGAACTATGAATATGTATGTAACATTAAGGAGCCGATTTAGAGTTGGAGCCTTAGAGGGTGTTTGGGACTCTGCTAAAAACTGTCTAAGAGCATTCAAAGCCCATTCCCCATCCTCATTCTCATATTTAACAAAAACTAATGATTTTTACAAAAATTTGATTACTTTTCAAAAAC
>WOUH02000002.1:2127375-2147814 GCA_009936405.2 Stevia rebaudiana
ATGAAAAACGATCGTTTATATAGGAATTTTCAAGGGAATATTACATCGTATCAAATAATTTAACCGTACGACCCGCAAAATATTACATCGAATCAAATAATTAATAAAAAAAAAGAAGTAGCATACGGGGCTGTATGCTAATTTTTTATTTTTTTATAAAAATTTGATTCGATTGTAATAAATAAATAAAAAATTGACCCCCTACGACCTATATAGGGAGGGTGGTCAACGGGCCAGGAAGGGTGCATATAGTAGGGCCATATGAACGGACAAAAAAGATTGACGTTGGGGGCATTTCCTTCGTGGTCCTAAAAGAAAAAAAAATAGTTTAATGAAGAAAAAATATGTTATGCAGGAAGTAGGTCATGGAATTATAGAGAAATAAGAGCATTCACATTTGAATATCTAAATTTATCTTTATAATTCACTAAAAATCATTATTTTTTTTTCTCTCTGCTATTTAATTAAATAATAATTTTTTATACCTTTATCACTATTTTTTCTCTCTCCTATTCATTTAAATAATAGTTTTTATACCTTTATAATTACCTTTTTCTCTCTCCAATTAATTTTAATAAATAGGGCTTTTATATATTAACTAGTTTCATCAGTTTTTTTTTATCTCTATATTTCTCTACTCACGACTAAACTTTATAATTTAAAAAATCACTCAAAAATTCGTGAAAACTCAAACGTAATGCTCTAAAAGGGTGTTTCATGTAAACAAGAATAAGGACGTGAGTCAATGAGAGCCTGACAACTGGCAATGATGACAATGGGTAGGTCCCAATAAGAAGTGACAGCTGTCAGCAGGAGACTAGTGCCTGACTAAAGTCGTCTGCTATCGTTCAATCCGAATAAATATTACTTTTAAACAGGATGATACTCCTTTTCTAATGTAACTTGAAGGTGTCTTTGATATGAAGTAATAAAATGAGTGAAAGAATAGAACAAAAATAAAAAGAAGTGAATTATTATCATTTTAGTGTTCTCTTTTAAGGTTGTTTGGTAACATTAAAGAAGTGTCTTTCATCAAAATTTCACTTGCTAAAAGTTTAATTAGATTTTTGATAGGTAAGCAACAAAAAGATACTCACTTATTAAAAGACTAGTTGAACCGTTAGCAAGTGAAATTTTGGTAAAACAAACACTCTTATTAATTTTATACGATTAAGAGCATTCACATTAGAGTCTCTAAAATATGTGAGTGTGTTATTTATATTATAGAGATTGGTTGAAAGTGGTTGTGAGTAGAGAAATATAAAGAAAGTGATGAAATTAGTAAGTATAGAGAAACACTGTTCATTAAAGTAAATTAGAGAGAGAAAAAGTAGTGAAAAAGGTAAAAAATTTTATTATTTAATTGAATAGGAGAGAGAAAAAGTTATAAAAAAGGTAAAAAAAATATTATTATTTAATTAAATAAGAGAGAGAAAAATTATGATTTTTGATGAATTATAAAGAAAAATATAAAGATACTAATGTGAATCGTTTATAGTCACAAAAGTTTGTACGTATGATGAATAAAAGCTTGTTTGAACTCCAATTTAAAAATTAGTACATAAATAACACGTGTTTGTTAATGGTTCTAGTCTTAAGTCTTCCAAAAAAACTCAAGCCCATTAAGCACGCATACTCCCAAAAGCATGTAAACCACGAGCCCATTATCCAACACGTCATTTCACACTTAAAACCCACGGTTAAACCAAAAGTCAACCACGTTCCGTCATTCAAACTTCTTATCGTCGTCAACACTCTCAACCCACTTCACACTCAACCGCATCACAATATAAGTATATAACTCGTCTCCATTCATAAATCATCAAAAACTCCAAAATCAATCAACAAATTCTTCACAACAATCGCTAAAATCAAACCTCAAACTCAAACAAATGGGCAATTTCTCTTCTTGTTTCACATCAAAAGTTCAATCGGCAAAGCTGATTGACGTTGACGGAAATCTACGACACATCAAAGTTCCGATCACCTCCGCCGAGATCATGCTTCTCGAACAGCCTGGATATTTGGTATCTCCGGTGGGTAACGATCTCCGATCAAGTTTTAAGTTATCGGCGTTACGAGCAGATCAAGTGTTGACTAATGGAAGATTATATTTTTTGATTCCGGCTGGTAGGTTGAACTCATTTGTCACTGAATCGGAGTTGGAGATGTTACGATTAGGTTGTAGAAACATTAATCAGGTTAAACGACGTCGGAACCCTAAGGTTTTGCCGGAGGAGAAGACCGGACGTGATACGGTTGACGCCGGTGATGTTTTGACGCATTTGCAAGAGGGTTTTACGGGTCAACGGGTGTGTGGTTCTCCCATATGGAGACCCGTTTTAGATCCGATATATGAAGAGTAGATGTTTAACTTGGGGTTAATTGTTTAGGCTTGATTTGTTTATTTCATTTGTTAACATTGAGGGAAGTAATGATTTCCCTTTACTGCCTTTAGGATGTACAAAACGTGAATCATTGTATTACCGTTAAAAAAAATAAAATATATTTAGATCGATTTATTGATTGTGTATATATATCTCGATCGGTTTATAGGATTATGAGTTTTTTTCTAATAGTGAGTTTCGTTTTAAATAGTAAGATCTAAGGTCGCAAAAGTCGCTAAGCGCTCATAGGTCGATCGACTGGGTAGTTAGGAGTACTCGGAGAGTACTTGGGGTACTCGAAACACCTACTTAGAGCAAGTGTTCGGCATTGGAGGCCGACTTTTGCAACTTTGGTAAGGTCAAGTTACCCGTTTGCAAAATGATGTTTGCCTTTGATGTTAAAAAATGTATGTTAATTCTGGTTCACTAGCTAAGATGGAAATCAACGGTTTGTTGATGTAGGTTACAGGTTAGTAAATGTGTGTTTTTTTTTTTAACTTTTGCTAGAAATGAATTGTGGTTTGGTTGTTAGTCGTGATTACAATGGTTAATTTTATGTGTTTGGAAGACATGCATCTCTAGTTCAGTGAACTAAATCGGTATAAGAATCATGAATTATTCGATGAATTATTCGTTGTGAAAATATATTTATATGTTGATCATTGTGTTAATAACATCTCGCATATGTTGTATTGTTCTATAATCGTTAACAATCAGTATGTCAAGTTATCGAGTCTCACAAGTGTCTGTTATATCACATATCAGACGACGAGCTATTTGTATGTAGTTGTTAGTGAATGAATTGAACCAAAGTATACATATGTTTGATATTAACAGATTATAATATTTATCATTTGTATTCTTAAAATAATTATGTTAACTAATTATGTATATCCCTTTATGATATAGAGAAGAGATCAATTCCAATATTTATATGGATTGAGAGATCAATGAGAATCACGATTTATCATTCTGTGAGATATGTTATTCTCTTGACATTACAACGACATTCATAGTTGTGTCATCATAGTCATGGTTCATGACTTCATGCTATTTCAGCAGTTCATCACCACTATACATCATGTTTCTGAACTGAGATAAATTTTGTTATAAATATGTATAGCACCTAAATCTTTAAAATAAATGTCAAACATCTTAACCACTTTAACGTTCGTTTAGGGTGATGAAAATTTTATTTAAGAGTTTAAAAGTTAAAAGTGTGTTTAAAAATACCATAGCACGTTGATAGACATAACGTTTTCAAATTTTATAAGATTTATATTGATACGGTAAATCAATCTTACAATATATTCATGTTGTAATTCCATCATGTGTAGTTCTTCACTTATTGTATTGGGTCCTCATAAATAGTAATCTTATTCATGCAAAATTGGAACGGGTGAGATTGGTAACACACCTATCTCAAACGGGTACCGTACCTGAACCGGTAACGACTGAAAGTATAAACACCAATGAGTACCTTGTCATTGATTTATACAATTCACTTGATATTAATAAACATAGTTTCAAATATGTGAAAATGGTATTATTTTATTGAAAAATAGGAAGATTTGCAAAGTATAAATTACAGATTCAAACCAAACAAAGTCTCTTACATCTAAGAACAATAGGAAACAAAGCCACAAGTGGGTGTATTCAAGAACAAGAAAACATAAAGATTACATGGTGCTTGATTGATTTGAGATTAAATCTTGTATGAGATAGAAGAATTCTTGATGATCATGGAAGCACCACGAACAACCCTAAAAATAGGCAGCGTCCAACGGCTATGAGCACAGCTCGCAACTACCGCATTAAACTTTGATCTTGGAATCTTGAAAAAACATCAAACAGAGTAGATTTTGATGTGGAGCCCTAAAACCAATTATCTTTTTCCAAATAGGATTTGGGCCTAAGATCCAATAGTTTAAAAACAAGTCTATACCTACATAAAATAAGGATTAAGTCCATTAAACTGAAAAGAGCAGAGGCGAAGTATTGTGTGGGCCAAGGGTGGCCCCGGCCACCGGCGTTTTTTCGGTTCGCAGTGTAAAATTTGGGATTTTCGTTCGAAATTTTTTACGTATATAGCTCCGGCCACCTATAATTTAGTTCATAAAACCCCCGGCCACCTATATGTTAAAGTTCAAGCTCCGCCACCGGAAAAGAGCCCAAATAAATTTAACAAAATGATCTAATAGGCACTTGATATCAATAATCAATCAATAGGAGTTAAGCATGTAAACCCTTTGTAAAATCCATAGTTAAGTGCTTATTTAGACGATTTTTTAAAACTTAAAATGATCTACAAGAACATATGTTGAAGCTAAGTTTTTTCCAGATAAATCACAAATTAAAAAAATATATATAATTCATCTTAAATGAGAATGAATCTCTGCGTAATTAAAACATATATTTTTAAATCCCTACAACACAGAGTCACAGACGAGTATTATGTTTTTTTAAACTATTTATACTGATACGGGAATCAATCTTACTAAATTTTACGTTTTATATATTATATGTTTAAATTCCAACGTGTGCAGTTGTTATATATAATGGGCCCTTTATATAGATAGTAAGTTTCTTTATGCATAATTAGATGTGTTTGTTACTCACTCATGTTCCAAGTTGGCAAAAGGGTCATCATGTTTGCAATCAACAATAAAAGCAAGTGGATGTCATTCATCTAAATCATGTTTATAATATATCTAGAAGCATTTTTACCACATCTACCCCATTTTCAATGTATAAATCAATAAATACTTTACAATATTCATGTCATAAAACATTTGCAACGTTGACACAAATAGGACCAACTAAACGAGTCTAGAGGGAATCGTTGATTCTTCTAATAATTAAACTTATTAATATCGTTTGTGTAGTTTAAACTGACTGATTATTATTCATAAAGAAAATTAACACATTGAAAAAGTTTCTGCTTCCATTACCGACTATGTGTTAGATTGATTGCTTGGGAAGCAAATGAAGTCAAGTGAAAGTTGTTGGTAACATAATTAAGGATAGAACCAACATTTCTTCCAAGTAAAGGCTTCCAGTTTACGTAACTAATATTTTTCGTGTTTCCAATAAAAACCCAAAGCCACATTCTCCATTACTAATATATCTCATAATAAACTTTTTGATTATTCAAACAATTATTTGTTAATTAAAACCGCTTTTGTTTATTTTGTTACTTTCTTTTCCAAAACCTTTAAGAGAAGGAAAGTTTCTCTTATTTCCCTTAACTTGTAGACCAAAGGATTATTGGTGTTTATTTTGTTACTGTCAAAGAAAAAGAAATATTGTTATTTAGTAGCAACTTGCCAACTTCTTCTACATTGTAAGAATATATATATTATCTTTAAAACATTATATCGATAATAATATAAATTATATTCTCGTATGAGCACCAATTAAACGCCTATATTAATTCATACAGATTTTAGATATATATCATAAATGACTCGCTTCACCCTCACGTGAATGGAAAAGATTTCCTAGTTTTGGCATTTACGATTTTTAATATGTATCTTCTTTGACGAGACGAGGGTATTAATGACTTTTCCTAAGATGTTAAAACCGCCATAGATTCCTTTCCAATGCTAATAACAATGGCGGTACATTTTCCTACGCTAGTTTTACTTGCCATGATTTTAACGAGTATTTAACCATATTTAATAAGGGTGCACGTGAAAACCGAATTAATCAATTTGTAACCTATATAATAGTTAAAACCCAAACGTTAAGCGAAACCGTAATAAAATCCGATGGTTCGGTTAATTGTTTTATTGATAACCGAAATTAGCGGACCGGTTTTGGTTATATATCTTTCCAAAACCACCATAATCTAACTGACTTGACGCAACCATAATTTAGGCTTAAATGTCCACCAAACTTATTTTCATTTGTCAGATTTTATGCGTTTCATCATGTTAAACTTTTGTTTGAATTTATGGATTATATCTTAACGTTTTGGTTGATACTTTGTTTAATTTATGGATATCGCTTTGTTAAGTGATAATCTGATATTATTATTATTGAATATATATATATATATTTATATATATATTTAATGGTTAACCGATCCAAACCGACATACTAAAACCGCTGTAAACGATTAATCGAAACTACCGTTACCGATTGGTTATGGTTTTCAAATTTATTTAACGCCATGTCAGTGATGATTACGGTTTAAAGTCCAAAAAACCATACACACCCCTAATATTTTAGTTTCTTGTTTTCTTAGTCAATCGAGTTTGGGTGAAAATCTAGCTTACAAACAAATAAACGTGATTAACCCAACCCAGCAAAATCCAACTAATAAACAGGAAAAGTTTTGCTTATGATGTCTTAAGATCAAATTCTTGTAAGGGCAGCGATAATACTTGTGACTTGTGAGCTAGGCACAAGTGGATGATGTGACATGGTGACGGGCATGGACATGCGTCTCCAATGACCAAGGTTGTGATCAAATTCACTTGAGTTCGGTCATTAGGTGAGAGGCAAAAATCTCTTATAAACGAGCACAGACATTTTTTATTTATATTCATTAATCTACACGACGCCTATGTGTCATCATCTTTTTTTCTTAACACTCACTAAGATACCAGGTATGTCATGTGAGTGGGGCGTGAGTGAGTGCAATAAAGCCCCAAACACCTTCTCCCTATCCCATGAGTGGGGCGTGAGTGCCTGAGTGGCCAATCCGTGACTGCAGCAAAGGCATGGAGATGTTTGACTTCTTTTTTTTCAACCAATTACAGTATCTCATATTACCCTCCTACCAATCATAAAGCACCACATTAACACCATACTTTTTATCCACTCAAGCCCTCACTCATCCGAACATTTCCACCATTCCACTCTCGCAGTTTACTCTATCGCTCTCATGCGTAGCATATCCACTCACCTGGACGCACCGCATAGTCTAACTATTAGACGCTGCCCAAGTAATTAACTTCAATAACTGTGGTGCTTCGGAGATTTTTGGATTGTATTAGATAACTTCCCTTTTTATGGCTTAGGGAAATCAGTGTCCTTAGTGGCAGGGGCGCACCATCCTTTGGGCCAGTGGTGGCCCGGGTCACTGCTGATTTATTCACCCGTAGTGTAAATTCGCGATTTTTGACTGAAATTTTTTTTATATATATAATCCGGCTACTCATGAAATTTTCTTAAAATTTTACATATATGTTATTGGCCAACCATGACAAAATTCTCAAGCTCCGTCACTGCTTAGTGGTAAAATTAGAGAAACTTTACTTTTTAATTTGTTGTCTTTTTTAGCTTCTTGCTAGCATTTTATTTTAAGAAATTTTGCCAGCCGATAAAAATTAAATATGATTCAAGAGAACGACAAATCAAACCAAGTGAGCTGTGTAGGTCGGTTGGATAGGTCGTTTTACCGATTTACAGTTTAACTTTTTGGTATTGACGACGATTATTCGACCTTTTTTTTTCAATATCATTTGTTTTCATTAAAATTATTGGAAAAAATGATATTATAATACTTATGTATAACTAAATATTTACAAAACTTTAACGACAATTACACATTGGTTTTTTAACATAAACCGAATCAAATCAAACCATTCAACAAAAATTTAAACGCTAAACAGTGACACAAACTGTTTGGACAAAACTTTAAAAGCTGGTATGAATTAATCATTTGAACGATTGAGCAGAATTTTAACATTTAAACTTGTATGTCACTTGTATAAAGTATGAGACATTCCTCTACTAGCCTTACTATAAGACTTATGAAGCTTAATTAAACCAACCAGACCGGAATTTTTACTTTTCCCGCGGATACAAAAATAATAAAATATAATAAAATAATAAATTGATATCCTTATCCTTTAACTTACAACTTGACATTGTAAAAACCTGCTCCCCTTATGGAACATGTGGGTCCCACTCAACCTCCTCTGATACCAATCACCGATTGCCACGTATCTATTCACTACTGAATTCATTGTACCTTTGATAGTTTCTATCAGTCTCACTATATTCACATCTGAGAAAAAATATGAAAAGCTCGAAGTCGTTCTCTCTTTTTTTCTTCGGTTTGAGGGGCCGTTGTATTGTAAACTGAAAATGACAAATATATTTAAAACTTATATCTAAAACTATGTTTAAATGAGATTAAAACACACAATAATGTCAAATGAAAAAAGATAAAAGGGAAAATACGATCCATGTATCGATTAACTACTTATCAAATCATATATTCATTTTACTCTCTTTATGTAAAAAAATATAATACATTAACTGTTAAAGTCTTTTTAACCAAAAAATGACGCATATTTATAAACTTTAACCTGGTGATATCTAACCTCGTTTTATCTCTTTTAATTTTGTTAGAATTACCTTGTTTCAAAATCGATAGTATCTTCCAGTTTCGTTGTTGGCATTGTCTTAATCGGTTTTTGTATATATTGGTTATATGTGGACAGAACTATTTTCAGCCTTAGTTAAAAGTTTAAAACATATTTAAAAGATAATCCATCATTTTTAACTTATTTTGAACGACGTTTTTTCTCACGTCTATCACTTACTTTCGTGTCTTGTAAGTAAGGTCGACTACTCGACGTATCCACGAAGACACCAGATGTGTATGAACCCCGTGGAATGGGTAAACCTTCGCCCCTCGTCGGGTTCGAAACTGGGTAATTCTGAAGTCGATTTATCACCTAATGTCCTTCAAACTGTCATCAGATAGATCCGAACCCTTGACCTCCACATTGATAAATAAAAGCACAAACCATTAGTATAAGTTTTTAGGACGGTCCATCATTTTAACTATTTCTATAATATAATATACGTAATCTACAAAAGAATCTTGACGATTTGGAACAATAAAAAAGAAAACCTCCATAATAATGCATGACTTATTATATTGATATATTATATTAGAAGTATAGAACACAACTTGCACCAAAAGCAATTATTATTATTTTTCCCTTTTCACACAACTTACTGATCAAACCAATTTTCTTACATCAAACCATACTCACCCATACCCAACTTCAATGATTATATATAAATCCCATCTCCCCCTTTGTTTTCACCATCTCCGGCGAAACACTAATGGCTTCCACCACCACCACAACCACCACCACCACCATATTTCACAGTTTCCTTCTCATCGTTCTCTTATCCGTTTCATTTCCCGCCGGAATCAATGCCCGCCGGCCGTTCGCCTGCGGCCCGACCAACGCCGCCGTGAAACGGTTGCCGTTTTGCAATGTTCACTTGCCGGTGGCCGACAGAGTACGAGATTTGCTCGCCCGGTTGACATTTAAGGAGAAACTTGGGTTGTTGGTTGACAAAGCGACGGCGGTACCACGGTTGGGGATCGATGAGTACGAGTGGTGGTCGGAGGCTCTTCACGGCGTTTCTAACGTCGGTCCCGGAACAAAGTTCGGCGGTGAGTTTCCCGGCGCCACCGCGTTCCCGCAGGTTATCACAACCGCTGCTTCGTTTAATACTTCGTTGTGGGAAGAAATCGGACGGGTGAGAATGTCTTTCATTAATTTCAGTTTTCATGCAAATCGATAATAATGATAATGATAATATAATAAATCATAAGTTATACTTACGGATATTTACATTATTATTTAGTTATTATTTATGTTATCTTACGTCATTCAGTCATTGATTTGTTGGGCGAATGCATTAAAGGACGATTATGTAATTTTGAATATTATTCTTGAGTATTATTCTTCTTGACCTTTATGTGCAAGGCTTTTGAAAAAAGCAATATGCCTTGCCTATTTTGTCATAAAAGAAAATTAATAAAATAAAACACTTACTCCACTACCAACATTACAAAAAAATTGACATCTTTTTGTTAAAAAATCGGGCTTGATTTTTTAAATCATGTTTAATTGAACACCTCATATTAACATTGACATGTTTAACTTGTTTAATTAGTGTAACATTATACCCATTGGACGACACCATTGATATCTATAATTGAGAAACTTTAATATTTTTTTTATTGATCCGACATACGACTATAGGTGGTGTCCGATGAAGCAAGAGCAATGTACAATGGAGGTGCAGCTGGATTAACTTACTGGAGCCCAAATATAAACATATTTAGGGACCCAAGATGGGGCAGGGGTCAAGAAACACCCGGTGAAGACCCGATTGTAGCCGGTGAATATGCTTCTAGATATGTTAGGGGACTACAAGGTAACCTACAAGGTGACCGGTTAAAAGTGGCTGCATGTTGTAAGCATTATACGGCTTATGATCTTGATAATTGGAGTGGGACCGATAGATTCCATTTTAATGCAAAGGTAATATTATGATATAAATATATATGTTTCTTTATACATAAAACAATAACCATTAATAGGTTTAGAAAAAGGACCCACTCACTCTCCGGTTCAACCGGTTTTGGCAAGAAGCTTGACCAACCTATTAATTAAAGTTTTGGAAAATGAAAAACCAAACAAGCTAAGTGTTGGTCTCAAAGACGTAATTAGGCCCCCAAAAATACAAGGCTGACTCTTTCTTGTATTAAAAGTACTGATTTTTATAAAATAATAATCATCGTCGTCATCATCGTACTTAGTATATCCCACTTAAAAATAGGGTTTGAGAAAGGTAGATGTAGACAACCTTACCTCTACCCCGTAGGATAGAGAGGCTGCTTCCGATGAGACATACGACTCATGATATCTGATTAACCGTCTATCGTTACTTTTAATGTTATTTTCATAAAAGTAAATAAAATAAAATTAAAATTAGTGCAATTTTACTTTTGCCCACACATATATACATTATATGTGCCACTTTATAAAATAATAGACCTTAATCCCTATTGATCGATTCAGTTATCTGTATCATTAGCTGTATGCGCCACTTTATAAAATAATAATCCTTAATCCCTATTAATCGATTCAGTTATCTGTATCATTAGCCCAAACATTATTCAAATTATTATTAAACATACAAGATGATTATTAACTTAGAAAAACAATATTCTTAACCTACTCAAAATCCTATTTATCTAAACAATAATAAACTAACCCGATCAAGATTAATCTTTACGGAAAAATGTTGGTGGTTCATTATTTATAAATGCACATTTAAAATTATATGAACAAAAAGATAATAAATGGTCAATGCAATTAGTTTGAAGTTCTAAATCGTTGGCAAATTTTATTTTGGGTATAAAAAGTGGGATGTAACGGTTATGAAACCAGAATACCCCTACTTACTCACACCTTTATAGATCTAAGAGTAAGTAACTATTAAGAGAAATTACAAAAGTAACCAATTATAAACATGTTTTCATAAAAAAAATATGAAAAACGGACGGGTTTTTTTTATAATAAAAAATAAAAGGGATATGATGCAAAATGCAGGTAAGCAAGCAGGAAATGGTGGATACATTTGAAGTACCATTTAGACAATGTGTTATGCAAGGGAAAGTAGCAAGTGTAATGTGTTCTTATAATCAAGTCAACGGTGTTCCTACATGCGCTGACCCTCGACTTCTTCGCGACACCATTCGTGGCGCTTGGCGACTCAACGGGTATATTAAATTACGCAACTAATAATATACATTAGGTTAATCGACTAGTATCGACTCCTTTTTTACTTTTATTCCAATGTGGGTACTCTAAATTGACATAAACAATAAGGCCACATTTAGTAACTTAAAAAAAAAATTGATCCTTTGGGAAAACTCACAAAACCTTATTAATAACGTGGATTAGTGAATATGATGCTTTTACGCATTAAACTTAGATTTTGATTGAATTAAAATGAAAAGTTATTTGTATATATATCCTTAGTTCTTCTTCATCATTTCGCATATATGTTTAGATAAAAAAAAACACGTCATAAACCTTATTATCCATATTCGCTTTCTTGAATAGAAATGTGAAGACAAAAGAAGATGAATCCATTTTTGTAAAAAATGATAGAAGAAAAATTAGTGAAAAAATATGCGAATTGATAAAAAGAACTAAGGAAAGAGTACACAAATCAGTTTTAATTTTGATTTAATCAAAACAACGTGATTTTGAATGGTTTCGCATGTAAGTTAAATGCGTAACAACCTCATATTCACTTTCCCCATTAATAATAATACCCTGCTAAACAATGAGACCAGATAAACATATTTCTGCGTGCCTTCAAGGGTTTAAGGCAAGAAACCAGTGGAAGCTGGATTTGAACCTCAGGCCTCTGTTGGAAAGGGAATCAAGCAGATGACGCTAAATTACATTGTTACCCCTTTAGGTTCATTAAATGAGTTGTTATGATTGGTTAAACATGTCACTTGGAACATGTTTAGTAAAATCCTACAATGTTTGGTTTTGCTAATGAATATCTTTGTGTACCTGTCTTATGATATTGTTGTCATTGTTTCCAAAAAAGGTATATCGTCTCCGATTGCGACTCTGTTGGCGTATTTTATGATAATCAACATTACACCGCGACTCCTGAAGAAGCTGCAGCAGATGCTATAAAAGCAGGTGATAACATCACCATATATCACTTGTATAAAATTAATCAAACTGCAAGAACATATATTCAAGCAACTATTTAAACCATCTAATGCAACACGTATAAGTTTATAAATACTAATTCTCACTAATTTGCATTATATTAAAAGAAAAGCAATATGGTTATGAAGCAGACCGGATCAATTCAAGACCATAACTTTGTAATAGAGTTAATTCTAAAAATCGCCCTTGAGGTTTACAAAAACTATCAGTTTTCATCCAAAAACAAATATATCGGTTATTTTTGTCACTGACGTTTAAAAAAACTAGCATTTTCGTCCAAAAACTAAAATATCAGTTATTTTCGTCACTGGCGTTTAAAAAAACTAGCATTTTCGTCTAAAAACTAACACCGGTTAGAATTCTGTTAACAAATGGTAAAAGGACTAAAATGCCCACACATTTTATATCAGCTTTCTTCCCTGCTGACTAATGGTTGACTAACATCTTTTAGTTTTTGGACGATATGCCAATTTTTAAAACGTCAGGGATGAAAATAGCAGATATTTTCGTTTTTTGACGAAATTGTTGATTTTGTAAATCTCAAGGACAATGTTGACAATTAACTTGTTTTGATATCATGAGTTCAAATATTCATGAACCAACTTTTGCACATAGTTATCAATTTAAATAAGGAAACTACTTTGTGGTGTTTATAGGTTTGGATTTGGATTGTGGACCATTTCTAGCTGTGCACACACAAGGTGCGGTTGACCGAGGTTTGTTGAAAGAGACCGACATCGATAGCGCGTTATTCAACACCCTAACGGTTCAAATGCGATTAGGAATGTTTGATGGTGAACCATCATCCCAAATATTTGGTAATCTTGGTCCACGTGACGTGTGCACTCCGGCTAACCAGGAGCTAGCGATTGAAGCCGCTAGACAAGGGATTGTTCTTCTTAAGAACCATGGTCCGGCATTGCCGTTATCCCCTAGACGCCACCGCACCGTTGCTGTCATAGGACCTAATTCAGATGTTACAGTTACAATGATTGGAAACTATGCAGGTATACTGTTATTATATATTTGAGTAATTTGCCATTTCCGTCCCTTTAGTTTGGGCACTTTTGCCATTTTCACCCAAAAAGTTTTTTTCTCATATGTGTCCCTAACGTTTCATTTTTTTGCGATTTTAGTCCAATCCACTAACTCGGTTAAAAAAACTCCGTTAACTCAGGGGTATTTTTGTCATTTCAATCTAACTTTGATTCTTTGGATGGAAAAAAAGATAATAACAAGCTTTGCTTGAATTACGATTTGTAATAAGTTAATAACACAATGTGTTGTGCAACAATTAAACCTCAAACTTTCAAAAATAGTTAATTACATAAATAGTCCTTATGGTTTAGCGGATTTCCCAAGGTTGGGTATTAATTTTTTTTGTAACACGTTTGGACCTTGTATTTTCAATTTTATAACACGTTTGGGTACAAACACTAACTTCTGTTAAGTTTTCAGTTAACTACATGTAAAATGACCAATATACCCTTCTAGAGGGGCTAAAATTAATAGGAAAATTCTGTAGTTTTAGTTAACATTTGTTTTTCTTTCACAGGTATTGCATGTGGATACACAACACCCCTACAAGGAATATCAAGATACACAAAAACAATACACGGACCGGGTTGTCAAAACGTGCAATGCAGAAACGCGCACCTTTTTGGTGACGCGATCAGTGCAGCGCGTCAAGCGGACGCGACTGTTTTGGTTATGGGTTTGGATCAATCGATTGAAGCCGAGTTTAAAGATAGAGACGGGTTGCTTTTACCCGGTTATCAACAAGAACTTGTATCTAAAGTTGCTGCAGCCTCAAGGGGTCCAGTTATTTTAGTGTTGATGTCTGGTGGGCCAGTTGATGTGTCTTTTGCGGAGCATGATCCACGGGTCGGTGCTATTGTTTGGGCTGGGTACCCGGGTCAAGCGGGTGGTGCTGCTATTGCTGATGTGTTGTTTGGAACACATAATCCAGGTATACCTTACGAAATCTAAAATTTTCAACAAGAATTTGGTAATCATATGGAAACCGATTTAAGAGTAAACTGCAGTTTTCGTCCTTAAGGTTTACCAATCTTAACAGTTTCAATCTACCCTTATCAGAAACCGTCCCTAACATTTCATGTTTTACAGAAACCGTTCATCCTTCTGGCTTTTGTTTATTTTTCCGTTAGTTCCCCCCACGTGCCCCTTACTTAAGTGAGGGGTATTTTCGTCAATGCTCATGTTTAACCATCAAAGAACATTGATTTTAGGGTTTTAGAACCACGTCTACGATGGTGGGACAATCATATTAGATCGCTTAAACTCTAAAATCACTGTTCTCTGATGAGTTAAACATGAAAACTGACTAAAATACCCCTCGTGTGAAGGGCATGTCAGGGGGGAACTAACAGAATAATAGATGAAAGTCAAAATGAGGGACGGTTTCTAAGAAAACATGAAACGATAGGAACAGTTTCTATTAAAAACAGACTAAAACTGTTAAGACTTGCAAACATCAGGGACGAAAACTGCAGTAAAAGGAGTCGGAATATACAAGATTAACAATTTTTTTTCTCTCACTTTTTTAAGGGCCGCTACTACCTTTATAACTTAATTATCAAGCAACTATTAATTCTAAGTAATATTGATTATACATTTTTTTCAGGAGGAAAACTACCAATGACTTGGTATAAACAAGATTACCTAAAAAAAGTACCAATGACAACAATGGACATGCGATCAAATCAAGTAACGGGTTACCCGGGTCGGACCTACCGTTTCTATACGGGCCCCGTCGTGTATCCATTCGGACACGGGTTTAGCTACTCAAATTTCATTCACACACTCGCGAGTGCACCCAAAATGTTCACGGTCCCAGTTGACGGTCGCCACAAAAACACAACCGCAGCCACCAACGCAGTACGGGTGACCCATGCCAAATGTGGCGGGCTTTCGATTGGTCTACAAATAGATGTGAGGAATGTGGGGTCTAAAGATGGGTCCCACACGATGCTAGTGTACTCAACCCCGCCAGTTGGACACTGGGGCCCACATAAACAGTTGGTCGCGTTCGCGAAGGTGCATGTGCCAGCAAAGACAAAACTCAGAGTGCCTATAAATATCCACGTGTGCAAGTTTTTGAGTGTTGTTGATAAATCTGGAATTAGAAGAATTCCTATGGGTCAACATAGTCTACATATTGGTGATGTTAAACATCTTCTATCAATCCAGTCAACACCATTGGGAGTGATTAAATCCTAAAGATTAAGTGAAAACTGAACCTAAAAGTTTTACAAAATATATAAGGTTTCATAATCAAATAATCATATGATTAGATGAATGATTAAATGGAATGATCGATAGAATATAGATCTACTCTACTATTTAGAATTTAAATTTGAATATGAATTTGTATAGCTTAGCAGTAAGAATTGTTGCTGAGCTCATTCAATTAGAAAATGAATTGATGATGTTTGAAATTGAATATATAATTCGATCAGATCAATGTTATCATAGTAATAAGAATTGTAATATGCGAATTGAATTGACGATTCATATCATCTGTAACAATCTTATTGAAATATAATCTGTTTAAGATTTTTTTGGTAATTTAGGGATTGGAGAATTTACGATTTGGTGCCCTAAACGGTATAAAATTAATTTGTTGATGACGAACTGAACAAATTCTACTCTCTGTGTTTGAAACCAGTAACTTTCGATCGTTCGATTTGAAAGCGATAGCATATTAAGAACAAATGCGTGATGTAATCAAACAATTATGAGATAAACTTGTGGTGATTAAATAAAAATGAATAAACATGAAACCAGATCAAGGTTATGAATCAGAAAATGAATGTAAATAGATTATGAATTACGATACCGAATATGATGATGCTAAATGATTGGCAGCAGATGTTCTTGCTATTTAGCTAAATTGTAATCGAGTTCATATGTTCTTGTTTTGTTTAAAGAGGGAAATTATTTAATCACAGAAAGAAAGAAACATAGAAACAGAGACTCGCGGGCCTAAACAAAACGAAACATGGGCCTGTTAATAATTGTGTCTGGCCTGTACTAGTGATTTTGTTCATGGATTTTGCTTTTATGATAATCCTACTAGGTAACTAGTCTACTATGATAAAATAAATGATTCTAAATAATCACGTAACAATACTATAACATTTGAACTTTTTATGATTTTAATTTTATTTTAAATTATAAATTAGATTTAAGTTACAAAAACAACTAAATTTCTGATAATCAGATTAAGTATACTTATTTTATATATTTGAAAGAGTTAAATGCAGTTTTCGTCTTTGAAATTTGCAATTTGTAACAGTTTCCGTTCACGCTTAACAGTTTTCTTCCCTAACGTTTCAAGTCTTAATAGTTTTCGTCGCTAATGTATTAACTCTTAAAATTTTTCGTTACTAACGTTTAAGTCTTAACAGTTTTCAATAGTTAAAATTTACATTTAACTTTTCTCTTAAATGTTTATTATTCTAGAAGAATATCATGTTTTATTAAAATTACATATATTTTTATTATTATTTTTTTGAAGCATGTTTAAAAAACTGATGTATAAATAATATAATTAGTTTTAGTTTTATTAGCTAATAATGTAATTAATAGGAGAGAAGGACGGTAAAAACTTAAGGATGCCTAGAATCATGACATCTATTACTTATAACTTTTAGTTATTAAGAAGTATAAATTTGTAGTATTAGTGTGGCCAATTGTTTAAGTTTTTGCTCTATTTTATGATTTGCATTCAACTGTGTGATTTTCATTGTCTTGAGTTGTTGAAAACTCTTTGCTTTCTTGCTTTCCATATGGATCACAAAGTTGCGATCATGATAGCATGAATTTGTTCTTGTATACTTTGTCGATCCATTAAGCGAGTATGATGCTAGTAGAAATTCTGTTACCGAAGGCCGCTAGCAAGCCTTAAATCGACACCAATTACTTATTTTTATGTTGGTAACATTTATTAGGTGTGCGTTCTTTTGGGTCGTAGACTTTAATGTGTTTATTTGTGGTAGTCTATAATGTTAACTTACGAACATAAAAACTTGAACACGTTTATAGACCTTACTAATGTTTAGTATTAGTAAATTATTAAACGGACACTAAAAGAAACTAGTGGGTACGTAACAACATAAATAAACATACAAAAGATGTTTCAAATAGTTAATTAATTAAATAAAAGAAATTAAATCGTCACATAACTATATTTAAATATAACAATGCGTCGAATTTAATATCATAGTATGCTTGTTTTCTACTTTTCTTAATGTAATTTATTTCAAGGGAAATCTATTATTTTAGCGATATCTTAAATAAAAGACACGGGTTGGATATTTTAGTAAGAAATGGTGAGTAATTTTAGCGAAAAAAAAATGTTACGTCTATGTTTGTAAAAATAATGCACTCGTTGAGGTTAGGTTATTAGATTAAAGGAGTACTTTAATCTTTTTTACTTTAATGCATTTAATTGGTTTGTTTCGACGCATAAAGACATCAGTGTGGCAAATATTTTAAATAGGCCATTCAATTTTGTGGTCCGATACACTATTATAATGAGTTTTACACACAAGTTCTATAATGGTGCATCAAATTTTGCATACTATACGTTGAACAACGACCAATGAGCATATATGTGTGTTTAACGTTGTACAAAGGTACGACCTACTTCTTAGGTTTAATTTACAATTGTAATTCATCTTGATTCACTCGCATATAATCTACGTGACCGACATGTACGTTATAATGATATACATGAGGTGTGTATTATGTGAAACTGATCTTAAAAAGTTAACTAAAAACCTAATCTGGGTCCTCTAATTATTAATCTGGGTCCTCTAATTATTAACCTGGACCTTCCATTTAAAAATGTAACACAAGTTTGTTTTCTAAAATAAAGGACTCATATTTAGTTTTCTTTATATTAAATCTTTAAAATTATGCTCACATAATACATACCTCGTGGTACACCGATCTAAGTTGAAAATGTTTACTTTTTGAAAAGAAGTTTATTATTTGATATGTTTTATAGTTTGATAAGGATAATTGTTTTGATTTAATTTCCTAAGTTAAGTCGGTTAGAAATTTTGGGTTGCAAGGTTTTTTTTGTTATATATATAGAGGCCAGTTTAAAGTTAACAAGTTTGTTCATTTAATTACAAACAAATTTTGTTGTTCATATTGTTCCTTTAGAAAAACGAACTTAGACAAACTTCCATATAAATGGTTTGTCGACTATTATTAAAATTATGTTCATGATTTACCGTTGGAGATGATGAATCGATAAAACCCATTAACAAAGTAATCGTAACGGAGAATAATAAAATTAATGTCTCTTTCTAAAAGTAGAAAGCACATCATGCACACCACGTGAAGAGTTATCCACAACTTTCCTGCTTTGCCATGAACCAACCAACGTTTATGTTACTGTTCTTTTCATTTTGTATAATTGCAATTAAATTATTTACATGTGAAACACATAAGTATTTTTCATAATTATATGTTCAGACGGAATTTAAGCCCAAACAGAATATATTATCTAGGTACATCACAATTTATTATGCACAACTTATTTATTTATATTTAACATCTTCTCATGCATTAACAATTTAACATTATTTAATCCTTTGAATGAACTGTTGTTTCGTCCAGTGAAGAATTAAAAAGATACGTTATTTTAAAATTAAGAATATATAACTTAACATATCCAAATGCTCCCTTGGATACCAACACTTTGAGAAACTGGATTTAATATTCGTCGTTAAGGAATTAAAGAAATGATATAATTGAATATTTATGGTTATTACTAGAATAGAGCTCCCCATGTTGTATGATTCCCTTTAAACAAGGATCTAGTTGTAAAAGCCTTACATGTATACCCTCACATGCCCCAATCCCCTTCCTTCCTCCCCCCCCCCTTCACATTTTCCCTCCATTTTCGTAGTTCACTAACAATTCAAATAATATGATTATAAATTTATCATATATGTTTATACCTTCATAGCATGTTAAACATTGGTTATGTACTTATGTCTATTGTAATGTGTGTAAATCTAATGGGTTGAGTATTATTTGTTACCGTGTTTATATTTGTATGGTTCGGTTCAAATAGGGAGGAGCCTTAAGGAGAGTAAGGTAAGGAGGGATATGGTAACGACACGTGGCAGGATGAAATTTTTGAAGGAGGGGTACATTATTATTGTGTCCGGCTCGCCAAAAAAAAAAAAATTTTTCGAAATTTTTTTTATTTTTTTACTTAAAAAAAAATAATAAATTTAAAAAAAAAATTTTTTTTTTTTAAATATTCGAAATTTTTTTTTTTAATTGTCAAAAAAAAAATTTTGAATTTTATTTTTAAAAGTGAAATGAACCAAATGCATCGTTGTGTTTTAGATATGCATCGTTGTGTTTTTGATATGCATCATTGTGTTTTTGATATGTATCATTGTGTTTTTGAAATGCATTATTGTGTTTTTGATATGCATCATTGTGTTATACGATGTGTACGTTTTGTAGGT
>WOUH02000002.1:2173341-2187362 GCA_009936405.2 Stevia rebaudiana
CGTCCACAATTTCTCCTAGTCCACGCAGTTCGTATTATTGTCGATTTCCCACATCCGCAGATCACCATTGTTGATTTTGTATGTTTTTACCTAAATCACGAACGATATATATGAAAGTGGGGATTTTTGATCGTGGGGATTTTTTATCGGGGGTTTTAAAAGGTGAAATGGGGAAGACGGGAGGGTAAAAAGACAAAAAGGGACATCACGTGTTGCGTGCGTGAGCCCAACTAACCATGGAATTTAACGGAGTTAGCGTTAAAGGACAAAACCAGTGCATATATCATATTTAAAGGACAGCACTCGCAAGATTTGAAAATAAAAGACAATACCAACAAGTTGAGTATAATTTAAAAGACATAATCATTAATTTTGTCTTTTAAATATTTTCAATTAAAAAAGTGTGAGAGAGAGAAATAAGCGCATATTTTATAGCAGGTGTAAAGAAATATATATAACTTTTTAATATATCAGAGCAACAGAGTATACAAATCTTGATTCCAAACAACATAATAACACTATGTCACCGCACAATCTCCAGAACCACACCCCAAAATTAAAAACTAAAAATAAAATTAAAAAAAAGTATCATCTTCAATCTTCTCTCTCCGTCCTTCATCCTCATCGTTGCTCCGGCGAAGATTGGGGGACGGAAACCGTGCCGGCGGCGAGAAGGTAACACCGAGAATGCAAAGTGTGTAACAACACCGGTAACAGTTTCACCGGTCGGCGTATAGTGACGTCACCCTCTCATGTATCAGAAGAAGGTCGCTTCGTTTTCACGGCAGCATCTTCCTCTGATCAATCCAAAACGATTCAAGTTCAGATTCGTTAGGTAATGCTTTCGAATCAAGAATTTTAGAATAATTGATATTAATAGTCGATTGATTTGTTGATTTCAATTGTGGCGGACCTCAAAGGAACCCTAATTTCGTATCTGTTAAACGACGGTGTTGATTTGAGATTTAGAAGGAAGAGGTATAAGCGGAGAAGCGTGATTTACGATTTTAAGATGCAATGGATAATCAGATTCTCAGGTTTTGTATCGGCGGTAATGGTGATGATTGTTCTCGCCCCTTCGTTACAATCGTTTCATCCTGCTGAAGCGATTAGATCTAATACTCACATCGACGGCCACATCCGTCTTCCCGCCGGTCGTATTCCAGCCACCGTCGCTCACCGGACGTCGTTCAGGAGAGCATCGACATTCCGCAATGCCGTCGGCGCCGGATGTAGCCAGATTACCGGTTCTGGTCCTTCCGGCGTCGTATGCGATCCTTCTGTAATACACGTTGCGATTACTCTCGATTTTGAGTATCTTCGAGGCTCAATCGCTGCTGTTCATTCGGTACTGCAACATTCATCGTGCCCGGAGAGTGTTTTCTTCCATTTTCTGGTTTCCGATACGAGCCTCGAAACCCTAGTTCGTTCAACTTTCCCCAAATTGAAGTTCAAAGTGTATTATTTCGATCCAGAGATCGTTCGGAAGTTAATCTCAACATCTGTACGACAAGCGTTGGAACAACCGCTAAATTACGCAAGAAATTACTTAGCTGACATACTAGAACCGTGCGTCCGGCGAGTGATCTATCTAGATTCCGATCTGGTGGTTGTTGACGACGTTTCAAAGCTTTGGACTACAAATTTAGCTGGAAAAACGATCGGAGCACCGGAATATTGTCACGCCAATTTCACCAAATACTTCACCGCCGGATTCTGGTCAAACCGGCAACACTCCGCCATATTCTCCAACCGGAATCCGTGCTACTTCAACACTGGAGTGATGGTGATAGATCTAGCAAAATGGAGGCAATTTGGTTACACAAAACGGATCGAGAGATGGATGGAGGTTCAAAAAACCGACCGGATATACGAGCTCGGATCATTACCGCCGTTTCTGTTAGTTTTCGCCGGAAATGTAGCTCCGATTGACCATGGTTGGAACCAGCATGGGTTAGGTGGAGACAATGTCAAAGGCAGCTGCCGTGATCTGCACCCTGGTCCGGTGAGTCTGCTTCATTGGAGTGGTAGTGGTAAACCATGGTTACGGCTTGATTCGAACCAACCGTGCCCATTAGACGCATTATGGGCTCCATACGATCTGTACGGACCGTCGGCGTGATCGTCGGAGCTCACCGCCGGTAAATTTCTCGGTTAATGTTTTTTTATTTCTTTCAATTGTCATCATCATCTTCATCTTTCTTCTTCTTGTTCTTCCATTTTGGTGGGGTTTATAGTTTTTATGTTGTTTTTGAACATCTTGTATTCTATTCCATTATTTCTGCATTCTGATAATAAAAGTGAAAAGATATTCAATTAGTCTGATGTTCCAGAACTCTGTTTCTTGTTTTTTGATAGATTTTTCATTATTTTGGATGTATGATTTTGATTTTGTAAGACTCACTTTGTTTATGTGAATGAGGAAGTCAATCATTCAATTTCTATTGTTGAAACATATTGTTTGGTAATTTTTAGCAAAGTACCCTTTGTGATGGCATATGAGATTGTTTGATTGATTGCTTCTAGTTTGTATATTATTGGTTGTTTGAAGTTACTTTTTGAAATTAATTATTTATAATTTTAATACGCAAATAAACTTAATCCCAAACACCCATCTAAATACAAAATATGACTACCATTAAACTCTAAACGAGTCAAGCCTAAGTTTTATTTTTTAAAACTCTAGCTTGATTTATAATTAATTTTTTATTTTTTTATCATAAACTCTAAACAAATCAAGCGTGAGTTTTATTTTTAAAAGTCTAGGTTTGTAATTAATTTTTTTATTTTTTGTCTCTTGGGAGTAATTTTTTAACCATGGGTTTTGCTCGTTTTATTTTGTGAGCTAATTTATTGATGAATTTAATTGATATATTAAGTTTGGTTATGAGCTAATTTAATTAATGAAATTTAATATAAACATGAGCTTGAACTTATTTGAGCTTGACTTCGTTTAATCTTTTAGCGATCGGATATCAAGTGGCTCACAATCAGCTCGACTTGTTTACATCATTGAAATAGGAACAAGTGAGCTGATTATCAAGTGGCTCACAATCAGCTCGACTTGTTTACGCCATTGAAATAGGAACAAGCGAGCTGATATCAATTGGCTCACAATCCGCTAAACTTGTTTACACCATTGAAATAGGAACATGCACACGTTGACCCTTTTGTGG
Source organism: Stevia rebaudiana (assembly GCA_009936405.2). Classification (NCBI taxonomy): domain Eukaryota; kingdom Viridiplantae; phylum Streptophyta; class Magnoliopsida; order Asterales; family Asteraceae; genus Stevia; species Stevia rebaudiana. The sequence continues at coordinate 2,176,518 of WOUH02000002.1, forward strand.
ATAATTTAAATTTCTTACGAGTTAAGAAAGGTGATTAAGACATGTCAACCGACAATAACGTTCTGTAACGTTAAGCTAATTATAATTAATAAAATAATGAAATAATAGTTGTGGTGTGATGTCTTGGCTGCTTGCAATCCCTCCTCCGGTCGCTTTCTAATTTATACAACACGCAACTTTTGATCTTATTTGATTTACCTAATACACTTATAGTACTTGTTTAAATAATACCAAACATAGTTAAATTAATGAGAGAAAAACACAGATTAATGTGCGTGTCTATAATTTATAGGTTGCTCATGTGTAGAGCATTGGTGGTTGGTTATGTATGTATGTTCATGTTGTGTTTTTTAATACATCAATTGTTCGTATCATATATCCAAACCTAGTTTCGAATCGAAAATTTCAAAATATTGGAAAGAGATGCGCATTATACGTACAAGTTTAGAGCATGTTTAGGCTCAAACTTGATTTTGAGTTGGGGTGACATACTGACATGACATGACATAAACCTAATACAAAAACTAGCTTGTTAGAATTCACTCTAAACGACTTCGAAGAGTTCCGAGTGAATTATGCATCAAACAAGTTAATATAAGTCATCTTCTAAAGTCTAGACAACAAGACGAGTTCATGGTTTGACCACCATTTTTTTTTCCGTAAGTTTGATTTGTGTGATAATTAAAACTTATTATTTTACGCAATTTTTTTTTTTTTTAAAAGGAAACTTGGCCAGCAAATCCACTAACATGTTAGGGTCTGAGGTTACTCAAAACCTAAGAATGAAATAAACATGACCATCATGTATTTAGAGTTGAAATTATTTTATCTACATTTGTATTTTTGGTTGTTAGTTTGTTGTTTTAAATTTTTCGTGAAATCTTGTGTTGTGCTTGAGTTCATGTGCTGATATGATTTTCAAGTTCGTTGTATTTATGATAATGCCATATTCTGGTTTGACTAGTCAAATCATTAACATGATCCATTCACACATCTTATCAAGAACTTGTAAATACAAGCATAATTCTTTGCTTAAAAAATTCAAGTTTTAACAAGATTATATAATAAATTTGATTAAGAATCAGATTTTTTTTGTCATATCATCAGCTGAGAACCGGATCTACACAGGACTGGTCCGATCTGGTTCAATCTAGTCAGTTAATAGTTTCGCTTCCCGAACTAGCATCTTGGATCGAGTTTTCTACACCCTAAAGTTTTGTACAAGTCGTATGAGCCCCTCTTTTTTTTTTCCAAAACTCAAATCAGAACGTTGATGATAATTACCTGACCTTTTCAAGAATAACCCTCTTCTTTCTAGGATCACTTGGTAACTTGTAAATTGACCATAATACCCTTGGTTTAGATACGTTTGTGTGTTGACAAGAATAGTATATTTGAGGGAATGGACATGGTTGCTTAAAGATTATGTTGCTTAGATATTAGAAGATGGTAGTCCCCCATAAAAGGAGAACATGTCTTTTACAGCTAGCAACAGCCAACTATTTCATTTTCAAACACAACTTGGGACCATATACATATATATTCGTATTCCACCATTAGCATCTTAGAGACAGTTGTTGTATTCAAATGTACAACTGTCAATGCACGATTTACAACGAAATTTATATATTAAAAACAGCTTTTGACAGTATCAACTGTCAATCCGTACCAACCTGACAAAATGTGTTCTACATGTATAGCCAAACACAACATGATGACATGCTCATCATCACAATCAAACGGGTCCATGTAAAACGTGCCACAAAAAATGTTATATATTTCTAGTTGAATTTTTTATGTGTGAGAACACCATTAAACTATGAAAGGTTTCTTAGTGTTAGTGGTATGAGCTACATCGTATCTCACACCAGAGGTTTGAGTTCTTGAGAAAATACAAATGTAACATGATATCACTATGTTTGGATCAATTTTGGTGTGTTCATTTTTAGATAAACATGTTTAGGTTGATTTGATGGGTTTGTAAGTTGACCTTTTTTACTTTAAGCAAAAAAAAAAAAAAAATTTTGTTAATAACTTAAATTGTTGGTGTATTTTATGTTATACTTTTAAACAATTAAAGAGAAATGAGCATTAGACTTAATAACTTATATGCAACTATTTTACCTACATATATATGTTTTTGTATAGTCTTGGAATCTTAGAGTATTATTACGCGAATGAAGTAATATAAAGCTAAAAGAAGAGGTTAAACGTATAATGCTAGCTAAAGTGTTTGGTTCATGTGCCATAAACACAACTCTTTTAACATCCTCATATAGTCATATGTGTCACGTCTAAAAAAATTTTTTTTTTTTATGTTTGATATCCCTTATAGCATGATTATAGAAAAGAAAAAAATAAAGAAAATGAAAAGATAGATATGTCATCATTTCTTATTAGATGATAAATTAAACAAAGAAAATAAAAATATATAACATTACTTAGAAAGTAATTTAATTAGAGCTTACTTATAAATCCTGTTTAATAATAATCGGCCCAAGCTCCATTGGTCAGATTTCAAAGCTTGTTACTCTGGATTCTGGAAGCTTCGCTTTGGGCCTTACACTATTAAAGCGAACCATCGATTATTCGGGCTAAATGTAAGGTAATTTGGGCTGTTATTTTTAAGTTATAAGATGAAAAAACAAAACATGTATGTTATAAAATAATGGAGTAAAGTGCATTTCGTGTTGGTTTGAGAGCGTTGCCACCTTGCGTCCCACGCGCATTTACCAAACTAAAGTGACTGAAAACCACTAGGACGCAGATTGTTTAATCAACACGCGCGAGACGTAAGGTGGCAACAACCTCAAACCACAGGGACGCAAACTGCAATTTACTCCCAATAATATTTACAAAACCTTTTGGTTTTTAGTTAACATGTATCACTGAAATTATAACACAGTAGTCAGCTTAAATTGTTATTAAGTTGTACACTTGATATAAAAATTGTAAATATATAAAGCTTGGCAACTTAAAAAAATCATAAACATAAAAAGTTCAACTAATAAACAAAATATTAAAACTTAAAAATATGAAACACCTTAATCAATGACATAAACAAAAGAACACATTGCCGAACATTCACAAACACAAATTGACAAACGTTATCTCAGTTCATGTTCGTTCATTTAACTAAACGAATAAAATTTCTTGTTAATGTTCGTTCATTTACAATACGCACGAACACAAACAAACTTGGCGTCGAACGATTCATTAACTATCCATTGAACGTTCAGTTCATTTACAACCATACATAAACATTCAGTAAAGGTCCAACTCCTTGATTCGGTTCCAAATGCATTAAACACGCCCAAAAGTTATTGTTAAAAAAAAACCCAATTTTGGAAAGTAAAAACTGACTAATCCATTTAAAAACAAACAAATAATAATAACAATAATCAATTTAAACACAAATTTTGGGGACGAAGCTTTCTAATCAACCATTTCTTTCTTAATCTAACATCTAACGCTAAAAATGTTCTAGCTTTATTATCATCTTCCAAGAAATCACAAGCATCCAATATAAATTCATCATCCACATCAGGTAATGCTTGAACACCTGCAATTACATTCTCAACATCAATGGAGTTTTGGTTTTCTTCAATTTCAAGTTTCTTGTTATCCACCAAACAAGAAACCGCATTAGTCATTTCTTGAAGATCACTCAACAACCTCTCTTCATCAATTCTTGCTTTCTTCTTCGAGTTTTCGGGATTTTCGTTATTTTCCAGCTGGCGTTTAATAATAATATCCAGATCAGCAAACGATCGCGTATTGGAAGAACTATTATTTTCATCGGTGTTTGTTTCTTTGAATATTATACACAAATCCTTATAGTAAGGTACTGGTTTACTCATGTATTGTTTTGCATCTGAATTTGCCTGCAAATTATTATCGATTATTATTTATTATTATATATTATATAACCTCAAAAACAATAGTACAGTCATACAATATGTTATGATAATATAATAAGTCTTTGTAAAATCAAAACAAGATAGATGCTGGGGTATAATAGTAATTTTGTCATTTGCGATAAATAACCAGTATTGTTGTAGCGAGGGGTGTTCAGAGTCCGGTTCAGTCGGTTTTTAAAAAACCAAAATCGTTTTTTTGTATTAAAAATTTATAATGATATAAATTGTTAAAAATCCTATACATATACCAAAAATGTGAAAAAACAATAATAATAAACCGTACAAAATTGAAACCGTATGCACTTTCAGATTAGTTATAAAATAATAAAACTACATTTTGGTAGGGAATGGATAATTTGGAAACCCGGTTTCAATGAGAAAACTCGAGAAAACCATATAAAAGTCATTTTTTTTTTTGCAAAAAATAGGATAGGTTTTATACCCATTTTCGTCACTTTTTATTAAAAATAAAAGCGTTGAATTGTTTTTTTTTTTATATCAGGAAAAAAAAAACGTTCTACATATGTAGCTGATGGGGTTTCAGTTGTTTACGTATGTAAACTACCTGTATTTTTCTAAACAATGTCATTTTTTTATACAAATCAATTTTTTTAAATATCCACTCGGCGCTTTTTAATATTTTTTTCACTGAAAATGGGTTTTCCCATTATACATTCCCTTTTGATAAATGCGATATTAACATGTTATGTCGAAATGTAGCGATAGCACATCGTATAATAAATTTCCACTTTTAATAATCATTTTAACATATAAAACAATTCAAACCTGTATATAATCTTGCCACGTCAGATCATCACCAATCACCATTTGCCGAAAATCATCCCACAAAAAACCTTTTGTCTCCAAAACTTTGTTTACAACATTATATTGTCGTTTAAACGTCTTATATCGGTTCTTCAATATATCAGCATCATACTTAAAACCAAATCTTGAATTAAACAATTTGATCATATCTAACCATGCTTGCTTGCGAAACAAGCCATCTATCTGGTTTCCTTTTCGAACATGGTCAACCATAAGGTCAATGAAATAACGGTCCATTGGCGGTTGCCAATATCTTCTACCGCGATTCCCGCCAATATCTTCATATTCAGATTTAGATATAACACCATCATTAGATTCTTTAGAGATTGATAATGTAAAATCTTCATCAATCATGATTTCATGAAGAACCTCCAAATCAGCATCGTTGTTTTCTAAATCATCAACATCATCAACATCGTCATCATCATCATCATCATTAACTGATTCTGACAATGATTTCGTCGGGTTTTTGTCAGAATTGTCGGGATCTGGTTCTGATGATATATCGGTATATATCTGACATAAATCGCGGTAATATGGAATGGTTTTTATTCTATATGATCGAGCGTTTGGGTGAACCTGTGAATGAAAGTATGTAAGTTTTCCAAATAACACGTTTGCAATTAGACTAGCTGCATAAAAAAAATACTAACTTTGTTATGATTTGATTTATAATTTCTGTTTTAGGTAACCAAATTATTTTGTGAAAGAATAAACCTATCAGAAATTTAAGAAATTTTATTAAAGATAATTGATTACCTCTGATAAGTTGATAACAGGTTTTCAAATTTTTTTAAAAAAATTGTTAAAATGTTATAGGAGTATAACTGTTAGTCTAGTATTATAAAAATGTACATTTCTTAATTTTTTTTTATTAAATGTTTTATTATTATTATTTCTATGGTTATTGTTATTTTGTTTTTCATGTATTCTTTTTCTAGTTCAACATAGGTAATCATTTTCTTGTATAAGAGTTTGAAAAAAGCAAAAAAAAAAAAAAAAAAAAAAAAAAAAAAAAGAGGTACTTAACTGTAACTGTTTCATTTAGATCACTCAGTTGTACGGTTAAAAAATATTTCACAAAAATGTAAGAAAAAATAACTTGTTTATTAAATAGTGTAAATTGAATAAAAGTATAAAACTTTGTTACCTTTTATACAATTAGTCCTTTTCAATCCCCAAAAAAGGACATACAAATTTCTAACTTTCAAAAAAAAAAAAGAAAATTAAAAAAAAATAAACAAATCATACCTTGATGTAATCATCCCATACTTGATTATCAGCAGTTACCATATGTCGAGTATTATCCCAACTAAATCCATTCGAGGAAAGAAGGTCGTTTATCGCCTTGTAAAGATTTCTTAAAGTTTTGTGTCGGTTTTTTAAAACATCTTTTTCATATTGAAACTTGAATTTTGTATTAAACAATGTTGTCATGTGTTTCCATGCTTTCTTACTAAATAAATGATGATCAATTCTGTTTACTTTCTCAACATTTTCTAACATGAGATTAATAAAATATCTATCCATTTCATGCGTCCATATTGTACGCAATCGATCGCTGTTTTTTTGCAACATTTTCATATAATAATTGTTAAGACAGTGATACCCCTGCACAAAAGTAAATTGAATGTTTTAGATGTGTAATGTGTTTGGGATTGTTTGGAATTTGACAGTTTTAAAATAAGAAATTTGAAGATAACCGATTATATCATGATACAATCCAAACACCACTTATTATGCTTGTTGATTTTGAACCCTATGTTTTGAAATCGTAAATTTCAATCAAATATCTTCATCTTCAATCAGATTTGAAAAACTCAAAGAAATTCCAATTGATAGTCTAAATTGATACGTGAAATGAGCAGCTTATTAATCAGAATAAAGAAATTAAACTTAAACTGTATCGAAACGTAGTATGCATATAAGCAGATTTGACCGCTATTGCCAAACACTCCGTAAACTCATCAATGTTTATCATTCACAACCATAAACGTCTTTGATTGTACATTATTCAATTTTACGAAACAGAAATAGATCACAAGCAAATTGAACCTCAGAAAAACAAAATCACATAAGCAGACAGAGATACAATCGATTGATACACAACAAGACTAATTTATAAGAATTAAAACAGATACTGATGAAATGGATTACATGTATACATAAATATCACAAATTGTCGGATCTATGAAAGACGTGACGGAGTTTCTACGAACCTCGGTGGACGACGGAGACCGTGGACGGTGACGGCGTAATTTTGGGATAAGGTTTTCCGGGATACGCTATCCTCGGTCGTGACAAGAATCTATCCCTAGATAGGAACTAAGAACAAGAAGCCATTACAAAAGAAAACGTAAAATGCATTTTTCGTCCCTAAGGTTTGTACATACATACAGTTTTAGTTTAATTTTAACAGTTTTCATCATACATGTTCTCTTTATATGCAGTTTTTGTTACTGATTCTTAGAATCCCCATCACATGAAGGGCATTTTGTTTAGTGTTACGTGTTCTTACTCATCAGAATACTAGGTAAGTAGACAGAAGTGTAGACGGAAAAACTGCTAAAAATGAACGAAAACTGTTAGTAGTAGACTAAAACTGCATATATATGCAAACCTCATAGACGAAGCCGCAGTTTACTCCAAAGAAAAAAAGTTGGCCCAAACTATGCAACAATCTGGCAAAACTTTGCCTAAATTGAGCAAAAATCTCTCCAAACCAGGGCCATGTATACATATTTTGAAATCTACTGGCTTACAAATCTGAGTCAAAGTCGCAAACAATGAAATAATAATAAGCTAACCAACCATATTATTTATTTGGGGCCGTGTTATAGGAACCCTACTCATATATTGGAAGCAAAACATATGAGTCGTAATAGGTGTTAGGACCAGGATATTTCGCGATAAATCAAGATACTTGGGGAAATATTAGAATATTTCATAATAGTATATTTAATTACTAATAATTCTACAAAAACACATGCAGGTTCCTTTATTTATATAATTATATGGATATTCAGGTATGCTTAATGTCACGGGCCAAATGTTCGATGATCGTATTTGCTTGGTTTGAGCTGAACGTTTAGGTTTGCTGGCTTCTCCTATGGTCTCGATGGGAGGGAGTCTCAGTTTTAAGGAAGAGGTCTTACAATGGGGTGCTTACACCGCCAGCGTAACACTGGTCGAGGGTTGGGGCCGCTTTCCTGACGAGTCCAAGGCAGGACGATGACGGTTTGGCTGGCCCACAGGTAACCGAGGGCGTCGCACGCGAGTCTAAAAGATGACTCCGTGACAAGTGGTATTAGAGCGGGTCGATCCTCAGGGAGTTTGGAACGTGACTTAATCCCAAAGTGATCTTAAAGGTGGCTGAACAATGATGGTGGGAGTGGATCAAGATCTTAATTAACCCGGATGCTAATCGGAGCGTGGTATGTGACGCGTAACGTAATATATCTCTGGGCGACTTGTGTTGGTGGTATGGGACATCAACTCAGTCATATCATGTGTCGACTCAAAGGCTGAAGGCTCGCCAGAGAGTACACAAACGAAGATCTCTCCCGGGAATGTCTAGGTGACATGTAGCCGCAAAGTAATTTGTCGCTCCGCTCAAGTTTCAAAAAGGGTAATGGACTCCCTCATGGTGGATTGGGTGGTTGTGAATCGTGGCACACTGAACTGTGAGTGTCACTTTGCCGAAAAGCCAAAGTGAAGCCAATATAATGAAGGGTTACCAGTATGTTTCTCGGGGTGCTGACGCCGATGTAAAGCACATGTACGAGGACGTGCATGGAATGGTGGTGGGAAAATGTCACAGGCCAAATGTTCGATGATCGTATTTGCTTGGTTTGGGCTGAACGCTTAGGTTTGCTGGCTTCTCCTATGGTCTCAATGGGAGGGAGCCTCAGTTTCAAGGAAGAGGTCTTACAATGTGGTGCTTGCACCGCCGGCGTAACACTGGTCGAGGGCTGGGGCCGCTCTCCTGATGAGTCCAAGGCATGACGAAACTAGTGAACCTAATCATAAGCGGGACGGTTTGGCTGGCCCTCAGGCAACCAAGGGCGCCGCACGCGAGTCTGAAAGATGACTCCGTGACATTAAGGATAGTCGCATATGAAGACTGTGTTATTTGAAATATCATATAAATAGAATTAAATATCATCTGATTCTTAACTTATCGTCCACAAACGAGGAAATGTGTCAACTAATTTGAAAGATTTGCTGATAAAGCGGATTGTGGGAGCAATGGTTAAAGACTAAGTCAAGTGATGAGGAGAACGAGTAGATCCTAAAATATCGGAGATGTTTTTAATAGCCATTGTAAATTTTTGATTATATAAAGAACCGATGTTAATAGGAAAACACACACAACTCACTCGTATTCTATACTGATCATTTTTACTTGCAACCATTCACTACTCGATGTCCTTTGATTTCAAGCAAAACACTTAGCAATAATTCTAGAGTTCAACCATCGGTTTGCTTTGTATTGTACTTATTTGTTCGTTTTATAATATTGACTAGACAAGTGATTCTTTGGTCACTTGTCTGAGGTTTTATGCCGGCAATTTGTAAGGATTAAGGGTTTTCATCGCTAAAAATCATTTTTGTTTACTATTAATCATATTACATATTCTCGTATATCCTTAAGGATACTTAACGATAGTTAAGGATATTTTTCGTCAAACTACTTGTTAACTTGATTTTTAAGATATTGGAACACTTAACCTCACAAAACTAATTTGGAACAACTAAAATTTGCATTTGTTAATTTTTGACCAAAACAATAGCCATTATGGGTTGTATTGAAATGCATATGTTGAATTTAATCAAATGTTATGACAATGTGAACCGTAACAAGCGTTACTTGTTGTATTGTTTGTGGCCGTATAGGACGACGTGCATGTATTGGTTTAAAAAAAAAATTACATTGATACGAAGAGTAGATACAATTACAGGCTCGAGCAATATGTCCAATACTGTGCATTACAGACGTATTGATGTTTTCTAGACCAATACAGGATACATGCCCATTACAGATTTATAGGATGCATGTACGGGGGTGAATATCCAGACAAGTTATGTTTTATATTTATGAAGAATAAACATGAAACTTGAAAGTAACGAGTACAAAGTTATATAGACACTCATAGGGCAGAAGAGTACAAAGTTGGGATATGGCTTAAACGAGCCAAGCTATTTTCAAGTTACTCAAGTGACTTCAAATTTCTTGTGATTTGTTAAAAAGCTATATCGAAAACAAAAACCTACAATGAATCGATTAAATAGAATTTATTTAAAAACAAACTTCACATAAAACTAAACGACCTCACCACTTGTGGTGTTAAATCGGATAAACGGTCAAACTATTTTCCAAACAAACTAGGATCAATGATAACAAATAGTAATAAAATTAAGTTCGAATTAAAACAAGTTTTCATTGAAGAAGTTGATTGTGACTTGTATTTAGTGGCTGCCTGTGATCTTCTATTTAAACCTGTTTTAACTGAAGGAGCTCTATCATAAAAGAGCATACTGAAAAAAATAAAAAATGATATGCAAATGAACCGAATTTAATAAGTAATAGAACAAAGTAACCTATAAATAAAAAAAATTATTATAAAAAAATACATTTATCAATAGGTGGAATGGTGGATCATAAATACCAAAACCGTTGTTATAATTTTAAAATTTAAACAAGACATGATTGTAGTTGCAAAAGCTTGTAGTTTTTTATCAAATGTGTTTTTGAGATACATTTTGTTTTAATTTTATCAAGGTAACAAAGTTTAGGTTGTATGTTGTAAGACTATGGGGTATACAGGCGTGAGAGGGCGTTTTCCCCACCTTTGACGCCCCCGCAACGCCCAAATACCGCCCCCTTCTTTTTTCGGGCGTTCCCGGCCACGCCGTTGCGTGGTGACTCCGTCACCGGGTAAAAAAATCGAACGTTGGGCATTGGGTTTTGGTCTTTGTGACTGTTCGAGATTTAAAAAAAAATTTACTTTATTTTTTTTTACATATATACTACACTTAAATCTCTTTCAATATCCTCCCAAACTCTTAAATCTCTTCCATTCAAATCTCCTCTCTTTCA
>WOUH02000002.1:2187462-2202856 GCA_009936405.2 Stevia rebaudiana
TACGCCACGTACAGAGCTGTACGTGACGTATAGGATGTGTAAAAATGGTTTTTGGGTGTTTAATTAACAACACCCTTTAATTAACATGAAAGCTGGATCTTTTCCATACAAAATAGTAGCCTTTTAATTTTCTAGTATTTTAATTGCGTGCTAAATTTGGATTATTCGTTTGATACAGAAAGGTAAAACATGTAAAGTTCGATAATTTTCCCTCTGCATATTATCTTTTTTGTGTGCCCGTTTACTGTACCATCTATATTGGAGTTTAAGAGTCAGCAATTTTGTTTTTTCTAATCATGTTTGTATACTCTTGTTTCTCGTAAAATCCTAAAATTCGATTTTTAATAAGATTAAAAAATAATATCTTAGTGGACCAATCTAACGAATATTTGAATTCAACTACCAAGTACCAATCTTGTCCTTCTCTACCAAACTTACCGAATAGATTAGAAAACAATCCTTGCGAGTTAAGACTATAACCATTATCAAATCCACCACGCAAGACACCTATCTTCCAACACTTTATTTCCCATTTCTATCCTCATCTCCATATATCTTTTTCTTCGTTCATTTGTGCACACATATATATTTCTTTTGATTTTTTGAATTTTGTGAATAACTAATTATGCCACTTATTTTTTGTTGATTTGTGTTTATTTATAATCTTTCATCATCATCATAATCATCATCGTACTCAGTATATTCCACCTAAAGGTAGGGTCTGAGAAGGGTAAGATGAAGACAAGTCTTACCCCGGCCTATCCCGTAAGAATAGAGAGGCTGCTCCAAAAGAGACTCCTGGCTCATGATGCCTGATTAACCGTCATCATAATGTTTTTAACGTTATTTTCATGAAAATAAGTAAAATAACATTAAACTACACCTCTTATTTAAAATCTTTAAGAGGTGTAATTGAGAATCAAATTTTTTTCAATCAAAATTCCAAATCATCACCTCCGGAGGGTCAACCTCTTTTCCTTTTGCAACCAAACCATATAAATTAACTAAGAAAAGACTCTTTAGCAACCCTAAACGTTTGAAAAGATAAGTGTTGTATTGATTCATGAATGTGATTCACGTACGTTATCATGACATCTCACATGCATATATTTAATCCAATACATATTTCTGGTTTACATAAAAAAACTCATATTATGTCTTTCATAAGATGTTTAAATTCAAATGCGCATATATCATGTTAGGGGTGTGTTCCATTCGGTTTTATCTTAGTTGACTCTATTATAAGCAAGAGTTTTTAATATTTGTTCAGCAAATGAAGATTATGTTGAATTAGTGATGATAACTAAATAACAGAGGGAAAAGCAACAAATAATTATTATGAAGCAAATCTCACTTTGACATTAAAATTTTGAAATATAATACGATTGGAGTTCATGACTTAAGTTTTTGTTCAATAAACGAGATATGTTATGACAATTATGATTTGTTCATATTTGGTTTTAGTCTTTTAAATGATGAAATTTTATAACATATTTGTTGTTTAGGTTTTGAGTCTGAAATGATAACTACTTATGAATTTTGGAACAAAATATGGGTACCTCTGAAACATAAAACATATTGGCAAACTATGTATGCTGCCAAAATGTGTGATATATTAAATTTGTTTCAAATTAAACACATTCGGTTCTGTTCGATTTCTAGAAAATAAATAACTGAAATCGAACAGAAAAGAATATTGTTTATGTAGTTTCAGTTCAGTTAATTTGATATTTGCTCTGTTGCTCACCCATATTTCATGCACGTCATTAGTGAATAACCACAAATCACTATTAGTATAATGATTCAACTCGGTACAATTGTTTGATCTAAATCCGATGTGCTAGATTACTCCGATGATAACAATTTATTAGGGTGTGTTGACGCATAAGATTGTACAATAGAATATGTGTTTACTCCTTTATTCGTCTATTTATAGGATTTCCCCAGTTTGTAGAGACTGGGATCCATAATGTGATTTTACGTGATTAATTCTAGTTAGAGGCGGAGATGCATGACATTTTGTGGGTCTTTGGATGCTCGTCAAGTGTAAGTAGTTTGTTAAGAATTTATTGTTCATTTGCTTTGTAGATCGGACACCTAGGCCAGTCTCATACTGAATCCGGACTCTTTTATTTCCATATATCTTCGATTACAATCTTAATAGGTAGCTTGCGTTTTAGCAGGTGTGTTTTTCAGTGCCTAATTATACCCGTGCCAAATCTTAACGTGACAAGTACACACAGATTATGTCATTTTCAATCAAACATAAGTTCTTGAAAGATAAATTAATTCTACAAGTAAACTTTGACAACACTAGCAAGATAGCGACTTGCTAACAAGAATTTACTTTATCAAATCATATGCGTACAAAGATTTCTTGTGTATAATTTTTTGAGGGTAAATTTGTAAAAATTTAATATAACTTTCAACTTTGTCTTAATTATGTAACTTATATATTTTTTTTTCTAATTAGGTTACATATATTTTTTTTTTGTCTCAATTACGTCATTTTTACTTTAAATAAGTTCCAATAGTATACATTTTATTTACAAAATTAGGTTACCATATCATTTTGAATATTTCTTTTTTAAATAATGATGATTGATTATGTGAAACAAAAAATAGAAATAAAATACTCTATAATATTATAGGTAAAATATATTATATTAAAATATATTTCTTAAAGTAAAGTGATTTAATTGTAACACAATTAAGTATGAGTGAACTATAAGAAACAAAAATAGTATCAATAATCTAATTAAAACAAATCTGAAAGTTAGTTTTATTTTTATGACATTTTTAGATTTTTTTTAATTTTCTTGATTTTTTTAATAAAAAGTCATGCATTTATCCTTTTTCAGTCACAATTTCATTCGTAATACCATATGCCAGTAATCTAAAGTAAAGTTATTGATATTATCTGGTTTTTGAACCTTTCAAACTGGTTCGTTGGTACATATTATTCAAAAATTATGACCCGTGCTAAACTGGACAATCTTTTGACTTCTACAAATCTACGATATATAGTTTATAACAGAATGGATTTTTTTAGATTTATAAGGGACTTGAGGGTTGAATATGGTTTCTAGGTGAACTTAGAAAATGTTTTAATTTTTTTTTTTTTTTTGTATTTTGCTCTGGATTATCTGATCACACAACCAAACTCAGCCAAAGATCCAAAATCCGCTTAAAGCAGGACTAAAAAGTAAAAACTGATTTTTTTTTTATTTCTCTTTTTCTTTTCTAATAACTAATTTAAATATTTAATTATATTTTTTTAATAACTTATAATATTTGAATATTCTCAAAAAAATCTAAATACGTTGTTTTGTTTTTAAAAAAGGATATTTACAATAATGTATATACTCTTTTGGTCTCGTAGATATAAGAAATAGATCTTTTAAGCAACTCGTTTTCAATGTAATTTATATCGTAATGTCAACAACAAAAATTAGAAAATAACAATTATTTATAGTCTTGTGAAAAAATAATAATAATATTAGGAATTGTTAAAGAGAAAATAAAACCGTATAATTAAAGAAAAAAAAGTATTTAAAGAAAGAGTAAACTTCATTTTTATTTTAAACAAAGTTCTTTATAAAAAATGCATTAGAAAATCTGTTTCGGACATAATTGCATTATTTTGAACTTGAGGGACTAAACATATAAAAACGTCTAAAAACTGCCCAGCAGTTATCGAGAATCAGTTTTGATTGCGATGATCAATCAAAAACGCTCTGATCACTCGCTTTTATGATTCTCTCTGGAGAAATTCGCAGAAACCTAAAAATCATGCATAATTCTATAATTCGTTTTTTGATTTTATCCGATTGAACATTGGTATTCACTCCAATTATTTGATCTGATATTGAATTACACGACTTCAGAAAGATCCGATTCTGAATTTATAAAACACTAGACGTGTGCATTCTATTTCATTAATTCTGACGTACAAGTTAGGAATGTTGATTTTTATGTTAAAACGAAGTGTATCTTAGTTTTAAAACATAAGGATACTCATTGTTTAATTTATGCAAAATAAGTAGGAGAGACTAAATATGTGATATGCTCAAACCCACCCAACCTCCATCGTCATCATCTATACCAACCAAATTATTTCCACCATCACCATCCTCTCTCTACCTCTTTCGATCTCTGTCACTAGAACCACATCCAATGTCACCATCTACCTTCTTCATCAATTACCACTAAGTTGACAACACACCACCATAATTGAGGAGAGGAGGACTAACGTCTTTCTTTATCGCTTTAGGGGACCAAAATTGACGATTTTCGCCCTAAATTTTCGATAACGAGGGTTACAAATCGATGGGTGTGGGATTGACATATTCTTAGATGGGGTGTATTGTGGCTGGGGAGTGGCAGATGGGTAGTGCTATTGGTGGCGGTTCATCTTTAAGTCGTTCATGTGGTGGTTCTGTAGGTGCTCATCGATAGTGATGGTGATGGTGAAGGGTGGATGATGGTTAGATGATGATGATCCGGTGGTGGTTAGATGATGATGAGGGATGATGATGATTGGTGAACACATGGTTGGAAAGAAAAATTTAAAAGATATATCATTTGGTTCTCATTAAAATTACACAAGTCCTATTGAGTTGAGTAAATAACACAATTAATCCTTATGTATCAAAATACTAAAATACCCTTCATTTAACATACTAAAATACCCTTCATTTAAGGGACTAAAACTAATGTTGAACTAAATTTGTTAACGTGTTGGAGCTTATGGAGATAATATGCATACGTCGGGGGGCAAAACGTCATTTTTAAAAAACATTATTTCAAGCAAAAACATATCAAAGGAAAGCGAAATTTACACTAAAAAAAAATAGAGTCTGCTTATCCAAGTAGTATTAAGTATGTTTGTCTATCAGATTATCTACAAACCGGCCAAAGTATTTTCGAAATTCAATTAGAGACCAAAATCATTTCTTTTTATTCACGGTAAATATATTAAAAACATACTCTTTAATAATGCAAAACAAACAAGTCTTTTTCAACGGTTTAAGATATGTGCATACTTTTTCATGTCGTAGCAAAATGTCAAGATAGTATAACGGGTAAAAACTTATTGAACTTTGACTTTCATAGTAGACAGAAAATGTCACGAGATAATTTCTTTTTATAGTTTCGGCTTTATTTCCTTTGATAAATCCAGAGGAACAAAATAAAAGTCGACATGCAAAAAGGTAATCCAAAAGCATCATTCCACATTTCCACCCGTAAAATTGTGGCACCACTTTGACGACTTACGAGATTACGTGCTCCCTTCGATTGTCATCACCACATGCATAAAATATGGTATATCGATACAACATATAAAAATAAAAAGAAAAAAGAAAATAGATCGAACATGCATAACTTATATATCGATACAACATATAAAAATAAAAAAAAAATAGAACATACATAACTTATGCCATATCATAGGTAAATATATAACCCAATAAATATAAGCATTTTATTTAATAGGAAAAGTATATAAACGAATCTCCATCACTCACCCATTACACCCTTAGACTATGGGGTATACAGGCGTGAGTGGGCGTTTTCCCCACCTTTGACGCCCCCGCAACGCCCAAACACCGTCCCCCTTCTTTTTCCGGGCGTTTCTGGCCATGCCGTTGCGTGGGTGACGCCGTCACCGGGTAAAAAAATCGAACGTTGGGCATTGGGTTTTGGTCTTTGTGAGCGTTGGAGATTTTAAAAAAAAAAATTTACTTTTTTTTATATATATACTACACTTAAATCTCTTTCAATATCCTCCCAAACTCTTAAATCTCTTCCATTCAAATCTCCTCTCTTTCAATCTTAAAAATACACAAAAAATACATCATCATGCAATTCCCACCACCGTTGGGGTCCAGTTCAAGTGAGGAAGACGAGTTTTTCGTACAAGCTGTTGTTCAAGGCGCCATTTATTACAATCAGCAAGTCGAGAGACCAATTGCACGTAGAAGGTCAGCTTTAAATCGTGATCGTATTGGTGGTCACGAGCGACTCGTTGCTGATTATTTTGCCCAAGATCCAAAATACGGAGAAGAACTTTTTCAACGTCGTTTTAGGATGAGTCAAAATCTTTTCACGAGAATAGTTGTAGACTTCGAACAAAAATACGAGTTTTTCCAAAGGAGGTACGACGGAAGAGGCAGACTTGGGTTTTCTGGTACTAAAAAATGTACAGCCGCTTTGCGACAGTTGGCATACGGCACTTGTAGCGACTCGTGGGACGAATATCTTCAAATGTCCGCTAGAACTGCGTGCGAAAGCCTTTATGAATTTTCTAAAGGTAACCATTTTTAAAAAAATATGTATACATTATTATAAATGGATATATATATTTATTTAGTTAATTAATGTAATATTTTTTTTTAGAATGTAATGCTTTATTTTTTAAGAATGTAACTTTTTTTTTAACCTTTTTTATTAGTTACTTTTTTTTAAATAATATTATTTCTTTTAAAAAATGTGACTTTTTTTTATAAAATAAAATTATAAAAAAAAAAGAATAATCAATCATCACTACAGCCCCACTACAACCCCGGTATATCCTATAGTCTAAGCTGTAATTGCTTGTAGTTGCAAACATTTGAAAGAATACAACAAAGACATAGAATAAGAAGACGACAAAATTCATTGTATCAAAGGTTAAAATCTCCTAAAAACAAACATTCCCATTTCCAAAACAAAATGAAAATAAAACAAACAGATGACTAAAGTTGACAATAAAGAAACTAAAGACATCCAACATAATGGGTATATCCAAAAAACTGAAAAGATTCTCATTTCTTGGATTTCTTTGTTGCCCTGAAAAAAAAAATATTCATCAAAATCAACATCACACAACTAAAAAAAGTACGTAAATCTTGTAATAAAGTTGTTACTATCAGACAATTGGTTGTATGTTTAAATTTTGCACAGTGCAAGTTATGATTTTATGATAGAAAAAATTATGTGGTGTTAAAAAATAAAAATCTACCTCTAATAAAGCATTCCAATAAAAGAGGGGTGGTGTTAAAAAATAAAAATAATAATACATATATGACATTTTAAAAATATAACAAATATAAAAAAATTTCATCAATACTCACTGAGTAGGTGCTGCAGCAGGAGCCGCAACTGGGGCAGCTGGAGCTTTCTCTTGTGGACCCTGTAAACAAAAATAAAAATGTTAACTTCATATATATATCCCTATAAAATATATAAAATATCATATGTATCCGTAAAAATTTTAAATATGTATATATATTTCTACAAACTTATCAAAAATATCATATATATCCCTTTTAGATTACTCTCTTTAAAGTAATTACAAATACGACCAGCTTACACTTAAATTTGTAAAAACAAGAAATTTAACAAAATTATAAAAATATAAAAACCAATTGTTTCACTTTGATCCGTCGTTTACGCGTTTTCACGATTTCTCATAGTCTTTTCTCGTTTACGTTTAATGGCTGAGGATAAAATTTTTGACCGTGTAAAGTTGTATATTTGTAAGGGGTGCAATTGGAATTTAGTGAAAACTAAGGGTACAATGGTCATATACTAAATTATTTCAAAAAAAGAAGTTAAAAAGGATATGAATGATATTTTGATAAATTTGTAAGAATGCATATGATTATTTAGAGCTTTTTGGGGATGTATATTGAATTTTTTAAACTTATAGGAATATATATGATATTTGGAAACTTTTTAGGGACATATATGAAATTAGCCTTAGATACAACTATACGATACCTTGAGTAAATTGAAAAAATAAACATGCCATTACTTAGAAAAGCTTAAAAATTGCCCTTAGAAAGGAGAGACTTTTTGTGTAATTATTACTAGTTGAAGAACTTTTATATACCAAAGTAAAGTTGTGGACTTTTATATAAACATTAAAATAAATCAGTTTTTTAAAGTATTAACTAAGTTTAAATAACAGCTTATAAGTTACATAAAAAAATAATATTCATGTATTTTCAAGATAAAGCCAATTTTGTCATTACGCAAGTTTTTTAACATAAGTGAATTAAACAGAACTAGATGTTACTTTGATGTTGTATAAAGATGTTTCGATATATAAATGATCGTAAAAAAAATATAACCTACATCAATCCATTAATAAGTGAACAGATAAAATGGCAATCTATAAAACTAATAACTTATAAACGAGCAAAAAAAAAGAAAAACATTAAAATAAAATGCATACCTGGGCGAATCGTTCTTCTCTTCGGGCCAACTTCCTTTCTCTGCTAGCCTTATTCTTTGCGCGTTTGGCTTCAAATTGGTCGGATAAAGTCTTCTCACGCGCCTTTTCAGCCTTTGATTTGTGTATACTTTCCATCAACACACGCTTGTTCTTGAAAACATTACCTTTAACTTTCATGTACATATCATGGTACATATGTTTGTCAATCTTCTTTGACTCGCGGTATTTACGAAGCAAACGCCTTAACACGCGCATCCTTCTCATCCATAGAATCTTGGTTGGCAATCTTGCCTCCCTAGTACCCTTACGCTTACCTAAAAATCATATTAAAATTAATATTCATCTATATACTTAATAACCAATAAGTCACATTTGGTAATGTAAAATAGTGAAATATTTTTGGACACAAAAAAACACGTGGAATGCAAAAAGAAAATTAAGAATGCCAAAAAAAAGTTGACTACTTGGTGATTTGAGTCCTCAAGATATGATGTTTGTAAAAAAAATTGATGTTTGTAAAAAAAATTGAACTAAAAGGTAATGCCATAAAACAGCAAGGTGAGCTACTTGGTGTTCATGCAATTGGTAAGTAGGTATAAATTTATAAAAATAATGCAGAAAATCACAAAACAAAAAATGAGCAAGTTGGACAAGTTATACTTCCATGCTGGAAGAAATGGCAATTTACTGATAAAACACCACATCAGTGGTAATACGACAAAAAAAAAGACACTGTTTATCAGCTGATCAAACTACCAACTTTATCCATTTCAAAATAGTAAAACTACCATGTTATAATTTTATTGAGTATAATATTTTCCAAACAGCCAGTAAACGAAAAAATGTTGCTACTTGATGACATTAGTCGTTAACGAAAAGGTAAAAATGAAGCATTGAAATTCTTGACTCATAAAAAACAACTTTAAGTAAAAAATTACCATATCCAGAATGACGACCCTTTCTCTTAGCCTCCTTCATTCGACGAGCACGAGATCGAGAGTGAATCTTGGTTGGTTTCCTGATGATGAAACCATCCTTGACCAACTTCCGTATGTTTTGACCTGAAATCAAAGAGCAACTTATAGTAAGCATTTAAAACATGGCATACAAATTCACAAACATAATCAGCACATGAAAATATTAAACTAATAAAAGAATTGCAATCAACTAACTATGAATGCAAGCATACACCAAAAAAACAAAATAAAAAAAACATACCCAGTATAATCCTACTAAAAACAAGTTAAGTATATACCAAGATCATCAGCGATACAGGATAACCATAACAAAAGAAAAGCTCAATTAGCTAAATCCATTAGAGAAACATACCAAATGTATCAACATAAATGCAACATAGATAATTATAACACCAGAAAACATAAGCAAATACATAGACAAATATAATCAGTAAAACTCATGAACATTAGATGATGATAACAGCTAACACAAAGCCTGACCAGATGATACAAACAATCTCATGTAGCAAGTTTACTTGTAAAGAGTAATCAATTCTATCATCTCGATTATAATACAGGTAAATGTCGCCTGACAAATAACCAGATCAAGCACATATGCATATCGCAAGTAATAAGTATAATTGATGAGCAATAACCGATAATTTCATCATAACAATAGCAGTTCACAAAAAGGTAACCAGATACATGAACAAATCTCATGAAAGAAAAACAATAATCAATTCTATCATCAGGATAATACTACAGGTAATCATAAACTATCAATTAGTCAGATACATAAACATATCGTAAACTATAAGCATAAATCACGAACATGCCCAATTATATCATCATAACAGCAATACAGATACCAAAACAGCTTACTTGTGAACGATAACCGATTCTATCATCACAAAACAGATCACCAAAGGTTCACCAGATACATAATCAACAATGATGAAAACGACAAACGGGGTGTAGAGTGTAAACATACGAGAGTTAGCCATGGAGATTTCATTTCCTTCGTTCGGATCGAGCCAGACCTTGCCTCTACCGCACTTGAGGACGCTAGCGGCAAGCCGCTTCTGAAGCTTCAACGACACCATTTTCGTTTCACGGCGGCGAACGAGAAGATTAGGGTTTTGTGTGGTTGCTGATAATGTTTATATCAGTATCCGGTTTCCGTATAATTGATCGTCGGTTGTGTTCGTTGATTAAATGGGCTTCACTAGTTCTATAAAGAATTCGGCTCATTGGGCTTTGGCCTGCTTAAGGGTAGTTACAAAACTAAATTCTAAAATTCCAATTCAAAAAGCCCATCACGTCTCCCACACCGCCCCTTTGTATACTACAGGTGAAGTGACCGTCAAGTACTTCAAAACTGAACAAAAATATAAGATTGAAAAACTATTTTTTATAATGTTTATCTGATGATTATATTATGTTCTTGTATGAGTATATTATGTTTTGTAGTATTTTTTTCAAGTTTTTATTAATATTAATTATTCTGATGTTAGTGAAAATGATGGCATAATTATTTATTGCATAATTGGGTGAGATGAGGGTGAACACTCTATGCCTTTGTAACATGTCATCACTCACACACTATAGCCTTAAGTTATTAAACTAGAAATTAAATCTAGCAAAAACTGAAAAAATTATTGAATTTTTATTCGGTTGTAGCTTATAATTGTAAACCAATAATGAAATGGGTTTAGGTTTAACTTATTTATAATTCAGTTTTAACCAAGTAACTTGTATTAACCCACCAACCTACTATAAGTAGATTTACTTTGTGCAATAGTATATAAAATTAAATTATTCTTACATAATACCAGTGGAATGATAATACCAAAATAAAAATAAACAGGGTAACGCTAAAATCCAATCCAAATTAAATAAACCAAATAACCCAAAACCAAAGAGGCTCATCTAAGCCACACACCAGACCATATCACATGACTTAAACAAAATGAATTATAGTCCGATTCAGTTTTTAATTAGTTTAAGAACATATATAAGCTGAATAGAAAATCCACTAACGTGACTAAATGAACATCCCAACGGGGAAAGAAATAAAGGGAATCTACTTTAGACCATGATACGAGTCTATAAGCCTAAACTTTGAACATCACGTTCATTTTGATACTCAACCAATGGAATAAAAGTAAACTCATTACTAAATAGTCCATGAGTTTTGTAAATAAAACATGCACACGTGTAACAACTGTTTGCTATATTATATCTTAATTTGATGCATAGGTTGAGGTTATGTTAAGGAGGAACCTTATAGTAACCAGAGGCGAATTTTACTTAGGGCCTGGGGTCATCCGGGCGACCGCTAATTTTTTCGCGCGTAATGTGAATTTCGTGATTTCGACCTAAATTTTTTTTATATATATAGGCCGGCAACCCACGAAATCCCTGAAAAATCTACATATATGATCTTGGCAACCCTTGACAAAAATCTCAAGCTTCGCCACTGATAGTAACCAAGCGTAGGAAGGGTATCAAACAGACCCCGGTTGAACTTATTCTAGCGTCATTGAACCGTCTCGTCAAACTCTTTCTCGCCCTTAAAAACCTAAGCCCCACCCTACCCCACACCACCCCAAAAACCTAACCCCCACCACCAAAAAACCCAACCCACCCACCCACCAACCCACCCTCCCAAAAACCTAAACCCCTCACCCCCACTTAAGAGAAAAGCCTAAACCCTAAAAGCTAAGATTGAACGGTTCGACCAGACCGTTCTAACGCCGCTGAAATGAGTTCAATCGGAGTTCGTTTGTTTCGATTATGAGAAAATTAAAATCCTTCGTACCCTTCCTACTATAAGGATCCTTCCTATTTAATCATGACCCTTGATGCATATATGGTAAGCAAAAATTAAAAGTTTAGGATAGACTAGAAATGTCAACCCAAAAGTTAATATTTTTGTATGGTGTTTCATATTCGATCATAAGTTTTCACTGGACCCTGATTTTGTGTATCAGTTTCTTCCACCTTAACGTATGGTGGATGTGGGCACACAAGGTTGCACAAAATAAGAAATAGGTTTATTCAAGAATGGTTAGTGTGACCAATACATTAGGTAAAACAATGGATGAGAGAGTGAGATAGTTTAGACACGTGAACTCATAGAAAACTCTCATTTGAGTCGTAGAGAAAGCAAACCAAAATCAACTTAGAATAAACAGACTAGATAAGATTTGCTAGATATTCACCTGTGTGAGGATATGAGAGTATGATATTGATATGGATGCTTGTAAAAATAGAATAAATGTTTAGGACTTTGGATGGTACGAATATGTGTTATGTGTTAATATCATCTTTGTGGCTTAGTTTTACTTTTAATATAGTATTCTTTGCATGATGTTATCCTCACTTGTCTTGGTTGTTTTCTTCCATAATTAATTATGAAAGTCAAATATTGTTTTAACATTTGATTATTTTATTTGTTAATTTGATATTACGATTTAAAAATTTAATTAAAAAAACTCGGTATCTAACATTCTCTTACGATTAACATCGTAGACTAAATTTTGCACATGAGCCGTAAAAAAGCGTCGAGCTGTCCATATAAAACCGATCTACCCGGAATCATTAATAATTCTCTACGCGTTTGATGTTAAAAAAATTCGCAATTTGTACAAATATAATATCCGAAACATTGAAGTCCCAAACTTTAAAAGCAAAATCCAACAATCCTAATAATGGTGTTAAATAAGACAAAAGAAAAGAAGCAAAATTCTAATAGAAATATTGAAACAAATGATGACAAGGTTTCATGGTGGGTTCTACTCACCTCCATAGATTCAATGATTCAAGGTTTTTAATAAGGTGGTTCTCGTTTCAATCTTATAATAACAAAGTATCGTTAATCATTACGACCAACAATCATAATGTTCAATTGAATATTTATTTTTAATTTGTCTTGTAATTTCTTTAATTTACTTTGTTTTTTTGCTTTAAACACAATTAAAGAAAAGTTTAAACAAATAGTGTTGGTTGAGTTGGTTGTTGCACGCTCTGATGAACAACCCCGTGTTCAATCCCTTCAAGCACTATACTTCACACCAAAATACTAGGTTATATATATTATTATACCAATTTCTTACGACAATTAATTAGAATAAGAATGATTAAACTTGTTCATTGACATACAAGGTAAAGTGGCAACAAATTTCATTGTTAGTCCTTCTTTGATACAAAGACCCAATTGTTTAAAAGTTGCATTCATAGCTTTATGGGTCATAACATTATAATGGATAACACGTTGGACTCGATTAAGCAACTTCACAGCCTCAAGCGCAAGGAAACCAAATGAGTTAACTTCAAAGGTATAAACATGTGTTGGTTGTTAAGACTGTCTTCTCACGTCTTCTTGATTTTCCTAAGCAGCTTTTAAACCAGCTTGACCCACTATGAAAGCAGCACTCCCCAAATCCACAAGTGGAAAAACTCCTATAACATCAACACACGCATGTTTTCCATCTGTCCACTCAAAGACCAAAATGCCATTTGATATAAGTGTTGATTTTCATTCCAATGGGTCGGCCAAGAAATTCACCAACATTTTTTTATCAGAAATCCCGGACATCTAAATATGTGAAAATGAATATTCCTTATTTTATCTGTGCTTAAACCCGTAAGAGCTCCCTAAAATTTACCAATGCACCAAAAAGAGTGCAACAACTTATACCTTACAACGAAACAGCCTAAAAGGGAACACCACATGGCTTAATTTGACAATTAATTCAAGCGGTGAAATCTGGTCTCTATTTTTAACCCATAATAATTAGCTTGCCATAATGTCCTCTACTATCTTAAAAATTGATGAAGTTTTATTGTTCAGAGTTCTTTAGTGGTTAAAAACTTAAAATAAAACCCCATGACATGAGTAAGGAATGCATATAAGATTGGTATACGGGTAACTTTGTATAAATACAATCAAGTTTTTCAAGCGTTTCAATTAAGTCACTTCAAGTTTTTTTTCCCTGTAAAGTCACTCAACTTTTACTATATATTCCAATTTTATGTAATTTTTTAATAGATGTTAATATTTTTTAAATTAATTTAGGTAAATGAAACATATACGAATATTTGTTACTAATTAATGAATTATATTCTTAATTTGACTTATATTTTATTATTAAGAGACTTTGTTGTTATTTCATGAATTCGTTTTCTTCACAATTGCCTCAAAATTCAACTTAATTGAAACAAAGTTTTCACTTATTTTAAATTAAGATTTATATTTGTTTCATTTGCCATGATCAATTTTAAAAAAATTGAATAGTTTTCAAAAAATTACATAGGATTGGAACACTTAGTGAAAGTTTAGTGACTTTAAAGAGAGAAAAAACTTTTAGTGGTTCATTGGAACAATGAAAAAACTTAATTATATTTTTGTGACACTTCCCCTAAAGGAAACCCCGTGACAGGACGTCAGGACTTACATATACATAAATTTTCAATAGTGGAACCGAACAAGGGTCAGATAAAAAAAGTATATTGAATCATACTGCAATCCAAAAACTTTAAAGATCCTAAAAGTTAATAAATGTATAACACAATATTAATAAAAAGTAGTTTTGTAGGAAGACATATTGGATTTAAATAATCCCACCTTTTGGGTATTGGCTAATAATAATCTCACCTGAAAATATCAATGTCGGCAGTCCCACCTTTTACTTTTTATTTGAATAATGGTCCCGCCGTTAAAAACCCTAACGACGTTAGATTTTTGCTTACGTGGTTGTCTACGTGGTCAGTGACGTGTCTTATTTTTTTTATTGACCATCTGAAAGCATGTTGACCATATTTAAACCCATTTCACCCCCTGAAATTAACCTGGAACCCTAATTACAAATCAATCACCAACCTCAAAATTCAACATTACAGATGGGAACTTAAGTACAAGTTCAAATCACCCGATTGTTACTGGAAGCTAGTCATCAACATTCAACATTAATGGAAGAACCCCCGTCCCACCAAACAAGCTCAGAAAGGTGAGAATCATCATCGTCGTTTTACTGGAAATTTACACTCTCCGTTGTGACGCTCGTCTCCCGGGACACGTCACGTCATCGGATTTACTCATAAGCACAATAGTTATATCAGAGACAACTCAAATGCATCGGAAATTAAACCAAACTTTTTCTATTGATAAGCAAACCCGATTACATATCAAGTTACTATTACATGATCTACTTTT
>WOUH02000002.1:2202956-2214303 GCA_009936405.2 Stevia rebaudiana
AGTGCTTATAAATATATCTTATAATCTCTTCTAAAAGTTCTTAAGTGGTGATAATCAAAGTTAAATCACAACAAAAAGAAAATAATAATAAACCTTAAGGCAGGCAAGTGCATTGTTCCCCTACCTCATAATTATAAACGTATATAATAAAATAATAATGAAGCCAGCTAGCTTTGTATGTAGTCTGTCAGTCGATATTTTCCACATCTGACATCTTTAACCTGCTTTGTGTTTAAAATCAAAATCAGTAAAATACTATCGTCTCCGGTGAATCTCTGATTCATGACAGTGGATGTTCTTTTCGATTTCATCCTCTTTTGACCACCATTTTCACATCTACTTTTTTAATCGATTTGACTCTTCTGTTTCCAATCAAACCCCACAATCTCTCCACCACTTCCTCCGATCTCTATAAATCACCTCTGTTCTGCATTTGTTCTTCAACACATTGCTCAGATTTGCAGTTTCTCTTACAGTAATTGCTTCATTTCTTCAAATGGCTACCAAGTAACTGTAGAGAATACGCATCTGGATCAACGAATTTGCAGTCTGCCGGAGTAAGTTTCCGGTGGTTGAACCGACGGCGTAATGGAAGAGACATTTGTTCCGTTTCAAGGTATAAGAAATGATATCGACGGACGACTCAAGTGTTACAAGCAGGATTGGACCGGCGGCTTCCGTGCTGGTTTCCGGTACGGATTTTGTTAATTTTCATCATTTTAGCTTTAATCAGTTTAGGATTTACTAATCTTCTTATACATTCATACTCAATGCTTACGGGTTCAGTGTTTAGATCGGATTTAAGAGCCTAATAACGTCACAGAGTCACGGTTTATTGATTTCTTATTTGATCCTATTTTAGTAGCACTGATCATATTGACTTTTGATTTGATCTTCTTTCCATAGAATATTGGCTCCAACAACATATATATTCTTCGCTTCTGCAATTCCAGTTATATCATTTGGGGAACAACTGGAACGAAACACTGGTATGCAAAATAGATTTGTAAATCTATCCATTGATTTGTAAATTAAGGTCTTGTTTGTTGACTTTTTGTGGTTGATTTGGTGCTTGCAGAAGGAGCTTTGACTGCAGTTCAAACATTAGCTTCAACTGCACTTTGTGGAATCATACATTCCATTATTGGAGGTCAACCATTGTTGATTTTAGGTGTTGCAGAACCTACTGTTCTTATGTATACCTTCATGTATAACTTTGCAAAACAAAGACCAGAATTGGGTCATAATTTGTTTCTTGCATGGACTGGATGGTGAGTGTGTGTTTCTCTTTGCTTTCTTCACTTGTTTCATATTCTTTTGGTAATTACATATGCATATATACATACATATACATGCATACATATACATGCATACATATACTACTTTCTCAGTATATTATTAGTTCTGAAATGAAGGCCCTGTATGTGTATATATATGTATATGATTTGTCTCTAGGGTTAATACCATAAAACCAACTTATTGTAGTATGCTGAAGTGTCATTACACAATTGCAAAAATGATAACATGGATTATGCACAGATTTTAAATCATATAAGTAATAGTTACGCTAGTAATCAACGTCTCTTGTTGTTTTTATATATTTGTGCATTTTAAACTAGTTCAAAAACTTTAATATACCAAAACTTAATTGAAAGGTTTTTTCCATTCAAAGTAAGAGAGTTTATGTTAGGTTTTCTTATTCTTTTTTTATATGGTATTAACACTTGTTTTTATGTAATAAATTCTTGATGTTTAGAATTTGTTATATGATTAATAATTATAATTTTACTTCAAATCTCAGGGTTTGTGTGTGGACTGCAGCCTTGCTGTTCTTATTAGCCATATTAGGAGCATGTTCAATTATCAACCGATTTACACGCGTGGCTGGTGAACTTTTCGGCTTGCTAATTGCCATGCTCTTCATGCAACAAGCCATCAGAGTAAGTATAATATTGATTTTCACATTTTTCTTTAATATCATAAATCATATATGGGATTTAATTCTGATTTAATGTTATTCAGGGACTAGTAGATGAATTTCGCATACCGCAACGATCAGATGCAAGATTAATTGAATTTATTCCTTCGTGGAGATTCGCGAATGGAATGTTTGCACTTGTTTTGTCATTTGGCCTTTTATTGACTGGATTGAAAAGCCGGAAGGCTAGATCATGGAGATATGGTTCTGGTATGTATTTTAATATTATGACAACTTATAACCCGTAATTGCAATGACCCGATATTGGTAATCTAAACTGTAAAAACGTGTCTCATAACTGGCCCATTACCCGTCGAGTATTGGGTATACTTGCGGGCATCAGTTATACAAGTCTGTAAAAAATATACCCATTGGGATTTTCAAGTATTTTTTTTCTTACAATTCCAATTTTTATTCATTTTATAATATATAAATATTAATAATATATTTAAATACATATTTCAGTTAGTAATTTAATTTTCACATAATAAAGTTATAAAACTACTAGAATGAGGCATTATTAGAGACAGATCAATAAAAAATAAATTCAAGCTATAATCTTTGAAATGTATATATTAATATTTATTTTCAATTATTTTTTATTTGCAGGTTGGATTAGGAGCCTTATTGCAGATTATGGGGTACCCTTAATGGTCCTAGTTTGGACCGCGGTATCATACGCGCCTGCTTCAAGTGTTCCAAAAGGAATCCCGAGGCGTCTGTTTAGCCCAAACCCATGGTCTCCCGGTGCATATGACAACTGGACCGTTGTCAAGGTAGGAGGGGTATTTTAGGAATAAGAGAATGAAATGATATAAAAGATGTTTAGTTTAAAAAAATTGATCCCAATTCCTATCTTCAAACCATCCTGGAATTAGTGGAATCAAACCTATAATCATATGATCATCTTTTTTTCATATCGCGTATGAAATGATTTAAATTTGTGTATGACAGGATATGCTGAATGTACCGATTTTATTCATATTTGGAGCTTTTGTACCCGCAACGATGATTGCTGTATTGTATTACTTTGACCACAGTGTTGCATCTCAACTCGCTCAACAAAAAGAATTCAATTTGAGAAAACCGCCATCTTTCCATTATGATTTGCTTCTTTTAGGGTTTCTGGTGTGTATATAACTTGTTGACTTTTTAAAAACTTGTATTCTGCATTAGTTGACTATTAGATTCTAATAAACTTTTTTTTTTTCTTTTTTTTTTTTTGCAGACGTTGTTGTGTGGTCTACTTGGAATACCTCCATCTAATGGTGTCATTCCACAATCTCCAATGCATACCAAAAGTCTTGCAACTCTTAAACACCAGGTTAAATATGTTTATTTGTTTGTACAATTACTAAAACACCCCTTGATTATGTTGACTCTTAAAAGTCTTAACACAAATTCACTTAGGTCTGTAAACAAAACTGTTTGGTGGGTAGTTGTTTATTTTATAAACAACTGAACATGAAAAGATAAATTGTTAATTAAACGAACGAACATGAACAAATGTTTCGTCTGTTTGTTTACGTTTGTTCATTTATGTTTGCTTACAAATTCATTTGAAATTACTAATTGACCCATCAACCTAATTACATTTAGAACCAAACCTTGAGTGATTGACTAATTACGTCATCTCTTGACTTTTCTACTTTTGGCTATTACATTAGTAATTGATTAATGGTATTAGACTTTAATATGGATATTGTTTCTTGTAAACTTTAATATCATGGAATGATGACATTTAACTTTAAATTGCTTTTGTTTACTTTTAACTCGTTTTATATCATTTGTTTTCATTTATGCCATTCATTCGTGTTCTTTTATGCTTGTTTGTGTTTGTAAATCGTTTATTATTTTTTACGATCAAACATAAACAAACGCGAACGCGTTCGTGTTCTTTCGTTTACAAAAATGATTACATGATCAAGTTTCTGTTAGTGTTCGTTCGGTTTGTTTACATGCCTAATTTTATTTAAACGCAAATACACAGTTACTTAGAAACCGACTTGTTGAAACCGCGCGCGAAAGCATGAAAATGAACTCAAGTTTAGGACAACTATACGGAAACATGCAAGAAGCATATCATCAAATGCAAACTCCATTAGTCCACCAAGGTCCATCTGATCGCGGTTTAAAAGAACTAAAAGAATCAACGGTTCAATTAGCTTCAAACATGGGAAACATTGATGCACCCGTTGATGAAACCGTATTCGATGTCGAAAAAGAAATCGATGATCTTCTACCCGTTGAAGTCAAAGAACAACGCGTCAGCAACCTGCTTCAATCGTGTATGGTTGGCGGTTGCGTTGCAGCAATGCCATTTTTGAAACTTATTCCAACTTCGGTTCTTTGGGGGTATTTCGCTTTTATGGCGATCGAAAGCTTACCCGGAAACCAGTTTTGGGAACGAATATTACTTCTCTTCACTGCACCGAGCCGGCGGTTCAAGTAAATTTTTTTTTTATCAATTTTCATATTTTTATTTTTATTTTTGTTAGAGCATTAACATTTGGTTCTCTATAGATTGTGTGAGTTTTTTATATTATAGAGATTACTTGTGAGTGAAGAGATATAAAGAAACTGGTATATTCATTAAAAAAAGAAAAATTGTACATTAAAAGTAAATAAGAGAGAGAAAAAGGTAATGGATAAATGTATAATTTTTTTTTTTTATTTAATTGAATAGAAGAGAGATAAAAAGGTAATGATATATGTATAAAAAATATTATTTAATTGAATAGAAGAGGGGAAAAGGTAATGATAAATGTATAGAAAAATATTATTTAATTAAATAGGAGAGAGAAAAAAGTAATGATAAATGCATAAAAAATATTATTTAATTGAATAAGAAAGAGAAAATGTAGTGATAAAGGTATAAAAAAATTATTATTTAATTAAATAAGAGAGATAAAATTTACTGATTTTTAGTGAATTATAAGGATAAAGATAAAGAAGCAAATGTGAATTTAGTATATCAAAGTTTGTTTTAGTTTGATGTAATTTTGAGCTAATTTTCACATGTGAAATGATGCAGGGTTTTGGAGGATTATCATGCAACATTTGTGGAAACAGTTCCGTTTAAGACGATCGCGACGTTTACGTTGTTTCAAACGACTTACTTGCTGATCTGCTTCGGGATTACATGGATCCCGATTGCCGGACTTTTGTTCCCGTTGATGATTATGTTGTTGGTTCCGGTACGACAATACATTTTGCCAAAGTTTTTCAAAGGCGTACATCTTCAGGATCTGGATGCAGCCGAGTATGAAGAAGCACCCGCGATACCTTTTAATTATCCTCAGGTAAACCACCATCATCTCGGGATGTTAACGCGTAACGGTTCTATTTGGTTGTTTTTTACGAAAACGTTTTCTGAACCGAACCGCTAACTACGGTTTTGAGAAATATGCGAACCAAACCGGTCGGATTGGTTGGACCTTCTGGTTTGGTGACGGTTATCAACGGTTTAATCGTCAAATAGTATTCGAGTAAGTTACAAAAATAGTATCAAGGGTATTTTAGTCATTTTACCTAAACTCGTTACAATTTGAGAGTACAGAACCCAAACTGTTACTCTTCTTTTACTTGGTACCCAGACCTATTATTTTATCCAAATTAGAGGGACCATATGTGTAATTAACTCTCAAAATACTTATAATAATGGCTCATAATTAATAGTTTATGAGGAGTTTAGGTGGGTGGGTGTCAGAATTTAATTAAAAAAAAAAAAGAGTTGCTAAAAAGTATATTTAAAACTAATATTGTTAAACAACCTTTACACGGTGAGTTTATTTTTCAAACTGAACCGTAAAAACCAAACTGTGTACATTTCAAACCATCAGACGGTTTCAATGGTTTATGAACACTAAAACTATTATTGTTATTTTGTGTTTGATTAAAATATAAAAATAAGTAACTATAAGGTTTTATAATTTTTATAATATTAGGAGGGAGAATTCGGTGCTAGAACTTCCACCGCCGACACTGGAGAAGTGTTGGATGAAGTAATCACCAGAAGCCGCGGTGAAATCCGACGAACATGCAGTTCACGAGTCACGAGCACCACCGTGACACCATCACGAGACGGTAAAAGTCCACGCGTATCCATAAGCACGTACAGTCCTCGCGTTAATGAGCTTCGCGCATTGCATAGTCCGCGATCGGCTGCAAGAGAAATATTTAGTCCAATTGCACCATCTTCCTTAGGAAAAAGTCCTCGAAAATGAACAATTGGAAAAAAAAACATAATTCACTTGTTTGTGTGATTAGCTTGCAATTAAGTGTTCGATTTTTAATTTGTGATTGTTGTTGTATCAGGATAACCTTTATTGGTTTCTTGTAATTATGAAGGTAGCAATGTATATTTAACGTTTGCAGACGGTTTAGAATAAATCCCCAATCACTTTCAACTAATACAATTATGAATTATCAATTATCCATTGATTTTATAGTTTTACCTCTTCTTTCTCATTATTATCAGAGTAAACTGGAGTTTTCGTCCATGAGGTTTTTAATAATTAACAGTTTTCGTTTACCTTTAACCGTTTTTGTCCTTAACGTTTCAAGTCTTAACAGTTTACGTCCCTAACGTTTTAATTTTTAACTGTTAATACTTCAAACTTTAGCGATAAAAATCTGTTAAGCGTGGACTGAAACTGTTAAATCTTGCAAACCTCAAGGACCAAAACTGCATTTTACTCTTATTATTATTATTTACAATAAACTTAGTGTCATTAGATGTAATATGTATCTTCATTATGATATAAATTAAGAACACTTGACGGAACCCTCTAACTGAAATTTTTGGTTTTATATGTTATAAATGAAAAGAGATCACGTAATTTGATTTAGATAAATAATTTAAGACCTTTTTCTTTTCTTAAAAGAGAGAATAAGTTAAAAATCAACGAGTCAGAACTCAGAACCATATTTGTCTTGATGTAATAACTGGTCGGTGTTTTAAAATTTAAGATCACACAACTACACAAGTATGAATGCATTATTTAGGTGGTTGTCCACAAAGACCATTGATATAAAAAAATGATTAAAGATTATGGTTTTGGAATGCATCTCAATTGAATATTAAAAACAATTTATAAGTGTATTAAGTACATGTATAAGAAGAAGATTCATACACCTCACGTTTCACTTTATAAACCATAAATATTTTTAATACGAACAATTTACTCTTGAGTAATTATTGTTAGAGGGAAATGTAAACATAGAGAACGACAAAATAATAGAAAAAAGTAGTGTGTAAAGTAAAATGTCTGGTTAACAAATCTCGTCCCGCATTCATATCTCATAAGGTATAATGTAATCAATAATGAAGAGACGTGTTACCTAAAGTTAAAGTAAAAGGCATGTCTGATTGAAAATTAGTTGAAAGTATGAGGTGCGGATGAATATGAAAGTTGCAATGATTTCAAACGAAAGTAGAGGTTGGAATGGATTCGAAGTTAAAGAAGGGATTGAAATGGAATGAACAAGAAGCTATAGCCATTGACTTTGTGAAGTGGCAAACATATTAATTCATGTCATGATGTCTAAGTATCTATGTCTTTCATCAAATGACAACACACTCTTCTTTTTCGTGTAACTTTTACATAAAAAACAAATTACATGAACCCACAAAATAGATGGAATGATTGAAGATTTGACACTTTAGTTGACCACCAAATGTCTTTTGTTTCACACATATGTATTGAGTGATTTGCAAGATAACGTGTGGTAGGAGTGTAAAAACTTATGATGAAACCATTGATAGAATTCGAAAGAGAGAAGAAATGATATTGAGGAATAAAAATGTTTTTTCTATGATAAGCTTTTTGATGTAGGGATGTTACTAAAAGATGTTAATAAAATAGCTAACAAACTAACAACATCAATAAGTCGGAAATTAAGTAAATCTCTAAGCAATTATAATAACTCAAATGTAAAACTAACAAACAAAAGATGTTTTAAAAGGAGATGAAACATCGTTGCGAGCTACTTAGCTCTATCGTATGGAAGTAATCCAACAACTTTCACTCTTTCAGATACACTTTGCGGGAGCAAGAACATAATAGTTGACCAGTTTATGGACCGAGCAACATTGTGTTGTTTCTTAGAATTCCAACTAATGAGATTGGAACCAAGAAACACATGCTAACTTGTGGTGAAGTGATGATCATATATGACCTCTACGAAGTTAACATGTTCATAAGCTTGAATAGTAAGGTTATCAAGTATATTTAAACCATGAGATATAGTACCACCAAGAGTCCAAGATAAAGAATATGCTTGACAGCAATATAGTGTCTTCAGTGGGTTTATGAAAGAACGAGAAACCTAACAAAATACTAAAATACCAATAACGCTTCGATAGAGCAACTGATCATCCATAAGCACACACGAAATATTGGAAAAGTTGACAATCAGGCGAAAAAAAACTGGATAAGGGATAGCATAGACTAAGATCAATACGCTGAAGAAGAACATCTAAGTACGAATACTAAGACACGTGAAGAGCATCACCGACAATGGAGACTTGTAATCCTCACAAGTATAAACCATGAGGGTAAACTTGTACATGTAACCCAAAGGTTGTAAGGTGACCCTAGTGATAACATCATCACGTACACGAATATTAGCAAGTAACTCAATCATACATTTGTTAGTTAACACGATTGTCGTAAAGAAAGGGTGCGAGTAGAGATAATACATGTAATATAAAGGTGATATGGAACTAAAAACATTAAGGACGTGTGGTATACTTAGTGAATGTGAGTTTAAAGATCATGCCACATAGGTGTAACGTCACACACTCACAAATGAGGGGTATGGTCAGTGAGACCATGGGGTGTGCCCCTTGAGCATTTTCCCACCAAATGGTTGTCAAAATGATTCATCATCTATCCTACTACGTCTACATGTCGCTCACACTCATGACTCAGACGGAGGCACCGCAAGCTTGAGTGAGTATTGTTTTTTTACTTTTATTTAAAGTTATATAAATCTCAAAAGAAAGTGATGTATCAAACCATGATAGGTTAAGTAAGATTTTGTTTGACTTCATTTTGAACTCAATACTATGAGTGGGCTCACGGAGCATTAGTTGTAGTGTATCTTATTTAATATTATAAATTAATAATAGTGGTTCGGTCGGCTCCGGATTGATTTATTCTAGTTGTATTAGAGGGTACTACTTTTATAAAAAGCTAGCTTTAAATTTAAAGTCTAGTTAACTTTACGGTTCAAAATCGTAATAAAAAACGGTAGTACACAATTTAATAAAACCATACCGACATACAGAGGAGTACAAAACCGGGTTTTTTTCTAACCCGGACCGGTTTGGAAACCGGTTCATTTCAAATATGTGAGGCTCAAATCGGTTTGGGCTAAACCGGTTTCGGTTAAGAAACCGGTTTCGGTTAAGAAACCGGTTTCGGTTAAGAAACCGGTGTGAGTCGAGTATATTAGGAACCTATCGAATCGGTTAGGGTCAGAACCCCAAACCGCCAGTTTAGTCGGGTTGAAACCGATTTTGGTTTGGGTCGAACCGGTTCCAAACATGGTTTCAGGGTTAGGATCACATACCGATTAGAACTGCCAGGCTGGTTTGGTTTGTGAACCGGTTTGGGTCAAACCGGATTGGAATAGGGTCGTTTCGGTTTCAAAATCAGTTCGGGTCATTAAACCGGTTTTTTTTGTACATACCAAACATGTGAACCGTCAAGTTAAAAAGCGCAACATATGAGAAAACAAAATTAAAATGCACACAGTCAAGGACTCATGGCCCATAGAAGGTCCGGTCCATCTTGTAGCCAATTTTGTCTGGGCTAGAACTAGCCCACAAGTTCTAAAACAGTTTTGATGGTTCCTTTTTATTAAATAAATTCAATTACATATATTCCGTACTACTTTTTAAATTATTTAATCAAATTCAGCTTCTGTGTTACACCTTCTACTTTTTCTTTCTCATTATATCTTTCTTTAAATATGAACACTCGCACGCTTTTAATATGTGCGTATCTCAAGTGAGACTTTAACATGTTGGTTTTTTAAATTAGTCATTGAAATTTTGGTTTCTATGACAATAAAAGTCTTTGGTCAAAGTCATAGATAGCAAATTAGAAATAAAAAAATCTTAACACTTTGTAGTGCGTATAGAAAATAAAATGGGTAAAACTCAAAGTTTCTATTTATTACGTTGTAATGGAGATTTTTCACAACCATCGTTTACAATTACTTATAAATCATCGTTTACAATTACCTATGGATAGTTAACACCAGTGGCGGATCTAGCCCGGATGTCTAGGGTATCCTCTTTCCAAAATTTTTTTTTATCCCGTACATTCAAGTTAAAAAAAATCACAATTAATTAAAAAACTAAGAAATTAGGCCAAATTTAATAGATTTGGTTCGCGAGAGGCTTTTTTTTACTTTCTTTTTTGAAACTGATGCATTTTTTAATAGATTTGTTTCAAAAAAACACAGTAGGGGTCTCAAAATTTTCATTTGGCGGTCTCACGCTATACAGAACATAAAAAAAATATTTTTTCTCCACTACGTGCGGAAACTTCAACGGTCTCCCGGGATACCACTGGGCTCTACATAGAACCGCCCCTGGTTAACACATAACCAACTTAGGAATCTTGACACACCACTATTCTTTGGAGCATCATTATAATTTAGTTAAACTCACTCTTGTAACTAGTTTATGTTTATCGTGATAACTAAACAAGTTAGACTCACTCTTATTAAGGGTGTAGAATTTCTTAGTGTAACCTTGTCCTCCATTACTCTTGGGTGGTTTGATTGTAATTTGGTGGTTGTCTCCATGCTCTAGCATCTTGCTACACAATATGGTTTTTCCTTATTGAAATTAGCCTTTTAGAAAAAAATTAAAAAAATGTAAAGTCAATTACATTTTCCATGAAAGTTAGGCTGACAATAACTCCTCTCATTTAATTGTCAAGCAACTGTTGAAATAAATAAATAATTCAAAGATTTATTTTATGAAAAAAAAAACACTTTATGTAATATAAAAAACGTAAACATTTATAAATATATAGTTTTAGAAATAAAAGTTTTCTAAAAGAACTTAAAACGTTTTTTTTTTAATTAATAAAAAAACAAAAATAAGAAGAAAAAAACTGTTTTAATTATAAAAAATAGTATAGAGATGAATTAATTTTTTTCTAACTAAGAATCTTGATAATGATAATCACTTTATCCTAAATTTTTCTTATCAAAACAAAATGAGATAAATGGTTGAATTGTATATGGTTAGGATCAACTAAATAGGGAACTTATTCTAAAAGGGCTAAAAGGGATTTTAAAAAAATCATAAACCGACTCAAACGAACTCCGATTGAACTCATTTTA
>WOUH02000002.1:2229635-2240240 GCA_009936405.2 Stevia rebaudiana
CAATATTAAGACAAGATGTATCATTCTTTGATAAAGAAACAAACACAGGGGAAGTTGTAGGCAGAATGTCAGGGGATACAGTCCTGATACAAGATGCCATGGGGGAAAAGGTTTGTTTATAAACTTTTATTTCCAAACTTTACAAAAATTTGCAAAAATAAAATAAAAACTAAGAAAGTTATCTAATTTTTCAGGTTGGAAAATTCACACAGCTAATGGCAACATTTATAGGTGGTTTTGTGATAGCATTTATTAAAGGATGGCTTCTTACACTTGTCATGTTATCCTCAATTCCTCCAATGGTTATTTCTGGTTCAATTATGTCAATAATGATAGCCAAAATGGCATCGCGGGGCCAAACCGCGTATGCTAAAGCAGCCATTGTAGTCGAACAAACAATCGGATCAATCAGAACGGTAATCAGATACATAGTTAATTACATATATGGTCCCTATGGTTTGCAAAAAAGTAACAGGTTTGGGTTTTATGCTTTCGATTTTGTAACAAGTTTGGGTATTAACGCCAACTTCTGTTTAACTTTTCTGTTATATTATTGTGAAATGACCAAAATACCCTTTGACTTTTTGAATAGTCAAAGTCAATTGTATTTTAGTCATTTCACTCTAATAGTTTAACAGAAAAGTTAACTCAAGCTAATACTCAAACTCATAAGAAAATAGAAAGCATAAAATTAACCCAAACATGTTACTTTTTTGCATGAACTCTTAACATCATTTTAATATTGTTAGAAACCACCGTTTATGAAATCGCAAAAATATTTAACTTTGTACACCACTTATGTATAGGTTGCTTCTTTCACAGGGGAGAAAAAAGCGGTTGCAGATTACAATAAATCGCTAATTGATGCTTATAATTCAAGTGTTCATGAAGGTCTGATCACTGGACTTGGTCTTGGATCCGTGATGTTAATTGTATTCTGTAGTTACGCGTTGGCTGTTTGGTATGGTGTAAAGATGATATTAGAAAAAGGGTACGATGGTGGAGATGTGCTTACTGTCATTTTTGCTGTCCTCACTGGTTCCATGTAAGTTTTTTTTTTAATAACTAAAAGGAAACTGCTGAAAATGAGTCAAACTGCATTTTTGATGTATTAAATCTCATAATCATCATTAAACTTCCAAACTTAATTCTTTATGTAACCATTAACCAACCTTTTAAAGTTTCTCCATGAAATGCATATAATTCCCTCTTTTGCAACAAGTTAGATTATATACGACCCACTTTTATTTATTAAAAAAACTTTGTATTTTGGCGCCTTATTTATTTTTTTATAATTTGCAGGTCACTTGGGCAGGCATCTCCCTGTTTGAGTGCATTTGCTGCGGGTCGAGCTGCAGCATTCAAAATGTTTGAAACTATAAAAAGAAAACCTGAAATCGATGCGTATGACACAAAAGGAAAAGTATTAAACGATATTCGCGGTGATATAGAATTAAGAGAAGTTTATTTCACTTATCCTGCAAGACCTGATGAGCAAATATTCAGTGGATTTTCTCTTAGTATTTCAAGCGGGACGACTGCAGCATTGGTTGGTCAAAGTGGAAGCGGAAAGTCAACGGTGATTAGCTTAATAGAGAGATTCTATGACCCTCAATCAGGGGAAGTTCTTATTGATAATGTTAATCTTAAAGAATTTCAACTAAAATGGATTAGAGAGAAAATTGGTCTCGTTAGTCAAGAACCGGTTTTGTTTACTTCAAGCATTAAGGATAATATCTTGTACGGGAAAGATGGTGCATCTATGGATGAGATTAGAGTTGCGGTCGAGCTCGCAAATGCTGCTAAATTTATCGATAAACTACCTCAGGTTTGTAATTGCTTCTTAAAATTTTCATATTTTGTTTGATATATCATTATATCCATAATTTGTATTGTTTGATCAAATTGTGCATGTGATTGTTTGTGAGTAAAACAGATTGTTCTGGATAAAGGGTTTGAAATTGCTTATTTCAAACAGCAAACTTATAAAAACAATAAGCAATACTAATTAACAATCTCAAACACCTCTAAGTGTTTAAACTCATTTTTTTTAAAGTGATATCTATGAAACTTATTCAAGTATTCAACTTTTTTTATTAAGGCCAACAAAGCATGTGTGGGCTTTTATTTATGTGTAAATGGATTAAAATTTTGAAATATAATTTGGGGGCATGTTTTTTTGCTGGATTTGGTACTAACTAAAACTGGAAATGTACTATTATGGTAATATACATATGACCTTAATAAAAAAAAGTTTATACTTTGGAAACCTCTCACATATGTTAAACTTTTATTTCTTATATATTTTTATTTTTTTTAGATTTTAATCGAATTTGGGTTGGTTTTATAAACATTTAGGGACTCGACACCATGGTTGGTGAGCATGGAACACAACTCTCCGGTGGACAAAAACAAAGAATTGCTATCGCAAGAGCGATTCTTAAAGATCCGAGAATCTTACTTTTGGATGAAGCAACAAGTGCGCTTGATGCAGAATCTGAAAGAGTTGTGCAGGAGGCGTTGGACAGAATAATGGTAAACAGAACAACTGTCATTGTTGCACATCGATTAAGCACTGTTAGAAACGCTGACATGATTGCAGTTATTCATCGCGGAAAAATGGTCGAAAAAGGTACTTTTGTTTTATTTGTTACAAATTATATATTAATCTAAAAAATATGGAGATAAGAGTCAAAAACACAATCATCATATCTTCCTAATGGGACAATGTTTTTTTATATTTTGAGTAAACAAACTTTGTATTCACTCACAAGTCAGAGTAAAGACTCAAACTTCTGAATAATATTTCATTCAAGGTTATCTTCTAAGCTAACAACATTATAGGTGACTAAACTAAAAAAACAAAAAATATATATATGTATATAAATAAAAAGTCAACATGGTCAGGTTACTACCAACACATTGGCAGTTCGACCACGGGACCAATATCAGTGACAATAACACAATGTAATTAAATCAACGTCGTCTCAAAATCAAATGTTTAACAATTAGTAAATTTGATACTGTTTTTATCAGGATCACATACAGAATTACTTGAGGATCCTGAAGGAGCATACTCACAACTTATAAAATTACAAGAAATTAATAAAGATTCAAACCATCACAACTCAGAGGATCATCATAACTCAGAAACAATTCACGAACTCAGAAGTCATTCAAGTAAAAAAATATCCTACCAACGGTCAATGAGCAGAGGTTCATCAAGCAGCCGCCGCCACTCAATGTCAATGTCATTCGGTTTACCGCCGCAAATCGGTGTCGTACAACCCGAAACATCAACCGATGACATCGAAGCAGACCAAACCTCAAAAAAACAACCCAAAGTCCCACTCCGCCGACTTGCATACCTCAACAAACCAGAATTACCGGTTATCATCGTCGGTTCGATCGCCGCCATCATAAACGGAACAATTTTCCCGATATACGCAATCCTGTTATCAAGCATGATTAAAACGTTTTACGAACCACCACATAAGATGAAATCAGATTCGAGATTTTGGGCTTTAATGTTTGTAATATTGGGAGTTGTATCATTTCTAGCATATCCTGGTAGATCTTATATGTTCGCGGTTGCCGGATCTAAACTCGTGAAAAGAATCCGATCCTTATGCTTCGAAAAAGTCATTAGTATGGAGGTTGGTT
The DNA here is from genome assembly GCA_009936405.2 of Stevia rebaudiana. NCBI lineage: Eukaryota > Viridiplantae > Streptophyta > Magnoliopsida > Asterales > Asteraceae > Stevia > Stevia rebaudiana. The sequence goes on from WOUH02000002.1 coordinate 2,233,299, forward strand.
GGTTCGATAAACCGGAAAACTCTAGCGGTGCTGTTGGTGCGCGGTTGTCGACCGACGCCGCAAGTGTTCGCGGGTTGGTCGGTGATGCATTGGCTCAACTTGTTCAAGACTCGTCGTCTGCAATAACCGGTTTGGTTATCGCGTTCACCGCTTGTTGGCAGTTAGCTTTGATTATTCTTGGTTTGATTCCGTTAATGAGTGCTAACGGTTATGTTCAAATGCAGTTTATGAAAGGGTTTAGTGCAGATGCTAAGTTGATGTACGAGGAAGCGAGCCAGGTGGCGAATGATGCCGTCGGGAGTATACGAACCGTCGCGTCGTTTTGCGCGGAGGAGAAAGTTATGCAACTTTATCGGGTTAAATGCGAGGGTCCGAAGAAAACCGGGATCAAACAAGGGTTGATTAGCGGGATTGGGTTCGGGGTTTCATTTTTCTTGCTTTTTTGTATGTATGCAACGAGTTTCTACGCCGGTGCGCGGTTTGTTAAGGCGGGAATAACTAACTTTACCGACGTTTTTCGGGTTTTCTTCGCGTTGACAATGGCGGCATTCGCAATCTCTCAATCGAGCTCGTTTGCACCCGACACGAGTAAAGCTAAAAACTCTGCGGTCTCGATTTTCGGGATGCTAGATCGGAAGTCGGAGATTGACCCGAGTGATGAGTCGGGTGAGACTTTAGACTCGGTTAAAGGCGAAATCGAGATTCGTCACGTAAGTTTTAAGTATCCAACCAGACCGGATGTTGAGATATTTCGTGATTTATGTTTAACAATCCGTAGTGGGAAAATGGTTGCGTTGGTTGGTGAAAGTGGAAGCGGGAAATCGACGGTTATCCAACTTCTACAACGATTTTATAATCCGGATTCGGGTAGTATCACATTGGATGGAATTGAGTTGCAAAAGTTTCAACTCAAGTGGCTCAGGATGCAAATGGGTTTGGTAAGCCAAGAACCGGTTTTGTTTAATGACACGATTCGAGCCAATATTGCGTACGGAAAGGATGGTGATGCAACCGAAGCTGAAATAATAGCTGCTTCTGAGTTAGCCAATGCTCATAAGTTCATTAGTGGCTTACACCAGGTTTGTTTATTTCACTCTCATGTGATAATTAATGTGTCAAAGCTGGTTATACTTAGTATGGGTTGAAACGGGTGGGGTTTAATTCGGGTAACGTATTTTTATTTTTTTTAATATTTCTTATAGATAGTTCTTTCATTATGATTGAAAAACCAAAAAACATACTATTAAAATAGTATTATAAATTTAAATTAAATTGAATTTTTTAAGCACAGACTTTAGGTGACTTATGTTTATGTTTCTCTTTTTAGGTAATATTTTAAGGAAAATTTGTCAAACTAAGCAAGTTTCACCACATTATTACAAAAATAAACATGAATTCTGGAGGCTAAATCTCAAAAAAACGCTGGCTAAAAGTTTTGGTCAACACACAGTCATATTTTGGTACCTACCATTTTGCTGGCTAATTTAGCCAGTACTTTTTTTTTTTTTTTTCAAAAAGCAATGAGCCAGCATCTGACACGTGTATTGTGAAATCATGTCTCCTGATCAGGAACATGATATTTCTCTAACTAATTTAGTGCTGAAACGTGACCCCAAATATCCCGGCTAAAAATTTAAAAGTAAAGGCTAGTAGCGATTAAAATTAGCCGGTGTGCTTTTTTAGCCAACGCTTTGTAAAATTTAGCTAGAGTTTTTATTTTTTAGCTTGCGCTTTTTAAAATTTAGCCGATGCTTCTATTTTTTAGCCGTCGTTTTTAAAATTAGCCAGTAGCCAACGCTTTTTAAAATATAGCGGCGCTTTTGTGGGTTTTAGCCTCTAGATTTTATGTTTATTTTTGTAAAAAAGTGGTCAAAGATGCTTATTTTGACAAATTTCCCGTATTTTAATCTTGACGGTCATTTTTAAGAAAAACTTAATACAAATTATACAAGTCGAGTTGGGTCAGATTGGATTGCATGTACACTTTTAGCTACAAGACTATTTAACATGATTAACATAAATGAAAAATACAACCCAAAATCGACTTATCATCCACGTACTACTAATAATTAAGATTAAGAAACTAGTGCTAATGAATAATTTGTAAATTGCAGGGTTATGATACAATGGTAGGAGAAAGAGGAGTACAAATGTCAGGTGGACAAAAACAAAGAGTCGCTATCGCTAGAGCCATTGTCAAGAGTCCCAAAATATTATTATTAGACGAGGCTACAAGTGCACTGGATGCTGAGTCAGAACGAGTGGTTCAAGACGCGTTGGATCGAGTCATGGTTAACCGGACCACAGTGGTGGTGGCTCATCGGTTATCAACCATTAAGGGCGCTGATGTCATTGCAGTCGTCAAGAACGGGGTAATCGTTGAGAAAGGAAAACATGAAAAATTGATTAATATTAAGGATGGATTCTACGCTTCATTAGTTGCGCTTCATATGAGCTCTTCAGATTAAGTACCAATTTTTCATTGTAACGTTTGTTATAAAATAGCATATTATACGGCTCCATGAATATGATTGTTTCTTTTTTGTAATATTAGAATATGGTTGGGGATGAAATTAAACAAATGATAGAATATCTGGTAGTTTGTGAAGAAAATTAATGTCAGATAAATGTATTTGTAATCTTAGAAGCACATGCGTTTATTTTGATCCAGTAACTTTTTAGTTAGTCGATTTGAGTTGTGTGTTACATTTGATCCAATTACTTTTTAATTAGTCGTTAGAAAAGTGGGACCTGAAATGGGCCATGACCTCTTATTTTCAGGGCTTTATGGCAGATTTATTGTGTGCCGTCTTCGTCTAACGGCAGCGGTGATATATTTTTATTATCAACTTGTTATTTTTTATGAAGATAACATTAACCCTTGATGTAACTTACAAGTTACAATCATAGTTTAAGAAAAAATACAGCCTCACAACTGTTTTCAAAATGTTCTATTTTTGGAAATAATTAACGAAACACTTAATTGTATTTTTATTTTTTTGAATGACGTTTTATATCACGTCTATCTTTCAATTTCGTGGCCTATAAACAAGGTTGACTACTCGAGCTCCGTGATAATCCATAACACCCCCCAATGTGTAGGAACCCCGTAGAATGGGTAAACATTCGACCCCCATCAGAATCAAACATGGGTTAAATCTAGAGCCGATCCATCACTTGATGTTTTTCAAACCGCCCCTGACCTCTACATTAGAATGAGAGAGTTCAAACTTATTGGATTAAGTTTTTATGATAGGTTTTTTTATTAATACCGTTAGAAAGAAATGGATTGTTGAAGAAAAGATGTTAAAATGGTTTTGCATAAAGTTTAGGGTCTGTTTGGTAATTCATCATTAGTTACTCGTTTAGTTACTTGTTAGTAAGTTTAATCGCTATTAAACTTCTGAGCAAAGTTGAAGGACGAATTGTGTCAAGTTAGAAAGAGTTGTTTAATTCTGTTGCTAACAGAATTAACGGTAATAAGAGGGATTAGGGATTCGAAGATTGAATCAGTAGAGTATATAATTGAGTTTGTAATTTCTTTTGTTCTTAACTTTTGTAATCGTTTCTTGATTGTGTAAATCAAAGGCAGTAGAGAGTGTTGTTAATTGTTCGTGAGATTTAATTCGCAATTCTTCGATTATCTGAATTGATTCTGTAACAATTGGTATAAGAGCCGGTTGAGCTCGAATTTGATGAATCAAGGTTTTTCGGATCGAAGGTGAAGAACACGATGGTTACAACTAAGTTCGAATTAGAAAAATTCGATGGAAGAAGTGACATTAGTCTGTGGAGAGTGAAGATGCATGCACTTCTTGTTCATCAAGGTTTAAGTGACGCATTATTGGGGGAACCACATATGCCAGAAGGTCTTACTGACAAAGAGAAGAAAGATATCCTCGAGAAGGCTCATAGTGCCATAATTTTGAGTCTTGGTGATCGTGTTCTTCGTGAAGTGTCAAAGGAATTGACTGTTGCAGGTGTTTGGTTGAAGTTAGAATCTCTGTACATGACAAAGTCTTTGGTGAATCGATTGTATCTAAAGAAGCGTTTGTATACTTTCAACATGAAGACAGGTAAAACTCTAGAAGATCATACTGATGAATTCAATAAATTGATTTTGGATCTGGAAAATATCGATGTGGTTTTGAATGATGAGGATCAGGCGATCATTTTTTTGACTTCTTTACCATCAGTGTATGAACACTTTGTTGATACACTAATGTATGGTAGAGAAACACTTACTATGGAAGAAGTGCTTGCTGCTTTAAATTCTAAAGAATTGAAGAAGCGATCTGATCATAAAGATGATGGCGGAGAAGGTCTGTTGGTTAGAGGAAGATTTGATCAAAGAGGGTCTGATCAAAGAAGTTCAAAGTTTAAGAGCAAGTCAAGATCAAAATCAAAGTTTAAGAGGCGTTGTTATCAGTGTAATTCTGAAAATCATTTAAAACGTGATTGCCCTGAGTTAAAAAAGAAGAAAGGTGAGTCTACTGGAACAAAAGGGCAGAATAGTCATATCTCTCAAGATGATCCATCAAATGGTTATGACAGTGCAGATGTGTATTGTGTTACAGATCATGGTTCAAAAGGTCAATGGGTAATGGACTCTGGTTGTTCATATCATATGACACATGTTAAAGAGTTTTTTAGAGAATTGAAATATGAGGATCTTAGTTTTGTAAAACTGGGAGATGACAGACCATGTGCTGTTCTTGGTTCTGGTACAGTATCTTTGAAGATGAAGAATGGAATAAGTCATGATCTTACAAATGTGAGGTACATTCCAGATCTTAAAAGAAGTTTACTTTCTTTGGGTACTTATGAAAAGGTTGGTTATCATGTAAGTTTGAAAGAAGGAAAGGCTAGAGTGATTAAAGGATCTATGATAGTGTTGTCTGGCACAAGAAAGAATAATAATGTGTATCTTCTATATGGTGAAGTTGAATTATCTAATTCTGTAAATTTAGTTCATGGAAATTTAGATAATAATGCATTATTGTGGCACAAGAGATTAGGTCACATAAGTGAATAAGGTCTTGTTGAGTTAATGGGAAACTTGAAAAACTGTGATTTAAGTTTCTGTGAAAACTGTATTTTAGGCAAGCATAAAAGAGTTAAGTTCAATAGAGGAAAACATCCTACAAAGGGTATATTAGACTATGTTCACTCTGACTTATGGGCGCCTGCATCAGTTGATTCTTTAGGTGGTGCAAGATATTTTTTGACTTTTATAGATGATTACTCAAGAAGAGTTTGGTTGTATATTCTAAAACACAAAAGTGATGCTTTTGAAAAGTTTAGAGAATGGAAAGTGTTGGTTGAAACTCAAACAGAGAAAAAATTGAAGAAACTCAGAACTGATAATGGTTTAGAGTTTTGTAATGAGAAGTTTGATCTTTTTTGCAAAAGTAATGATGTAAACAGACACTTAACAGTTCTAGGTACGCCACAACAAATTGGTTTGGCTGAAAGAATGAACAGAACCATTGGTGAAAGAATGAGGTGTATGTTAATAAGTTCTGGTTTACCAAAAAGTTTTTGGGCTGAAGCTGCAACAACAACTGCTTATTTGGTAAATAGGTCACCATCAGCTGCAATTGGATTAAAAACGCCTATGGAGGTATGGTCAGGTCATAAGCATGACTACAGTGGTCTAAGGGTATTTGGGTCAATAGCTTATGCACATGTTAATCATGGAAAGTTAGAACCAAGGGCGGTTAAATGTGTTTTTCTTGGTTATCCTGAAGGTGTAAAAGGTTACAGATTGTGGAGTTTAAAAGCCAAGGGTAAAAAAGTAATTGTTAGCAGAGATGTTAAGTTCAATAAACAAGTTATGTATAAAGATCTGATGAATAATGACAAAAATTCATCAGATGGAGTGGTTATAGAGAATGATGAAGTTTAAATTGAGGTGGAGCCTGATTCTGATAATAATCAAGAAAATCAACAAGGAAACACAAATATTCCTGTTAATGGTCCTAGTGTTGCAAGGGACAGAACAAGAAGACAAATTGTGCCACCAATCAGATTTAGAAATAATGAAGATATTTCTGCAGTTGCTTTTATGGTTGCAGAAAATGAAAGCATTATTGAGCCACTTACATATGATCAAGCAATAAAATCTGCTGACAAAGACAAATGGTGTCAAGCAATGAATGAAGAAATGGATTCTTTATATCATAATGACACATGCGAATTGGTTGATAAACCAAAGAATCAGAAACTGGTTACCTGTAAATGGGTTTACAAGGTAAAGGAAGGTTTAAAGGAAGAAGACAAACCAAGGTTTAAAGCAAGGTTAGTTTCTAAATGGCTTACTCAAAGAGCTGGTATTGACTATAATGAAATTTTCCCACCTGTGGTCAAACACTCATATATAAGGGTAGTTTTGTCAATTGTTGCTTCATTTGATTTTGAACTAGAACAATTGAATGTAAAAACTGCATTTTTACATGGTAATTTGGATGAGCAGATTTATATGACACAACCTAAAGGTTATGAGAAAAAGGGTCATGAAGAAAAAGTTTGTTTATTAAAGAAATCTTTGTATGGTCTAAAATAGTCTCCAAGACAGTGGTACAGAAGATTTGATGATTATATGATAAACATTGGTTTTTCAAGAAGCAAGTATGACAGTTGTGTGTATTATAAAGAATACTCAAAGGGTAATTTTGTCTATCTACTGTTGTATGTAGATGATATGTTGTTAGCTTGTAAAGAAAAGGAAATAATCTTGTCTACAAAGAAGCTTCTTATGCTTGAATTTGATATGAAGGAGCTTGGAGAAGCTAGAAAAATTTTGGGTATGGAAATACACAGAAATAGAAGTCAACGGGTACTAAAGTTGACTCAATCTGCTTATTGTCAGGATCGGATCAGATCTGGATCTGAGATCTGATAATAACAATAAGCTATGATTTCAATTGATTACTAGGCGGA
>WOUH02000002.1:2240340-2254712 GCA_009936405.2 Stevia rebaudiana
TCAACCCACTTCCGAATTAGTTTAGGAATCCACGTTCATGTTTGTTTTCCTTTATATGTAATTGTTTTGGTATTAAAAGCAATAGAGAAAAATGATTAAAAAGTCTTGTTTCTTCATCTTAATTTTCTTTGGAGTCTAACCCGCTCAAAGGGTATATTGGGAGATTGACCATCTCGAATCGGTCTCTATCATTGTATTTTTCAATACTATTAAATTTGTATGTTTTCGGATACAATTAATGGCACATTAAGTTTTTTAATCTTTAAATTAACTCCAAACTTGAGTGATATTCATGATTATGCAATTTACAGTACCCCTATAGTATCAAAAAGTTTAAACAATGCCTTTTTCAAATGGTTGAGTGTTCGAGTCTCATCATGGTATATTAAGTGTAGGTTTAGATGGTGTGTAAGTTCGTTGTTATACAACAAATAAGAAAGATTGAGGATTTTACGATTATGTATTCAAACCATTGTTAGAAATTCGTAAGAGTCAATAACGTTAAAACTTAGAGATTTGAGAACAAATATGAAGAATTGTTGTGATTTTCGTGCAGTAGATGATACACCAAAAAGTGAAGATCTTGTATCTCAAGTGGGGAAAAGTGGAAAACCACAACTCTTAAAAATTACATATGTTTCCTAAATTTGCTAACAAGGTACGTTTGCTAACTTTTTGAGGGTGATCTCGAAGCGTCTTCAATTGTTGTTCCATAAAATATATATATACTCAGGTTCGTTAGAATAAGTAGTTTTCTTATAAAAATTTCTAATCCTAAACTCAAGGTTAAATATTACAATTTATGCAAGTAGAGCTTTGACCATATTCAACCACCTAGAAATCTTCTCTCTCACACACACTTTATACAGTTGACTTTACATTCCATTTTTGCAATATATATATATATATATATATGATGGATCATTTGATACACAACTCTACACCTACAAACACACATATGATATTCATTTTCCTCACTTTTTGGGCATCTGATTTATCTGTGATCATCCGCCATTATCAAACCAAGGTGTGAGTTCGTTATCTATTACTATTTTCTACGAATATCTTTCCTTTCATTAATTTTTAGAACTCTAGTATATAAGTATCGAACGGAATAAAATGCTTCTAACTGTTCCTCCTTTCTTAGAATGGAAGAAAACTTATTGCATATTTGCATTTTTTTCAATTGATTCCATCTATGCATTTGTTGTTGGTTTGGATACATTGCTTATTCCGTTATTCGAATCTCGTCATGATTTCTTTTCGAATATGGCTGAATGTGGATCGTATTCATTCGTTGAAATTAATGCTTACGCAAAATATAGATTATAATTTTCTAATCTAGACACTAAAGAGTCTGTGGCCTTGTATCAAACTGTGTTGAAAAGGTGTCATCTATAAGTAAGTCACTGAGGGTTAAAAGTCCAACTCTGAACAAAAGGTGCATATTTAAAAGCAGAGTTAAAGGGTGTGTGATATTAAACAATACTAAAAAGATGTAATCTAGATAGTTTTTCATTTGTCTCGAGAATTTGGTTCAAGTGATAAACGTATGTCCTCCCTAGTGGAACGTTGTTCAATTCTCGATTGGGCCGTTTGAAGGAGATCTGTGTAAAGGGTCGATTTAGGGCTTTAATCCCGAGTTCGAACCTAACAGAGGGTAAGAGTTTACTGATTTTATCCATTTCCCGCACATCAGGGGGTATGGTCTCACGATGGTCGAGAAACTGACATTGGACATAGCCCCGAACAAGGTTGGTTAACACGTGAGATTTTCTATGCCGTTGAAAAAACATAGTTTTTTCATTTATGGCATTATAATGACAGAGTGAAAAGCATAGGACTATCTCATTCATACGCAATAAAAATAAACTTTGCCCTTTTAGGACTTTCAATAGTAGGACTCTCCTTATAGTTATAATAAATTGAGTAGGCCAACCATGTTTCTTTGAACATGTCTTTCCAAACAACACAAAGTCATGTACTTTGAAGACGAATCAGTCCATATGAAAGCTTTAATAATCTTTAATGTTATCTTCTTTAGTCAATTTATATTGCCTACTTCAAGACTTTACATTAGTTAAATATACATTGAAGCAAATTATTCTTCAATTCTACAATTAAATAATGATAATTGTCCCTAAGATCGGTACATTCTGACAGTAAAACGTCTCCTCTTTAGGATCTATCCTTTAAGTTGGAGAGTAAATCATTTTGGGAGGTTGTGGAGTAATATTTTGATGAGTGTGTATGTTTGTCGTTCTAAAGAAAAAAAAATTATGATAATTGCCCGTCATTTGTCTACTAATCCTTCTCTTCTATTAGGGTCGAAAACTATTATATGAAAATTAAGAGACTATGAAAATTTGTTGAAGCTTGGGTCCCTGATTATAAGATTTTACTCCGTTTAATTTTCAGGTTTTGACAAGAAAAAAAATTAAAAGTTTTCGTTTTACTAAAACTCACTCCGCTTATGATATGTGGGATTACATGTCTTTTAAAACTCTTACACGAAACATGTGTATACCAAAACTCAAAACCCATGAACTCAAGTACAAAACAACTACTTGCTTGATCCAAAGCCTATTGTGTAGGGGTATATGTGGTAAAAGCATTTACTCTTTTAGGAATACCAATAGTAAAACCTTCCATCTAGTTCCTTGTACGTATAAAAATGATTAAAAGGTCACACTTTTTTCGTTTTTAATCTCTTTTACAATCAACTAAAGCTAAAAAAACATACATAACTAATTTAATTTCCTAATTATCGTTATACACCAACAAACTCAATAGTTATTGCATAACCCGGTATGATGAATGGTGGTGGTAAGGAACAACCGGAGGCATCTAGTTCCCGCACCGGATCCGGCGACGGCGTTGAAGACTCGCGATTGGACAAAGAAAAGGAAAAAGAGAGCAATACGGTGCCGTTTTATAAGCTATTTGTTTTTGCTGATGTCATTGATTACATATTAATGATTAGTGGTACCATTGGTGCTATTGGTAATGGAATATGCATGCCTCTAATGGCAATTCTTTATGGTGACCTCTTGAATTCTTTTGGTCAGAATCAGAATACTCATGATGTGGTCCATGCTGTTTCTAAGGTACATAATTTTAATTTATGAATTATAATATTCTTTTTCATAATTTAAATTTTAATATTAGTAGTTAACATGATGAAAATGGGTTATAGGTAGCATTGAAGATTGTTTATCTGGCTATTGGGTGTGCTTTAGCGTCATTCCTCCGTAAGTACAAATAAATGAAAATGTTTTTGTAAATTGACATTTTTTTTACTTACTCATCTTTACATTTAAGTTTAATTTATAAAACTTTTCATACTTTTATTTTGTTTGTATGTTTAAACCTCCTATTTGGGGTGTGCCGGTTTGTCAAAATTCAAAACGGGTTGGGACAAAATTGGATCGGGTCGAAGACAATAGCAAATGGTGGTACTTGGTAAAATAGCATGAAATGATTTGATCAAAAAAAATAATAATATTATAATAGTTAGTTTACTATTTGATTAACTAATTTTTACTCATAAGATACATTCAACAATTTGACAGAATATTAAGATTCAAACCTCAACCTTAAAGTTAATTAATATTCAAATCATCTTAAAGGGTTTGATACTTTGATATACAATTCTAATTGAAAAAAAAAAAAAGAGCATGATTTAAAAACGCTCAACTTTTACGTTAGAACGAGTTTTATTAAACAAATAACACCACCAGCAAGAAGCTAGAGCGAGCACTTACATAGATGGTAAAGAGCATTTTGCCTAGTGGTTTAATATGTTAAATGATGTCTTTTTTTAAGTGGTTGACGGTTTAAGTCTTATTATAAACAAATAGTGAGGATTTGAATGGTATTTCTTTTAAGTGGTTCACGGTTTAAGTCTTATTATAAAAAAATAGTTGGGATTTAAATGGTGTCTCTTATCGTTCTAGAAAAACCTAGTTATTACATAGAACCTAAAGGAAATTGAAATGAAAATTGCTATAACTTATATAGTAAGAAAAGGTCACGCAACTAAAGAAGTCAAGTCCATTTTGTTTATGTGTTTACTTTGTTAGTCAAAAGTCATACACTGAGCCCCACGTTTATTAAGTAGTGCTCATAATTGGGATGGAGTTGACTTCCACGTTCAAAAAGTATTGCTTCTGGACTCTATCTATTTTTTTTTTTTTTAACGGCCAACAAACACTGAATTGCCTAGGTTCTCCGTACGGGGTGACCCAATGGCAAAAGACCACCGCCAGCTAGCCAATCTAGCCGTACGGAGCCCTTAAGCGCACCAATGTATCTCCAGTTCCGGGGAAAACCCACCCGCCCGAAGGCCCACTGGTGGTAAAACCCGGATGCCCCCTGGATCCAGAAAATCATAAAGATATCTGTCTTCCTTCATTGAGCCACCATGCCCCCTCCAAGGTGTTGGAAGAGGGAATTGAACTTGAGTCTCATGTAGAGAACCCAAGCCTCTCATGAGAACAGTACTTACCGGTCTCGGTTTCGAAAAATGCTGTTCCCGAATAAATCGGTACAGTATCGGTTTGGTACCGGTTTCGGTAACGATTTTTTTGGTAATTTACCGGTTTCATTTTTAAAAAACAAAACAATAAATAGTTACCACTTAAACCCAATATTCAAACACGTTCACCTATAAATAAAATGAACATCATATAAGCTACATTTAACGTAAAGACTAATAATAGTTTTCATAAATCATATTTTAAAGGAAAAAAAATCCGTTCTAACATGACAATATCATTTTTGATATTATATGATCTCTTTTATTTAACAAAAACACTTGTTCTTAAACTAAATTAAAAGACAACTAATTTCTGATATGAATTTACTATCCCAATGAATAGTTGTAATGAAATATTTAAAACAAAAAATTTACCAGCATCGGTACCGGTTAGTCACGTGTCTGAAATTACTGAAAATCAAGTCCTGGTCCCGTTATGTTTGGTCGGTACCATCATACCGTTATTCGGTAACAAAATCTAATCCCTAAGGTATACCGTATAGTGAAATGAATTATGATTATTATGTGTAGCAGAGTTTAATTAGCATGTAGTTGCTATTGGATTATTTAGGGGTCATTTGATGAGTACATCTATAAATAATCGGAATTCATCAAACAAAACCGTTAACTATCTTATTAAAACCACTTTGAAAACACACAATAACCTCCAAATATGATCTAATTTTTATAAAAACGTTGCGATTTGTAGAGGTGGCAATGTGGATGATAACAGGAGAAAGACAAGCTGCAAGAATTAGACATTTGTATCTAAAAACAATATTAAGACAAGATATATCATTTTTTGACAAAGAAACAAATACAGGAGAAGTTATTGGTAGAATGTCGGGTGATACCGTACTCATACAAGATGCCATGGGGGAAAAGGTTTGTATATAAACTTTTAATTTTCAAACTTTACAAAAACTTCCAAAAAAGTAATAAATATTTATTTAATGTTTCAGGTTGGAAAATTCACACAGTTAATAGCAACATTTATAGGTGGTTTTGTGGTATCATTTGCTAAAGGATGGCTTCTAACACTTGTTATGTTATCCTCGATTCCTCCTTTGGTAATTTCGGGTTCGATTATGTCGATAGTGGTAGCGAAGATGGCGTCACGGGGACAAACTGCTTATGCTAAAGCAGCGAATGTAGTTGAACAAACAATTGGATCAATCAGAACGGTAATTTAATAAGAAAATTAATTAGATACGCGATAAACAAAAAAATGTATATAAGTATAAGCAAAGAGAGAATTAAAAAGAATTTGATGAAAATCAGGTTCATATATCTACATGGGGTTGGTGTGTGAGGTTGAGGGTTAAAGAGGTATTATTGTATATGTTGTGGGTTGAAAGAGTAAAAAAAATCACACAACAGGGTAAAATCTGATTTAAGATCAAGATAGTAATATACCTTACTATCTTAAAACTCGTGTATTACACGGGGTTACATAATTAACACTTAGAAAATTTTATCATTGAATCGTTGCATAGATATACTAAGTTAGTATTTTCTGAACATCATAATTATAAATGTTTGACACTTTATGACTATAATTTATGTTTTGAGATTTTAAATATATTCATTATAATCTTTTTAAGTATAAATTCCTTAAATTTAGTTGATAATTATAAAAATTAAAGAAACTGAAAATTTGAAATATAAATAGATTAAGTGCGGTTTTCGTCTCTGTCATTTCCAAAACTTATACAGTTTTAGCTCACCCTTAATAGTTTCCGTTCATAACGTTTCAAGTCTTAACAATTTTTGTCATTCAACCTTTAACAAAAAACTGTTAAGACTTGAAACGTTAGGGACGAAAACTGTTAAGACTTGAAACGTTACGGATGAAAAATTTTAAGACTTAGAGATGAAATAAGACTTGAAACGTTAAAGACCCTTTATGTTAACGGTGGACTGAAACAGTTGGCAAACTTGACTACATTTGTGTGGCATTTTCCCTTTTACTAGAAGATAAATATGACACGTTGACCTATTAGAACGATATTTACGAAATCACCCTTACATAACTATTAATGACTTTTCTTTTAGGTTGCTTCTTTCACAGGGGAGAAAAAAGCAGTTGCAAAATACAACAAATTACTTATCGACGCATATAATACTAGTGTTCATGAAGGTTTGGTCACTGGCGTTGGTCTCGGAACAATAATGTTTATTATATTTTCTAGTTACGCGTTGGCGGTTTGGTATGGTGCAAAGTTGATATTAGACAAAGGGTATACTGGTGGCAGTGTGATTACTGTTATTTCTGCTGTACTTGCTGGATCCTTGTGAGTGGCAGTTTTGACCCGTTTGTGACAATTTTGACCCGTTTGTGTTTAATTAATAGAATTTGGTTTTTTTCAGGTCACTTGGGCAGACAACTCCTTGTTTAAGTGCATTTGCAGCGGGTCGTGCATCAGCATTTAAGATGTTTGAAACTATAAACAGAAAACCCGAAATCGATGCGTATGACACAAAAGGAAAAGTATTAAACGATATTCGCGGTGATATAGAATTAAAAGATGTATATTTTACATATCCTGCAAGACCTGATGAGGAAATATTTAGTGGGTTTTCTCTTTCTATTTCAAGCGGGACGACTGCAGCATTGGTTGGTCAAAGTGGAAGCGGAAAGTCAACGGTGATCAGCTTAATAGAGAGATTCTATGATCCTCAATCAGGGGAAGTTCTTATTGATAATATTAATCTTAAAGAATTTCAGTTAAAATGGATTAGAGAGAAAATTGGTCTCGTTAGTCAAGAACCGGTTTTGTTTACTTCAAGCATTAAGGATAATATTATGTACGGGAAAGATAATGCATCTATGGATGAGATTAGAGTTGCGGTGGAGCTCGCAAATGCTGCTAAATTCATCGATAAACTACCTCAGGTTTGTAATTGATTCATAAAATTGCGTATATGTTTTTTGTAATTTGATACTATAGATAATTTTATTGATCAAAAAACCGAATTTTAACTGGAACCGAATTAACCGAAACATTCAGTTTGGTTCCGGTTTTTCTTTTCTCTGAATACGAAAAAACCGAACCGAATCACCTAGTGTTCATAAATTTTCTTATAAATACACTAGTGTGTTCATCAATTTAATATGTGTTTATGTGTATATAATATTATATTTATTTGTTTATAGTTCTTAGTGAATAAATTAGTCTCTTAGAGATTTATATATCTTGATTATATAGTTCTTATATGTGTTTTAATTTTTAAATATATTAGTGTATTCACACATCACCTTTTAACATAAAGTATCCCAAATATTAAAAAACGGTTGAATTTACAAAGTCAAAAAAGGGTTTTGGCCACTACTGGATTCATATCGTCCTCAAATTAGTTCCTGAATTATCTATTACTAATCTTTTGTTTACTTAAAAAAAAATCGAAATAAAATAAATAAAAACCAAACCGAAACCACTAAATAAACCGAAAAACCAAAACCGAGCGGTTGTGAAAAACTAAAAACCGAATTTTAGATTCTTTTAGAGATTTTTATTAAATTTAGGTTGGTTTTATAAACTTTTAGGGACTCGATACCATGGTTGGCGAGCATGGAAAACAACTTTCTGGAGGACAAAAACAAAGAATCGCAATTGCAAGAGCAATTCTTAAAGATCCGAGAATCTTACTTTTGGATGAAGCAACAAGCGCGCTTGATGCAAAATCTGAGAGAGTTGTGCAGGAAGCATTGGATAGAATAATGGTTAATAGAACAACTGTCATTGTTGCCCATCGATTAAGTACCGTCAGAAACGCTGACATGATTGCAGTTATTCATCGCGGAAAGATGGTCGAGAAAGGTAGTTTTATGCATCTTTAAAAACACTAATATGTTTAATAATCAGTTTGGTACTAAATTGTCAGTTGTTACATTACCATAGTTTCAACTTTCTGATGAAATTTAGAAAATGGCACCCAACAGGTATTCCAATATAGTTAAATTTTTATATAATATTAGTTCTTTTTTACATTAAGTTATTTAAATGAAACAAATATGAATCTTGGTTAGTGTTTAGTGATTTTTTTCTCCAGTTTAACTTGATTAATATTTTGTGATTTTTTTCTTCACCTTTTGTTTCAAGTTTAATTTTTTTTTTTTAAACATTAAATAATAACCAAGATTCATATGTGTTTCAATTAGGTCACTTCATTGTTTTTACAAAAACATATATTTATACAAAAATTTCATTAAAACACTTACTGAAATAGAGAGCCGAAAAAAACCAAAAAATCAAATGACTCTAGTGGTAAACTCTTGAAACTTGGTAACTAGTGAAGTTATCGCATGAAAATACCCAAAAAAAAAAGTAACTAAATCAAGTTTATACTGTTTTTATCAGGATCACATACAGAATTACTTGAGGATCCTGAAGGAGCATACTCTCAACTTATAAAATTACAAGAAATTAATAAAGATTCAAACCATCACAACTCAGAAACAATTAACGAACTCAGAAGTCATTCAAGTAGAAAATTATCCTATCAGAGGACAATGAGCAGACGCTCATCAAGCAGCAGCCGCCAATCAATGTCCATGTCATTTGGTCTGCCGCCACTGACAGGTGTCATGCCGCCAGATGACATGGACAATGAAGCAGATGAAACTTCAGATAAACAACCCAAAGTCCCACTTCGTCGACTTGCATACCTCAACAAACCAGAATTACCGATAATTATTATGGGTTTGTTAGCCGCGGTTATAAACGGTGCAATAATGCCGATTTTCAGCATCCTAATTTCAAGCATCATCAAAACGTTCTACGAACCGCCGCATAAGATGAGATCAGATTCGGAACATTGGGCTCTAATGTTCATTGTTTTAGGAGGCGTATCGTTTCTGGCGTATCCCGGTAGATCTTATTTATTCTCAATCGCGGGAGCTAGATTAATAAGAAGAATCAGATCATTATGTTTTGAAAAAGTGATTAGAATGGAGGTTGGTTGGTTTGATAAACCGGAAAACTCTAGCGGCATGGTTGGTGCGCGGTTGTCAACTGATGCCGCCAGTGTTCGCGGGTTGGTTGGTGATGCATTGGCTCAAATTGTTCAAGATGTGTCATCTGCAATCACCGGTTTAGTGATCGGATTTACCGCTTGTTGGCAGTTAGCTCTGATAATTCTTGCATTGCTTCCGTTAATGAGTGTTAACGGATACGTTCAAATGGAGTTTTTGAAAGGGTTTAGTGCGGATGCGAAGTTGATGTATGAGGAAGCGAGCCAGGTGGCGAATGATGCAGTCGGGAGTATGAGGACGGTTGCGTCTTTTTGCGCGGAAGAGAGAGTTATGCAACTTTATAGGATCAAATGCAAGGGTCCGAAGAAAACCGGGATTAAACAAGGGTTGATTAGCGGGATCGGGTTCGGGGTTTCGTTTTTCTTGCTTTTTTGTATGTATGCAACAAGTTCTTACGCGGGAGCGCGGTTTATTGAGGCGGGAATAACAAACTTTTCAGATGTTTTTAAAGTTTTCTTTGCTTTAACAATGGCGGCATTGGCGGTGTCTCAATCAAGCTCGTTTGCACCCGATACAAACAAGGCTAAAAACTCCGCGGTGTCAGTTTTCGCGATTCTAGATCGGAAGTCCGAGATTGACCCGAGTGATGAATCGGGTTTGACTTTGGACTTGGTCAAAGGAGAAATCGAGCTTCGTCACGTTAATTTTAGATATCCCACTAGACCCGATGTTGAGATATTCCGTGATTTATGCTTAACAATCCGTAGTGGGAAAACGGTTGCGTTGGTTGGTGAAAGTGGAAGCGGGAAATCAACAGTTATCCAGCTTTTACAAAGGTTTTATGATCCGGATTCGGGTTGTATCACATTGGATGGAATTGAGTTGCGAAAATTCCAACTCAAGTGGCTCAGGTTGCAAATGGGTCTGGTTAGCCAAGAACCGGTTTTGTTTAATGACACGATTCGAGCCAATATTGCTTATGGAAAAGATGGAGATGCCACCGAAGCTGAAATAATAACGGCTTCCGAGTTAGCCAATGCTCACAAGTTCATTAGTGGCTTACACCAGGTTTGTTTATTTCACATTGGATAACGGGTCAAAACGGGTCAAATTTAGTACGTGTTGAAACAGGTCGGGTCTGATTCGGCTGACACAAGTAACGCCTTTTTTCCATCAACTTTTTAATATTCTTTTACGTAGTACTTTAATCATGATAAAAAAATATTAATTAAAAAAAAAACTAAATATAATTATAATTTGAAATTTTTTAATAAAAGCAGATCAGAAATGCTTATTAAACATGCTCTTAAGACCAAAAAATTTCTAAAAAAAATACGAACCAGATCGATATATGGATTCATATGGCAACATCTACTACTAAGAAGATTTAAAAATCGTGTTAATGAATAAGATTAAAAAATTATTGTTAATGACTAATTTATAAAATTGTAGGGCTATGATACAATGGTAGGAGAAAGAGGAGTACAAATGTCAGGTGGACAAAAACAAAGAGTCGCTATCGCTAGAGCCATTGTCAAGAGTCCCAAAATATTATTATTAGACGAGGCTACAAGTGCACTGGATGCTGAGTCAGAACGAGTGGTTCAAGACGCGTTGGATCGAGTCATGGTTAACCGGACCACGGTGGTAGTGGCTCATCGGTTGTCAACCATTAAGGGCGCTGATGTCATTGCAGTCATCAAGAATGGAGTAATCGTTGAGAAAGGAAAACATGAAAAATTAATCGAGGTTACAGACGGTTACTACGCATCATTAGTTGCGCTTCATATGAGCTCTTCAAGTTAGCTACATTTTTTTTTCTTTTTGTTGTTTTATATAAAATAGCATATTACACAGCTCCACATTTTTTTGTAATATTAGAATCTGGATGGAGATGAAAACAAGTTATTAAATGAAAGAAAATTTTTAAACTTGTGAAGAATGTCAACAGAAAAAAGGAATGAAGTTTTTCTTTTCTATAGGGTTCGTTAATCCCGGTTTTTGCCATTATCCTTCATTCAAATTTGTTTCATGTTACGCCGCATATCATTTCTTTATTATTCATTTTGTGTTGTAATCTAAAAGTGTTTTTTATATTAAATTCTTACAGCTCATTTCTTTTTCATAATCTGGTGTTTGCAAGTTTGGGGTTTTTATTAAATTCTTGCATATCCTTTCGGGAGCCGAATATAAAGATTAGCTAGTGTAATGAGTTTATATCACTTGGTGAATTTACATATCTAAGTTTAGTGAAATATGATGATTATTCTTAAGAGTTTTCTTGATGAATTGTGCTTTAACATGAAGCTTTAATTGAACACAATAGTGTTAACCTTTATACACAAGTCTTCATCGACATTTAAATCTTTACGGTTTGTTGTATAATTCTTCTTTGTTGCTTTTCTTTTAGTTTTCTATGTTCATTGTTAACCATTCAAGTATTCAACAATCGAATAAGAAAGCAATTAAGCAAGAAATATCAAAGCAACTAAGGGCATTAGTAACAGTAAAAAAAACATTTAGCATTTCATAATAATTAAACAGATTCGTATAGTAATACCAGAAGTCCACAGAATCGAAGATGACAATCAGATATGCTTGAACTATTCCAGAGGCTGATACATTCAAATATGCAAGAACTTTAGCAGCCTGCAAAAAGAAGTTTATATCGCAATTCAACAAAATATTCTGAAACTCACTAAAAAGTTTATGAAAAACTTCCCACCAACGGTAAACCACAACTACTAAATTCACAGTCAAGTAAACAGAAGGTGTAGTTCTTCAACGGATTAACATAAATCTCTCAACTCACATTCTTAAAACAATTCACAGATCATGTGTCAAACCATTTACACAAATCAGAAGGTGTAATTCTACTGTCTACAAGCACAACCAGACTAACAGTTATTTCAAACAATGATACAAACCATTCACACAAGTCAATTCACAGTCACTTTAGCAGTGGGTGTAGTTCTTCGGTGGTTTAACATAAATTACTCAACTTAGATTCTCAAAATCAATTCATATAATCATGATTCAAACCATTCGGAAGGTGTAATTCTACAATCAGGACAAGACTAGCAGTGTTTTTTAAACAATGATTCAGATCATTCACACAAATCAGTTCAAAAACTAGTGAGTTATGAAGTATGTGTAGGATCGAAGATAGTCATTCTAGATGTCAAAATTTAGGAATTAGTTCTTACTGGAGTCCAATTTGGATATCATTTCGGAAACAGGATCCGTAGTTGGATATACGCGATCAATTGAAGCAAAAAAACAGAAATAGCATCACGGAGAATTAGGTTTTGATTTACTGATTTTCGTTATTCAGGTGCAAACAACAAAAAATTTAAGTAGTTATTGCATAAGCTTGCGTGATGACTGATGAATGTCGGTTATTAAAAAGAAGGCCGGTGTATAATCCCGTACCTCCGTCTCCGGCTCCGGCGTTGAAGAGTTCCGGTAGCCGTAGGCAAAGAAGAAACGTCAGAGCACCGATGCTGTGCCGTTGAAGCTATTTGCATATGCAGACTCGTCCCGGGCTACTTGTGTCCAAGCCAAAAGAAGTTTAGTTTTACGTGGCAAAGTTAAGAGGTTTCTGTGTAGTTTTTCTGGAACAGTTGGTTGACGAGTTTTGACTCCGATTAACTTGACCCGTAAGAAGGGTTGTGGTGGGGGAGCTCCAAGTCGACGAAGAACACCTTTGGGTGTTAGAGGCGTGGTTTCGATCTGGGTCCTTACACCTCTGATGCAGCGGTCGTATGCCGTTGCACCAACTGTTGTTCTAAAAAAAACATTTTGGGCCATCGGTAATGGCTCCAAAGCACTGTCGCATAAAATCGCTAGTACAGCGGTGGTAAGGTGAGGACTATGGGTTAACAGAGATTAATCATGATTAGAAGTTTTATATGTAATTCTTAAAAACTTTATATACTGAATATATAATATTTCAAAGTTCATATAAATAAGTCAAACTACGTAATTCTAACCAGTCATAGTCAGTTGTGACCAAATTTGGTTTAGTTTAACCGACTACCCTTCGATAGCGATTAAATGGTTATTAATCGAAGGGTAGTCGCGATTTTTACAACCATGCTCAAGAATATTGTTTCACTTTCCAGTTTAACTTTTAGTTTCTTCTCCAAGTCACAGACTCACAGTAGGTAATGGTGTTCAAACTAACTTCGATTTAAACCCTAAAAGTTAAACCATAAAGTCATACAAAACAATAAAATTTCAAATCGTAAAAATTAAACCTTAAAGTTGAACACTATATATATTTATGTTTAGGGTTCGACGAGGCAGTTCCAATGACGACAGAATTAACCCAATCGTAGGTCGTTTGAACCAATTTCCCGAGGTTCTCCGTTTTGTTGAGATTCTCCAATAAACCTTTCCGATAAGTATATAACCCAAAAATCTTGCATAACCTAAAAGTTTTTTTCTCTCTACTTGTAAAATGATTTTCCTATTACTTAGTTGTTGTTTGTTTTTTAAAAGGTAAAACGTCTGCAGTATGCGGACCACATCAGCAAATATCTTCAGAGAAAAAGGTGGATCAAACCTTTGAAGTCTGCAACAAGAAAATTGTTTGTTTTTTTAACGTCTGTAAGCTACTAAATAAACTGGTGGTGGTCTATGAACGGTGCTGATAGTAGACGGTGGCGGTAAACAGTGCGTGGTAGTAAACGATGAGTGGTGGTGGTGGACAGTGTGACACCTCGCTCCCCGATCTCCGACCGGCCCAGAGGGCGGTCTGCCACGTAATCAGGTCAGTCAATGTGACAACACGCAATTTCCGGTAACTAAACTCCGACTCCATTATACGTACTTTTATACGTAATATTTCATGTACTT
>WOUH02000002.1:2254812-2273249 GCA_009936405.2 Stevia rebaudiana
TATTTAATTAGATAATAACAAATTTAAATGATTTTGAAATTTAAATATATTTTATAATTTAAAATATAATAAGAAGTGTAAAAAAATTCAAATTATTAATTAAATAATTAAAGAACTCTTAAAAAATTGACAGAATAGCATATGACATTTATTTTCCTATTTTATTAGATGTAGATTGTTTCCGGTGAGTTTATGCCGATAACCATATCCAACATGCCGTCACGAGAGCAGAAACTCTTTTGTTAAACCACCCAATATATATCTGAACGTATAGGATTGTAATTAATTAATATAACTAATGTTTTAGACTTTTTTGTTTCATGTACGAGTCCCCATTATGTTTTTCTACATTACTGCTTTAATCGGACAGAATAAAGTTGTTTGTTATTACAATAAGTCATTTTTAGATGCTTACAAATCTGGTTTTCATCAAGGTGACCTTTGTCTTGGATTGACAATGTAATTATGCTTTGTCATTTCATGATACAGAAAAACGTAACACCGGTGGCACTATGAATCTGTGATTGTAATCATTGTAATGCTCTATTGATCATTTGATCGTTGTGTTCACGGGATCCATGCTTGGTTTAAAAAAACGCGACAGGGAAAACTGAAGCGCGAATAAAAAAACGGACTGGTTTTAGTACGCGAGGCGCGATCTATTATATAAAACTTTAGTATATTTCTCGTATGTACCTAAATCATTTACCCATAACCTAGGCACAAATAAGTTTTATATATTGATTACTGATTTAATATCCAAATAACATATATTTACAAATTGGATGGTTTGAGAAACAATGGATGATAAATTATTCAAGACAAGAACATGTTGTTGTACAATACATTAGCATCCTCATACAAACAACTCGGTGCAAAGCACAGATTCTACACAACATACCACAAATTTTATGCCTCATGTTCTTTCTTCTGAAAAAAAAAAACAAAAAAAAAAAAAAGACTGAAAATAACATACTGATTTGATTATTATTCTCTTGAAACCAGCATTCTGCATTTGAAACCATCCTGCAACAGCTTGTTGACAGCATCTCTAAATTTGATATAATCATCAATGGTGTTGTAAACCTGATGAGAAATTCTAGCAAACCCTGTTATAAAACCACAATGTTCATCTCTTGGTCCAACTTCTGCATCTTTTAATGGCTGATAATGTATAGGAACTTCGATTTTAAATTCATCTCTCAGATGTTTTCTTAAATTTAAAGCATCATCATCGCTTAAAACACCTAATGATGAAGGTAACCCAATCATCGCCATACTTGGACACATTTCAGGAGGCGTACCGAGATTTGTTCCCCATGATTTTGCAAGCATTTTTCCCATTTCGATTACAGCATCATGATTCTTCTTCATAATCCCATGAATCCCGCCTTCAAATCGGTTGACAAAATCCATAACTTCAGGAACAAGTAACTGAGAGCTGTAATCGCGTGTCCCGATCCACGCGCTTTCTATAGCTAAACCGTTTCCATATTCATGTGACACAACCGGGTGGTGTAGATCGGATGATAGAGATGATTTCCGACAGTGAAGAACTGCTACAGATGGAGGACAAAAAAACCATTTATGCAGATTACTCACATAAAAATCAGCACCAATATCCTTTACATCAACTGGTATACTACCAACTGCGTGTGCAGCATCAACAAACACCTGATTCACACCTTCTTGTCGACAAATTTTCACCAATTCACGAACTGGAATGATGACAGAGGGCATAGAAGTTATGTGATCGATTATAGCTAACCTAACTTTTCTACCGTTCAATTTGCCCTTAGCTAACCCTAACCTAAACTCAGAGATAATTTCCTCATCGGAATTTATAGGAAACGGAAGATGTACCACGATGACGGAGCCACCGGCGCGAGTGACGTAAGCCTCAATCGATTTCTTCACCGCTTGAAACGCACAATGAAGCATCACGACAGCATCTCCTTTGTTGAACCGACCTTCAGCAAACGCCCATCCGACATGCTGGAGAACAATTGCAGCAGCAGTGGTTGCATTATCAACGATTGATACTTCGGAAACATCGTCGGCGTTGATGAGGTCCTTAATTAGGGTTCTGGATCGGAGAATTTGAGCCGGTAACTGATTGAAGAAGAAATCGTCCGGTTGTTGGAGAAACTTAAGCTGCCACCGCTTCTGGGCGGCGATGATGGAAGCCGGACAGCTGCCGAAGCTGCCGTTGTTGATACGGGCAACGCCGAGCTGGTGGTGAGCGAATTCTTGTTGGATTTGCGATTGTGTGATGAATGATGATGATGATAACTTAGGTTTTTTGAGAAGATGGTTATGGTTGTTGGTGTCGTCTTCAGGGTGATTTTCATGGCTTCTGATTTCACCCATTTTCGGTGTATCTTGTTGCTAGGGTTTGAATGTTTGATTTGCAGAATTATATTTTTGTGTTATTGAGCCCCGATAAGCCCCGTCACATTAAACGGATTAATATGTGTTTTCTCTTTCCTTTCAATTTGGCTAATGTCGTGTAAAAAACAATAATGTTATCATAATAATCATACATAATAGATCTAGATGTATCATGATAGTCATGTGAAATGAGTTGGTACGGTAACATGTGGAAAACTTTAAAGTTCAGGTGTTTATTACTTGGAGAACTAGATCGAGAAGAGGATATTTATATAACTTCGTTCTCGGTATAAAAGGTTGAAATAATTGATGGGTTGAGTAGGGTTGAAATAATTGATGGGCTTGGAAGTATGGATGAGATTGGTATCGTCCTGGTACCAACGGTCCCGGTTAGTTCTGGTCTCGAAAATTTTGAATTTTCGGTCCCGAATAAATCGGTACGGTACCGGTAATTTAGGTAAATTCCCGGTTTAGTACTAGTTTCATTTTTGTAAAGAAAAAATGCAATAAATGGGTTCCCTTAAACCCAATATTCAAATATGTTCACATGTAAATATAATAAAAATGATATAAACTATATTTAACATAATGACTAATATTAGTTTTCATAAATTATATATTTATAAGAAGAAAAAAAGATATTGTTCTAACATGACAATATCATTTTTTATATTATATGATATATTTTATTTAACCAAAGCACTTGTTCTTAAACTATATTAAAAGACAACTAATTTATAATATGAATTTAGTGTCTATATGAATAGTTTTGATGTAATATTTAAAAAACAAAACAAAAAACTTTCATTTTACCTGTACCGGTACCTAACCGGGATTTTGCCGGTACCAGTACCGGTTAGTCCCGATCCCGAAATTACTGAAAATCAAGTCATGGTCCCGTTATGTTCGGTCGGTACCGGTTCGGTACCAGTACCGGTACAAGACCGGGACGGTACCGATAATCGGTAACAAAATTTCATCCCCACTTGGGAGTACGGTGTTTTATTGTATCGGATAACGGATTATTCAGACATAGTATTCAAATTTCAAATTTTAAAGGGCCTATTACGCTATTCGAATATAATTCGTGCCGAATAAGAAATTTATCCATCCGATCCGAATAACTGGATAAAGATTTGGATCAGATTCCTATAAATCCGACTTAATCTAAACAATCTGAATAAAACTAAATACAATTTTTTTCTAACTTTTTTTTTGTAATTCTAAGAACCAGGTCAAAAAACTTATTTAAATCAGATGTAACCATTCAATAATAACACAATCATTCAATAACAAGTTTCAAAATAACTCAAATACACCGTAATCTTAAACACAAAATTAAAGTTAATTGTTCAAAAGAAAAGTCCAAATGAACCTCTGTCAATTTGAATGAGTGATATGTTGGAATGTGATGTGAACATTGGGCTTGCCATGAAAATGGATAATGGGCTTAAACACATATTGATAGAGTAACATAATTCTGAAATGCCCAATTACTTATGGTTATTTGGATTAAACGAATATCCGAATAATCCGATTTTTTTCTCCAAAATCCAAATCCGATCCGAATATCCGAATAAGGAATTCAGATTCGGATCGGATTGATCTCAATCCGAATAAAAGTTCTGTTCGGTTTTGGATTTGATTTCGGATTTTCCTGGATTTTTGATATTTTGAACACCCCCACTTGGGCGGTTACGAACAAATTGAACTAAAAATAATACATACCCAAAAAGTACGTTCAAGATTAGGGTATGGTAATAATTGAAATAAAAACTGAATTCACAGTTCACTTTGTATTTTTTTAGTGCTAATACCATATGATCTTCGATTTTAAACGACTTTTTTTTAGGTGTGTGCAAAGTTGGTTAACCATGTGTTCGGTTAATCATAATGTGTTAACCAAAGCCATGACCAATGATCGGGCAACTGTGGTTTAGTTAAACCGTCGATTATGACCGGGTCAAGTTAAGTTCAGTTAATTATGAATGTACTTTTCTTTTATGTTCAGGAGTATGGTGATTAATAAGACAAATGACTGCTCACTAAATACTCTCAACAAACACGAATAAAAGATTAATATGTATTAAATTGAAAGACCTAAATATAATTAAGATCATACCCTTTACGTATAATAAAACATAATTAGTTCTAAATAAATAATAAACAAATATAATCTTAATCAAAGACTAAGATAAAAGCACATTTAAATATTATTATTAGTATTATTATTATTAATATTTTTCTTCCAATTTAAATTAGGTCAACAATCTACCTCTAATTTGGATCATGATCCACTATTATCAGTATACCTCGTAATTACGAGTCATCCTTTCAAGTCCATCTTCATGTTCACTCGTAAGTCGTAATATTAAATTCCATGTTTTATAACCAGTTGACAAAATCCATTCAGTGTAGTGTTAACCTTTTGACATAGCAAAGCTCCTCACGCAACTAAAGTTTCCACTCGAATATCCGTCCTCTTTACACGTGGTTAAAAACAAAAACAATTCATCATTATAACTTTGAGTCAACGGTGCCTTTTTTTATTTTCCTTCCCAGTTAAGACACCATTCGCATAGTGTTCACATTCTTCACATATAAAACAAAGTACATGCAACTTATCCATGTTTTGATGCATCTCCTCTTGATCACCAATTGCGTTGGTCCGATTGCAACCGGTTACCGAAGACACAATCAACCATGACTATAACCGAAAGGTCGATTAATCATATTCTTTATGGTTAATTTTGGTCAACGCTTTGTTTTTTTTTTTTGTTATGGTTTATTTTTTCTCGCGCATGAACCAAACAAACAAATGGCTCGTGTTTTGATTTGCTCTAGGGGTGTTTGCAAAAACCGAAACCCAAAAAAACCATAAGCCTGAATCGTATCTAGAATTTTATTTGACCTATTCTTATATAATCGGGTTCCCCAGACCCTACTACTATAGTGGGATTTTTACTGGGTAGGTGGTTGTTGTTGTTTATATAATCGGGTTGAATAATTGATTTTACAGTCGAGTCAGGTTGAGTTTCAAATAGACAAAACATGCTTATATGGGTTTAATATCCAAATAAACGCGGCTTATTCAAGTTATTATGGTCAGATAAGATAATATGATTTTAAATTCATATAGATCGGGTTTTTGGTATAATCACATAATTTTCAAATTTGAATAAGAATATTTAAATTATATTTAAATAAAGTGAATAATTCGTTATTGAGGATTTTCTTCTGTCACCAATCACCCCCCTTTTCAAAACTATGTCCAAACACATCCCTTAATTATAAAACTAGCAACTCATCCAGTACTGTTTTCTCTCTATAGGAGCACTGCTTGCTTTGCTTACTATCTAACTACCGTTGCTCCACCTCCGTCATCAAATCCGACGCACAAATTCGTCTCACCATCCCATTCAAATCGATTTCAATCAAAGGTTGTGTTATTCCGGCAAGATTTCATTGTTTTCCGGTGAATCGGCCCTCAATACCTTCACAACTTACGCTTGAAGACGTCTGTGTACAAATCTATCCATCTTTTCTTCTCAATTTAGGTTTTAGTTCTTCTCTGCGCTCAAGATTAGTTTATAGGGTTACAATATTGAGAGCTGGAAAGTTTATAACCCATTACGCCCTCTTTTTCATCTATCACGAAGATTTTGGGTGTAATTATGAAGAAATAAACGTACGGTGATTACTGATTAGCTGATTTATACATCACAATAAAGAAATTAGAACAGAGGAAAAGAGATGGCGGATTTGGATCAATTATTAGCAAAAAAAGTAGCTGATCGATACCTGAAACGTGAGGTTCTTGGAGAAGGTACTTATGGAGTCGTATACAAAGCCATTGATACTAAGGTATTATTAAACTACATCATATACTATTTACTAATACTAGTATCATATTCATCTACATGATTTCTATGCGGCTATTATGTGTGAAATTAGGGTTTATGTTTCACCGGCAGAAAAGTTAATGAGGTTATTGCAAATGGCTTATTCTACCACAAGGGTAAACTAGTAATTTTGAATTTTCCCAAGAATAATCGGTTTGAGTATGCAATTAGCAATCTCAAACTGGTAATTGAAAGTAGCTTATTTTACCCTAAAATAGGCGGATAAACATAATTAATTCTTATCTTCCAAACACTAAAAAATGGTTTTCTTCTTATGAAAAACACAATAAAGCTGATAAGTCATTCAATAAGCATCTTATTATATATTTACATGAATGATATGCTTTAGTTAAAGATTTAAAGCAAAAAAGTAGTGTATATCATTTAGAATGTAAACTCATTGTTCTAATATATATTAAGATATAAAGCATAAAGTGACTTTAATGATGATTAATGATGCGTTTTTATAATCTTTTTAATCCTTGATTATACAGTGGTGATGTTTGGAGATTCATGATATATGTATAAACTATAAACAACCAATTTTTACTGATAAAAGGGTGTTTGGTATTCAGATTGTCTAAAAAACATATTTTTTCAGGTTAAACGTTTATAAAAAATGAGAATGCGGTATAATATTATTATCGATTTCTATGACAGACGGGACAAACTGTTGCAATAAAGAAAATTCGCCTTGGGAAACAGAAAGAAGGCGTGAATTTTACTGCTTTAAGAGAAATAAAGTTACTGAAAGAACTTAAAGATCCAAATATAATAGAACTGATTGATGCTTTTCCTCATAAAGGGAATTTGCATCTTGTTTTTGAATTTATGGAGACTGATCTTGAAGCTGTTATTCGCGATAGAAACATCGTTCTTTCACCCACTGATATAAAGTCATATCTTCAAATGACATTAAAAGGACTCGCTTTTTGTCACAAGAAATGGGTTTTGCACAGGTAATATTGCATCAAGATTTCACCTTTCACGTTGGTGTATATATTTAATTCTGTAATCAAATCAACCATTTTGTGACTGTCATAAACAATTATTAATTTCATATATATCTTTTTAAATTTCTTATCATATCATCCTATCTACCTTTTGAGAAACACTAAATAATCTTTTTAATTGCTTAAAAATTTTCATGACAGGGATATGAAACCAAATAATCTTTTGATAGGACCGCGTGGACAATTAAAACTTGCAGATTTTGGTTTGGCGCGCATATTTGGTAGTCCTGACAGAAGGTTTACTCACCAGGTATTTTGTTTTCATTCAGTCTCTAATTACTGAATTTTATAACTTATAATCATTGTTTTTTACACAATTTCTGATAGAAAGCTTGACATCTGATAATAAATCAAATATATATGTTATGATTATCTGAGCTGAAACATATTATTTTATCTGGTTTCAAAGACAGCATTTCTTTAATTCAGAAGAAAATGTTTTGTTATTAACCATATTAGTTTTATTTATTAATGATATATAGCAATTGCTTTAAATTTCTACTAAATGCATTAAACAAATAGTTTGTTTTACCAGAATGATAACAATGTTTGTTAGGCTATTGCTATGTTATGTATTTATGTACTTGATATACTGGGGAGCTTAGTTTTAATTCATTTTGTTGGGATTGTTTTATAACACCATTTATTAAATGTGGTAATTTCAAACACTGTTATTTGTCATTTTTTTGCGATTAGGTTTTTGCGCGATGGTATAGAGCACCAGAGTTATTATTTGGTGCAAAACAGTACGGTCCAGGGGTTGATGTTTGGGCTGCAGCTTGTATTTTTGCTGAGCTCCTTTTACGCCGCCCTTTTTTGCAGGTAACTCGATGTTGTATTATTTTTTGTAAAAATATTATTAATTTTACATATTTTTCTTTAAATTTATAGCTGCATGTATATATTCTTACAAGTTTTATTAAATCTAATCTAACTCTTAATAAACCATTCCAAAAAAGCTCATATTTTTCAAACTTTTTAAACTAAAATTAAAAATTTAAAATCACAAAATTTCAAATGTACGTAATTTTTTTTTTCTTAATTCTTTCACATGATAGTTATTTAAATATTTTAAACTAAATTTCAAATTTTTGTAATCACCAGTTTTTGGAAACTCAAATTTATGTAAATTTTTTTCCTTGATTTTTTCACATGATAATTGTTCAATCTTTTTAAATTCAATTTCAATTTTTTTTAATCCCAAAATTTTCAAACTCAAATTAACTAATCTTTACATAAATTTCACATAATCTGAGAATCTATAAATTATCATATTAATATTCTCATAATTTTTATACTTAAATCCGTGTAATACACGGGTCTATAACCTAGTCATAGATACCCTTCCAAAACATTAAAAAAAATGATATTAATCCATATCCATAGTAAATGAAATATAACCAGTTTCTTATAATAGCCATAACTATCTGTTTCACTGAATAAACAAATAGAAAAACAATTTTATTCCTGTAAATCATCTCAGCTCATAATATCCTCCTCACTTCTTTTGTTAAACGTTATAAATAGCTAATTCATTGTTCATTCATCATAAAGCAAATAAATATTTAATTTTTAGTGTTTAAAAAAGTTAAGCATGATATTATATTATTATACAAATATAGGAGGATATGATTTATGAAACTTATTACTTTTAGAATGATATATGAATTTGTCTATAAATCAAATGGATTTGCAACAAAAGTACAAAACCGTGTTAATAATGTATTAATTGTTGATTGGCATAAGTTCAAGTAAACTTTATACAACCTATTTTTTCTGTTATTGAAAACATAGGGTGGTAGTGATATAGATCAATTGGGGAAAATATTTGCTGCATTTGGAACACCGAAAGCTTCTCAATGGCCCGATATGATTTATCTTCCTGATTATGTTGAGTACCAGTTTGTTCCCGGTCAACCTCTTAGAACATTGTTTCCAATGGCGAATGATGACGCGTTGGATCTGTTATCCAAGATGTTTGCATATGATCCAAAGTCCAGAATTTCAGCACAACAAGCATTGGAACATAGGTAAATTGTTAACTTGCTTTTGAATTGCCCGATGCGGTTGGTCCAAAATACTGATGCACGATGCACAATCGTCACATATTATGCGATGCGTTTGTTAATATAATAATACTAGAATTATATGTACAGAAAAAATTGAGTTTCGCAAGAATTTTAAATACACCAAAAACCTAGGGATGAGATCGGTACTGTCCCGGTATCAACCAGTCCCCGTCCTGAAAAATCCCGGTCCTGAAAGTTTTGAAACTTGGTCCCGAATAAATCGGTTCGGTACCGGTACCTGGTACCTAACCGGGGATTTTACCGGTACCGGTTAGTCCCGATCCCGAATTTACTAAAAATCAAGTCCCGGTCCCGTTATGTTCGGTCGGTACCCGTTTGGTACCGGTACCGGTCTTCGGTAACAAAATCGCATCGCTACAAAAACCCTAGCGATTAATTGGAATGGAATTATTATATGTAGTTTTTTTAAAGAGTAAACTACAGTTTTGGTCCTTAAGGTTTGTAAGCTTTAACAGTTTCAGATTTTCAGTCCACACTTAACAATTTTCGTTCTTAAGGTTTCAAGTCTTAACAGTTTTCGTCCCTAAACCCTTTACAGAAAATTGTTAAAACTTGAAACATTAGGGACGAAAACAATTAAGACTTGAAAGGTTAGGGACGAAAACTGTTAAGAGTTGAAACGTTAAGGATGAAAACTGTTAATTGAGGACTAAAACTGTTAATCCTTGCAAAGCACTGGGACGAAAACTGCACTTTACTCTTTTTTGAACTTATATACATATATACACATTTTTTACCTATCTTGACCAAATTTTGACTTTCTTTGACAAATTTTGACCAGTTTTAACCACTTTTAACCAATGTGAACGATCTTGAGTTCGTGTCCAATTTATGACCTTCTTTGACTAAATAATGATCAACTAAATTGACCAACTTATGACCTTTGACCAATTTGATTGATTTTTAAGATTAGGTGGACCACCGTCTATCGATTACTAATTAATCACCGATTAATCCTGATTTATCAGCACTCAGTAACTGTTAATTGCTAGTTTGTAACTTTAAATCTTGTAAACTTTGAGGGACTAAAAATGTAAAATTTGATTTATTGCAGGTACTTCTCATCTGGACCTCCACCAACTGAACCGGCTTTGCTTCCAAGACCACCACCAAAAAAAGAATCTTTAGATTCAAAACCATCAGATTTTGGTCCAACTGTTTTATCGCCTACAAGAAAGTCGAAACGAGTGACATCTCACCCTGAAGGTTTTGTTGACAAAGTTGATGATCATGGTGTTGGTAATGAAAGAAGTGGGCCCGCACCGATGTCATTAGATTTTTCAGTTTTTGAAGCAAGGCCTCCAGCTAGACCAACAATTAACAGGTAATTAGCATCTACATTATTAAGAATTATTTAATTAATGGCAACTTAATTTCTTATTTTGCATGTCATGTTCTTTAAATTTTTTTACTTATGACTTGCAAGTTTAATTAAACAATTTACTTGAGATCATAAATCACATTATATAATATCTAACTCTAATAAATAATTCCAAATAATGCCACATGGCAACACCATAATTTTTTTTTTTTAATATTTTCTATAGTTATAAAATAGATTTAAATTTCAAAATCATTTAAATTTGTTACTATCTTATTTAGTATTTATCTTATATATTTAAAATAGTAATGTGCATTTTTTATCCGTGAGGTTTGCAATACTTAACAGTTTCAGTTCACCATTAACAGAAACCATCCCTAACGTTTCAAATCTTAACAGTTCTTGTCCCTAATGTTTCAAGTCTTAAAAAACTTCTATTAAAGGTTTATTGACGAAAACTGTGAAACATTTTGAACGAAACTGTTAAGGGTGGACTGAATCTGTTAAGTTTTGCAAATCTCAAAGACGAAAACTGCATTTTACTCTAAATTTTAAATTTCACCTCTTTAATTCTTTAATTTGTATAATTAAGTAAGTAATCAACAACTAAATTTAAGGAATTTATATTTAAAGAGTGTCTAATGAATAATTTTAAAACCCCAAACCATAATTTATATCATAAAACATTTATTTGTTTTGAGTCTTTACAACATAGTAACTTAATATATATATATACGGAATAATTTAGTTATAAAAATTTTAAGTGTTGATTTTGTAATCCCGTGGGTTTTAAGCTAGTATGATATAAATCTTTAATTTAGTTGGTCTATAAAAAGGGACAAATAGTTTTAATTTGCGACTTTGCCATGCTGGATTTGAGATGATATTGGTTCTAGGTTAAATTAACTTTATTCATTGTTAGCTAATTAAATTAATTGATTAATAATCTGGGGTTAGTATTTCGGTATTTCCTATCATTTTTTACACAATTAAGGTCTTTTATCTCTTTAACCAGTTATATAAATGTCTATTACATGATCATAAATTTATAAACTAACACTAGTGCCCCACAAAAAGTGTTAATAGTACAAAGAATATTTTTAGGTTATTTTAGTAATAATATGCAAATATATTGTTTCTCATGATTATGTTTTTTTACCATATACAGTGCTGACAGAACTCATCTGAAGAGAAAACTAGACCTTGAGTTTCAAATCCCTGAAGAAGAAGAAGATTGATCAAATCTTGAAATTTCTACAAGAAGCTTGAATTTTTAAGCATATGATTTTTTTTGTTCTTTTTTTTTTTTTTTTTTTTTTTTTTAACATTTAGCCGGAGTGAGGTTTAATGTTGTAGCAGAGGGAAGAACACATCAACCGAACAATCTGGTATGATGCACCTTAACATATGATTATTTTGTTCTCGAGAACGATTGGATATGTTTAATTTGTGTCGCGAGTTTGTAAAAACATCAAAGAAGCACATTTAGATTTATACAATTGGGTTTTTCTGCAGTATTC
This sequence comes from Stevia rebaudiana, assembly GCA_009936405.2. Lineage (NCBI taxonomy): Eukaryota > Viridiplantae > Streptophyta > Magnoliopsida > Asterales > Asteraceae > Stevia > Stevia rebaudiana. The sequence goes on from WOUH02000002.1 coordinate 2,267,050, forward strand.
ATGCCTGTTTTGGATATCTTTTTCATCTCATTTCTTTTCTAGTTATGAATAACACAACTATATATACGATGTTGTATGATACAATTTATAACACGCACATGATCAAGACTAGATATGCATGGTAGGACATTTGACAAGGGTCGATCTACATGGTGGGTTTTGATTTCTTTATTTATTTTTAAAAATTTTTTTTTGTTTAGAAACAACTTTAAAAGCATATTAAAGTTTTAAGCATTTAGGGGACAATGTTTACGAGTTTGTGCATCAGTGCATGCCTTAATTTTAGAGTGAACATTTGTATTCCTAACGGCATTTTCATCTTTTCAACCAAATGTCATAATTTTCAAAATTATTTATATATTTTGTTGATATGATAACAACATTACATTTTTGCCACTATCTCTAACGTTATCTTTTTAATTTTCTTAACAATTCTTTTTTCTTGTTTTTCGTCATTTTGGAATTCGTTGCTGACACTCGAATTAAAGTGTAGTTCTTGGCCAGAACTAAAAAAAAATAGGGGAAGCTTTGTACTTATATACAAAGAGAGACAGAGTTGTTAAAATATAAAAATGACGATGATGCGTCAAATTTTTTAGTTCTTCTTATTGACTAAGTTTTCGGTGTATTTGAACATTAAGCTTTTTTAATGTGAAAGTAGACTATAGATGTGACTATAGATGTTTTTAAAGGGAATATAACTGGAATAGACACTTTGACCAAGAATTTAACTAAAATAGGCATGCATATTAAGCCTACTAATTCCAGAGTGAATACAAACCACTATTATGAGTGAATACAAGTACTTTATATAAGCTCACAAGGTAAATCACGAACTTTGCTGGCTAAAATCTATATAATCACCCATTATATGTAGGTTGATAAAAATTAATTATTATTAAGTAAAGCATTTAAGTTTATATGTGAAAGTAATAAATTTTGTATTTGATGTGGTAAAATGCAAAATTTTGCCGATAAAATAAGAACCAGCGTACGGCTAGCCGTCTTAGCATAAAGTTTGAAGATATGGCTAAGACAGAAGCGAATGAGAAAGGGACGACATGATTTCGTAGGCTAAGCCTGTGGTTTGCATGTTTAGCCAAACATTTGCATTTTCGGCTAAACGAAGGCTATAAGCGTACGACATAGTACACGTGTTTGTTCGTGAATGGTAAACATGTGGGACCAGGTGGTTTGAGCGGTTTTCCTGCCTACAAAACAATAGGCCTAGAAGACTTAGCCGACCAAGGGGATAGATGGCTTGTTCTGATTGGAGTTGACTATGAATTCGTAGGTTTAATATGCATGTTTATTTTAGTCAAATTCTTGATCAAAGTGTTCACTCATGTGATTTTCCCATTTTCAAAGCTTAGACCACGCGGAGTCGTCTCGTGTCTCCCCACTTCCACGTCACCCCACACCATCTTTTCTTGGTATTTCCTACTTTTCCCCATTTTACGTGGTGTCGTCATACTTTTCTACACTTCTTTCCACTTTCTCATTTTCCTCATTTCCCCCTTTAATTTCTTCCCACGCTTTCTCATTTCCCTTATTTCCCCCCTTTAATTTCTGACTGGCGGGAGCAAAAACTTGCTTCACGCGGACCCGGGTTTTCGGAGCTGCATTCGTGTCCGCGGGTCGCACGGGCGACGCATTGTTTCAATAAATTTTCCACCCGTTTTTGCACCCCCCCTGCGCGCGGGTAGGTCATAGAGTAAAACAATACAAAGACATTCAATACTCTTCACCAAGTATCCACATATAAACACATCAATTTTCCTATCCCACACCAATGTGGGACAAGGGAAACAAGTTTTTATTGAAAATTTGGCTATTTTTATTGAATACAAAACACAATTTATGGTTATTTTTATCATTCAGCAAAGTCAGTCAGATACAGAATCAAACAGCCAAGTTTCAGTCCGATGCAGACTCAGTTTGAACTTCTAACTGGGTCAGCTTCTGACTCAGTCAAATCATACCCAGTCAGACAAATCAAACAGCCGCTAAGTCGAGAGGTAAGTCTGAGGGTTTTTGACAAAGTCAGAGACTATGGTGGTGTTTGTTTTTTGTGAGAAGATCTTCTAAACCTCTTTTGTCTGCGTCACGCAGACCACACACAGACGTTCTAGTCTACAGAGTGTTTGTTTTTCAGAAGACATTTCATTTAAACATATGTGCGCGTCCTCTTATTCCATTCTGACTTCTTCAACCTCTTCCAACCCATCAAGAAAACCACGCACGTCGTCGTCGACTCCCAGCTAAAATCTGTCACCCACGTCCTCCTGTACAGCTCCCTACCATCATCGTCATCGCTGCCACCATCATCTTCGCCCTCTACCGCTTGTATCTCCGTCTTTTTCTGCTCCGACGACGCCGCCCTTTTGAGACGGGAATTGTTGCTGTTTCAAAATTAGGGCTCCTCTGCCTCCTCCAACCTTCGTGTTCGTGTTCATCAGCTGATTCAGGTTCTTTCACGTAAGATTCTTCCTCATTCACCATAAATCTCATCGATTTTGAATCTTAAATGCTCTCTCGTTGCCTGTAGGTATGTGACTAGAATTGGTATGGAATTAATTGACAAAAAGTAGTGCATCATTTGCATTTTAAATCCATGCACACCAACTGTTTGATTAAATGTCTATGTGGGTTCTTGGTAATGTTCACTCATTGATGTGCATATTTCTATTTCTCAAACCATGTATTGAACTCATTGAAGTTATGTTTGCTTCGGGGTGCCATGTATTAAACACAATGGATTATGTTGTAGCAGAATTTCAAGGTTTATTAAACAACTCAAAATGCTTTTTTATAGCAAATTTTTTCCACCACTGGAGAATTCATCTAACCAATCCAATCTGTAACTAAATTTATGAGTTATGTATGCTTGTTATTACTTATTAGTCATTTCAAGAACTTGTAAATCAAGTACATAATTATCTATAATTTGTATTAAATATGAAAAGTGGAGGGTAATGAGTTCGGTTCTTCATGATATTACATGTTTGCTTAATTTACTAGATGTTTTGATTTGTGCTGTCTAATGTTTCTTGTAGTGGTCCACTTCAATCTAATGAAGATCAATATTCTTAGGATGGCATGGAAATCGTGAATTAAGGATGATGTATTCATAATTGATGTCTTGATGATATGAAGAATTCAAGCTTTGAGATGATTATGTTTTGAGACATTAGATCTTGTTTTGTTATTTAGAACTTATGTTTATGTAGTAGTATTTTCATATATTTATTATGTCAAGTACACTTTATAATGAATTTTACCATTTTTGGATCAGATATGTTTATGTTTGCTTGTTGAAGTACGTTTTCAAGTTTTAAAAGTCCGTTTATTCAAATTTTAGTTTATTCTGGCAGCCTGCAGACGTTAAAAAAACAAACAATCTTCTTATTGCAGACTGCAGAGGTTTGGTCCACCTCTTCTTCTGCAGATGTCTGCAGATGTGGTCCGCAGACTGCAGACATTTTACCTCTGAAAAAACAAACAACACCTATATAAAAATAGCAACTAGTCTTCATTGTTGTGTTGGAACATGGGCTGGTAAGTGTTATGCTTTTAATTAAGCGTCAAAGAGAATGCTTGATTTATTGAATCTTAGCCAAATGAGCGCACCAGATTCATATGAAACTAACATGTGAAATAAAATAGTTCTTTTGAGTGTAAGATGATACATGCTTTATAGAAAATGTTGGGACTAAGGATTGAAGTCAATTGGGCTAATCGGTTTGAAGTTTTAGGGGACCGGTAGTTTTTGAAACCGGTTTGTACGGCCGTTTGGATTGACCGGCGGTTCGTAATCGGTTTGAAGTTTTAAGAGACGAATCGGTTTCAAACCGGTTAAAGCAAACCAGTCAAAGCAAACCAGTTTTTGAAACTTTTAGTTTTTTGTATTATTTTTGGGGATTTTTATTTAAACATGCTTATGTGACAGCAATCCAAGGATGAGCGACATCTCTTAAAAGCTTTTACCCAAGCAACAAAAATCAAAATTCATGAACTCCTCATGAGCAATTGGTGGCACAGAAGGCCGTATATTACATTCATAGTGTCTCACGTTTCAACAACCTACGAAAACACATCACGGGTGAAAACACTAGTTGCAAACTATTAGGATGTATAAACTAAACTATTATTATTATTATTATTATTATTATTATTATTATTACTACTATTACTATTATTAGTATTACTACTACTACTACTACTGCTTGCTGCTACTGCTGCTAACATTACTACATTACTATTACTACTACATTACTATTACTATTACTATTACTATTACTATTACTATTACTATTACTATTACTATTACTATTACTATTACTATTACTATAGGTTTAGATTAATAGAGATGAATAAGATTTGGCAATGGTCAATCGAGTTATACTCCATCTTAACTGTCCTATACCAAAAGGTTATGTCGGATCGGATTAGCCTATATATACACACATATGCAAATGATTTCTCGGTTGGTTGTCGCCACATGTAAATTCAATACTATAGATGTTTATAATTCTCTGCACTTGTTCTTCATGATTATGGACTTATGTAAATAATTTGTTCTTGATATGCAACATCTGGTATCAGAGCCAATCAATCCGAGAAGACCTGTGCGGTTGTGCATCATTAAATAATATTGTGAAGGAATTTTAAAATAAAAAAGAAAAACTACGCCATATTTTGATCGGAAAACATCACTATCTGTGAAATAAAAAAATCGCAGGAGTTGTCAAGCGACAAGCAATAATGATTCTTCACATGTCCGGCTGCTGCTAAACATATCTAACTCTATCATCTCACACCCGTAGCATCATCATTTGGATCGTCCCCGCTCGTCCCTGATGGACCGGCGTCATCAGTACCTGCAGCAGAGAAAGATCCCGGAAATGGAGGAAAATTAAAAGGGTCGGGAATCGGGGAGCCTGAAAGTGACATCAGATGGCGTATACCAGTGTGCCAAATCTGGAGAGCATTGTGAAGACACTCCCAACTAGGCATGTTCGCGATCCGGTTTATACGGTTTTTACGTCAAACCACAAACCAAACCGTTGATAACAGTTTTTTATTGTTGAAAACCAAAAAGTGAACAGTTAAAAAATCAAACCGAACCAAACCGAACTGTTATGAACGGTTTGGTCCGGTTTGGTTTCACGATTTTAATTGCTCGTTAACCCATCTACATTCGTAAGCCCAACTAGTGAACACAAAATGGATTTTGTTAAATTTGAATTTATTCATTCATTTTATTCAATTGGTTTTTGAATTCACAATAATATGGGTTTAATCAAGGATGCGAAGTTTATTATTTCTTTATAATATTTAGAGGAAAAAAAGAATGGATGTAAATATCAGGTTATGATATCACTTAACAATATGTCTTTTTTAGCTTTATAATTATAGAGAATGGTAAGTATCTGATAAGCGATTATTCAATTTACGTAAAGTTGTTTAGTTTATTTTTCTATTAGTTGTGTAATTAAGTTGATCAATGCATATTACATACCATCTATTTATGCATATGTTTTAGTTTTATTGTAAAGATTAAAAGAATTAGTGATATTAGAGAATGTTGTTCATGTTACTAAAGAGCTTAGAAAATTGCTAAAGTCAGTCTCATTCAAATCAATTATTTTACTCATTAAGGATGTTAAGAGGTCGTCGTTTGTATTGGATAAGATTTTCTTTTGATTTGTATTTATTTTTATTTATTTCAAAACTTGCTTATATGTTATTCTATCACAACAAATAACACAAGGTACTTAACAAAAAATCCAACAAAACATATTCCATCTCTAACTTTTAATACCATTAAATATTGGAAACGGCCTCGAATTTCAACTTCGGTTTAGACCCGTAAAATGGTTGAGCCGCTCCCTAGATATTATGCATTAAAAATTAACCCAGTGAAATTATGATGTTTCGTACACATTGGTCTATCGTTTTAAAATCTAAATCCGACTGACCCGACTCGACACATCCCTGGATATTATGCATTAAAAATTCCTACCATATGGATGTAACAAATTTGACTAACGAAAAAGATGAACCCATAGGAAAATAATCCTGGATCCAGTGGCGGATCCAGAATTTTTTTTCAATGGGTTCACTATTTTAGATCTTCCAATTTCATAGAGCCAAACATAAAAAATTCGGGTCGGTTCAACCGTTCGGGTTGTGTACGG
>WOUH02000002.1:2291598-2307369 GCA_009936405.2 Stevia rebaudiana
CTAAAATGAGTTCAATCGGAGTTCGTTTGAGGCGGTTATGACGTTTTTTGTAATCCCTCTTAGGTTTCTTAGAATAAGCTCTTTATTTAGTTGATCCTTTCCCCTTATACACACAATTTTGATCAATTTTTGATTGATTTTGACCGCCTACCTATTTTAGTCTCCGATCAGGTGAAATCGCAACGGTGGGTTAGTAGGTGATTAATCCCAACTTTTACAACTCTACCTGTTGAGTAATCTATTATTAGTTAACCAGTTTTTAGGCATCTCGTCAAGAAAAAAGTTAACATGATCAAAGTTACCAACACATTAGCATTTTGACCAGGTAACCGCGTTAGATTACCTTAAATAAGTAATTTTGACAAAATACATTAAAACATCTTTTACATTTATAAGAAATTGCAAGTTTTATCATTTATCTTCAAAACGCTCGTTGGACATCCTTTATGTGTAATTTTTGTAACAGATGTCGTCCTTTAGACTATCCGGCTTTAAATTTTTCTGTTAAGTCAAGGGCAGTTTGGTCTTTCTACCCTTTAAAGAAATAAGACCGAAATTCACTACCTTTTTTGCAATTTGCCAAAAATAACCTCATTTTTTTTCATCCACGAAAAATTGCACTCACATATGGAATGAATTTGTTAATAATATGAAGGTTTTAAATGCGAAACCGGAAAATGTTGAGCGCGAAGCTGAGATTGTTGCACAAAGTGGTCGTCTTGGAGCGGTTACTATAGCCACTAATATGGCGGGTCGAGGAACTGATATTATTCTTGGTGGTAATGCAGAATTTATGGCGAGGTTAAAACTACGTGAGTTGCTCATGCCAAGGTATTTGATAAAAAAATTATTTTTTAATAAAAAATTGTTATTTTATTTTATGCATTATGTATCAGCACTTATAAATTATAAGTTTTGCAGAGTTGTAAAGCCAACCGATGGAGTTTTTGTTTCCGTGAAGAAAGCTCCCCCAAAAAAGACATGGAAGGTTTGTGTGTCTTGTATTAGATAAACTGTATGGGTGGCATTTCTACCCATTTACTTATGAATGGGTTGATTTGTTTTTTATTTTTTATTTTATTTATCTTAAACGGGTCAAATGAAAAGTGTTAACTAAAACAAAAACATGTCAAATAGGTTGGAAGTTAACTCTATACATTGATTTAGACTATTATTGTAACAATAATATTTTTTCTAGTTAATTGCACAGATGGTCCCTGTGGTTTGTAAAAAGTAACAGATTTGGGTACTAAGGGTTTAACGTAACAGGTTTGGGCTTTATGTCTTTGATTTTGTAACGAGTTTGGGTATTAAGGCTAACTTCCGTTGACTTTTTAGTTAAATTAGAGTGAGATGACGATAACACCCTTTGTTTTTAGGTAAGTGAAAGTTTGTTCCCATGTGCACTATCTGAAGAAACTAGCAAGGTTGTTGAGGAAGCTGTACAGTCAGCTGCCAGCTCATGGGGTCGAAGATCTTTACCTGAGTTGGAAGCAGAAGAACGACTCTCGTATGCTTGTGAAAAGGTGACACCTGACAAAATGAATAATGATAATATATTATATATAATAATTGGGTCACTTGTTTAACTTTTTATTTTATTTTATTTAAATTTTGTAAAACAATTAATGTTTTGTAGGGTCCCACTCAAGATGAAGTGATTGCTAAATTGCGCCAATCTTTTTTGGAAATTGCAAAAGAATATAAAGCGTACACTGAGGAAGAAAAAAATAAAGTTGTAGCTGCTGGAGGACTTCATGTTGTTGGTACAGAACGTCATGAATCGCGACGTATCGACAATCAGGTTCAAATTTTATTTTTAATGTGATTTTGATTATATTAATTACGCATACCAATGTTTTAAAAATCGTTTATTAATTGGTAATCAGTGGTATACCATTGCAATTTCACCTAAACGGCTATACAATTGGTAGGTGGTAATTATCAGTAAAAATCGATCAGAATATGCCTGAATTGGTAAAAAATGGGTCAAAAAGTGTCACAAATGTGTAATATATATATATATGTATATACAGAATGCACTCTAAATCCCATAAAATGCACATACATGGCAAAAACACAAGAAAACATGGTGGTATTATAGTGTAAATATTGCAATTATGCTATATTTATAGAAATGCAATATGTATATGACAAATTCACAATTTTAATCTCCATTAAAGTGTTTGAAAATTTTTAAAGCAATATAGTCTATAAAATCACAATCGTATATTTCTGCATTTTGTTCCCCAGTATCGGTAAATTCATATATTATATTTAATGGAATCATATATAAGTTGTGATATCTTTATATTTAGTGAGTTTTATTATTCAAATTCAGAAATGCATACGTGTATGTGTGTGAGAATAATAAATATATGAACTTCGAAATGTATACAGCTTCGCGGGCGAAGTGGGAGACAAGGGGATCCAGGAAGTACCCGTTTTTTTCTAAGTCTTGAAGATAATATTTTTCGAATATTTGGTGGCGATCGAATTCAGGTTTCAAATCTATATTATATATATTTCTTCTAATTATATAATTATACTTTATTTAAAAGTTAAATAAAATTTAAAAAATTGCAGGGCATGATGAGAGCTTTTAGAGTTGAGGATCTACCAATTGAATCAAAAATGTTAACAAAAGCACTTGATGAAGCTCAAAGAAAAGTGGAAAATTACTTTTTTGACATCCGAAAACAGTTATTCGAGTATGATGAGGTTTTAAACAGTCAAAGAGACCGTGTTTATACCGAGAGACGAAGAGCTTTACAATCTGAAGATCTTCAATCTCTACTTATTGAATATGCTGAACTCACAATGGATGACATATTAGAGGTCTTTATATAATTCAATATAATTAGTTACACATATGGTCCCTATGGTTTGCGTAAATTAACATGTTTGGGTACGAAGGGTTTAAAAGTAATAGGTTTGAGTTTTATGCTTTCTATTTTGTAACGAGTTTGGGTATTAACGCTGACTTACATTAACTCTCCCGTTAAGTTAGGGTGAAATGACCGAAATACCCTTTGACTTTGAATTTAATCAAAGTCAAATGGGGAAAAAGTCAAAGGGTTATTTGGTCATTTCACCCTAACTTAAAGGAAGGGTTAACGGAAGTTAGTCTTAATGCGCATACTCATCGCGATATAGAAAGCATAAAACCGAAACGTGTTATTTTTAAACCCTTAGTACTCAAACATGTTATGTTACGCAAACTATAGGGACCATATGTGTAATTAGCTCTTTTTAAAATTAGATTAAATATACAGCAGAACTGATAAAAACCAAAAATCTTAACAGGCAAATATTGGTTCTGATGCTCCTAAAGAAAATTGGGATTTTGAAAAGCTTATTGCAAAAGTTCAGCAGTAAGTTCAAAATTTAATGTTTCTTGATTTATCTTTTTTTTTTCTTGTAAATATGCAAATTGAAATAACTTATTTTACTGCAGGTATTGCTATCTGTTGAATGATTTGACTCCAGATTTATTGGTCAACGAATCTTCAACTTATGAAGATTTGGGAAATTATCTTCGTCGTCGTGGACGTGAAGCATATTTACAGAAAAGAGTAATTATTTCTCGAGAATAAGAAATTTTGGTATTTGATTTTAATTTTTAAACAAAAAGTAACACAAAAACCAGAAAACAAAGTTGTTAAAACTTGTTATAAACTATGAACTTCATTGTTATAATTTTTTCCTAACTTGTTAATGGTTTTCATGAAACAAAAATTGTGTTAGCTTTGTTAAACAATTTAAAATTTTTTTTTTTCAAAATCAAATATATTTCTAAAAAATTTATTGGTTTTGCAATTAAATGCTATCTTATGTAGCTTTCCCTTTGAGTTAGTTTTCAATTCTTACACGTAAATTTATTTGCATATTTCTTCAATTTATTATTATTTTAAAGTGCCGTTAAAAATCTTGAATTACAATAAAATATTTTTATTACACTATAGCCCAAGTCAAAAGGTTGACTTTACGAACTACACCAGGATAAAAAATTTAAAATCATTCTAATTAAAAAAATATATATATTATTTTAGGAAATTGTGGAAAAAGAAGCACCAGGATTAATGAAAGAAGCCGAAAGATTCTTAATATTAAGCAATATAGATCGATTATGGAAAGAACATTTGCAAGCACTTAAATTTGTTCAACAAGCTGTTGGCTTACGTGGATACGCACAACGAGACCCACTTATCGAATACAAACTTGAAGGATACAATCTCTTTATTGAAATGATGGCACAAATAAGAAGAAATGTTATATATTCTATTTACCAGGTTGGTAATGAGTTATTTATATTATTTTCTCTGATATTTGTTTGATTTTAATTGGAAATTTACATAATTGTTTTCCTCTCATTAACTTGGATGCAAGATAAAAACCAACTCAAATTTTATTACACTTTTATGGGTTATTATTTTGCTAATTTTTTAAAAGTTGCTTTTGTGGCATCTTATTTTATTATATCACATGACATCTGATTTTACACTGAATACTTATTTTTGTATATCAAAGTAGAAAACATTGTTTATTTTAACCAAAAAAATAAAAGAGTTAATTACACATATGGACCCTGTGGTTTGGCAAAGTAACTAGTTTGGGTACTAAGCTTTAAAAGTAACAAGTCTGGGTTATGGTTATAATGTTGTAACGAGTTTGGGTATTAATGCTAACTGTCGTTAAGTATTCTGTTAATCTAAGAGAAATGACCAAAATACCCTTTTGACTTTTTGCCATTTTCACCCTAACTTAACAAAAAAGTTAACGGAAGCTAACCTTAATACCCAAACTCGTTACAAACTGAAAGCGCAAACCCCAAACTTGATATTTTTAAACTTTAGTACCCAAACTCGTTACATCTATGTAATTAACTCAAAATTAAAATACAAAATAAGAGTAAATTGACAAATTTGTCCCCGTGGTTTGCTGGATTTTGCCAGTTTCATCCAAAATAGTTTTTTTTTTTTTTGCCAAATTCGTCCCTGAAGTTTGCTGACATTTGCCAGTTTCATCCAAAACAGTTCTTTTTTTTGTATCAGGAGAGGTTTATAAAAAATTGCCATTTTCAACCAAAACATTAACCCATCCAATTTTATTGTTAAAATGAGGGGTAATTATGACTTTTTTCAATTTCTTTTTATTAATCCCTAATCAACCAATTGTCAATTACATGTAAAATCAGTTGAAAATGAGGTTGCTAAAATCAATAATAAAATGCAAGCTAAATTCTATCATACAATTTCACCTAAAAGGATTGTTGCCTGGTTTATGTTATCTTTCAGTTTAAACCCGTGATGGTAAAGGATCCTGCAAAAACCCGCAAAGATGGTTCAAACGGGTCAGTGCCACCACCATCATCCGTAAGCTCCGAGGCCAAAGTATGACGTGGAAATTGAAAAAAAAAAAACAAAAAAAGATCAAAGTGCTCAAACGACACAAATCGTAAGTTAAACCCGTAATGTGTATCATGTATCTTTGAATGCATCAAGTTGTGACGATGATTCTGTATATGATGACCATGTAGAGAGGAATAATGGTATATTGAAGTCAATTTATAGATTCATTTCCTATTAGCATACACAACTTAATTTATAAGTTGAAAAGAGATCAGATCGATTGACGATTATTGTTAATTTATTATAATTGTTCATGTTTCATATTGTACCGAAATACACTAAAAGCTCAAGTGAGTTTGTTAAACTGAAATAGAAAGCTTTAGAATGATTTCTAACATGGTGGTGGTTGAATATTGTTGATTCAGTTGTGGTCTCACATAGTCTTATATATATTTATAGTCTTATATTTATTGACTAACTAGTTTAAAACCCGTGTATAAACGGTTGGGATCATTATAAATAAATAATTACAATGTTTCAACTAAAAGTATTATATACTTGGTTAATGTCTCATTTACAACGTGTCCCTAATTATGGTTGGGATCACCAATTTTCTCTATTAATTCTTGTTAAGGTAAAGATTAACTTCAATAATTTTTCCTAATCTTGGTGAAGATTGCCAATGTTCACTCTAATCAACGTGTTATAACTTCTCTTGCAAGGACTTGAAGTTCATCAATTTGAATATCAATCAAAATTGTAAAAGACTCTATTTATGAAAAAAGATTCTTATCACATTTGATCACATTTGGTGTGATAAGATACTGTACATGTGTATTATGATATTAATTCACATATATTTAAACCTTAAAGCTAAACCACAAAGTTAAACCTTAAAACTAACTCTAAAGCTAAACACGAGAGCTAAACCTTAAAATTAACCCCTAAAAGCTAACCCTCTAAAGTCTAAACCCTAAAATTAAACTATAAAGCTAAATACTAAAGTAAATCATAAAGCTAAACTCTAAAGATAAACACTAAAGCTAAACCATATAAACTAAACACTAAAAGTTAAAACTTAAAAGCTAACCTTAAAAGTTAACTCCTAAACCCTAAAACTTTGACATGAATTTTTTGTTTTTTTATGTCGCTTCATTATACTCGTTTGAAAGAGTAAAAATTTGTTATTCAATGGTGCAATTTGTTTTAAAAACCAATACAAAAACTATGAAACTATCTTACCTAGTAAAATCTCACTTAAGCAATAGGGTCGGGGGGGAGTAAGATGAAAAATGCATTAAAAATGAAAAATGCATTAAAAATGAAAAATGTTTGAAGTTTACTCAATTGGTGGTTTTTTGTCTCGCACGAGAAAGTGGTTCTCATTGAAGTTTACACAACACATGCATACTTTGTACATATGTTTGAATAAAACAAAGTCAGTTTTTCTTTTAGGATTTCCCTATATGGAAATGCAAATTTACAATGGTAATAGAAGCCATTTTAAACGAACTTGGGTTCGAATCAACTCGTTTACACCCGATCCATTACATCCTATTGTCATAATACCCACAAGAAAATCTTAAAAATAGAGTATTAATATAATTAACTTATAATGTTAAATACACGTTTACATGTGTAAATGAATAAACCCACCTAAAATCCCACATACATAACAATCAAACACATATCTTTCTCAAAGATTGAGAACATAAACAACTATCTTGCAGATGGTGATGACTCATTTTCACCCGTTTTCACAACAGAACACAAAACCTGTCTTGAAATATAAGTTTCAAGTTCTTTCGAAACCTCGGTCAACTTCGGATCAAAGTTACTTTTATACATTTGTTTTGGTGATGGAGAAACAGAAAACCGCCTTCTTGGACTTGAAAGTATTCCTTTTATAACAAGTGGCGTAACACCAATACCGCGATCATTATCTATGTTTGATGTTGTTAATGATGGTCCACTTTTTGTCTCTAATGGTAACGGTTTAAGTAAATCATCGTCGTCTGCATTGACTAGTTTTTGGGTCATGAATTTTTCACGGGCTTTATCAGCAGCTAATTGGGCTTTTTCGCGGCTCATTTTAATTAGAGTCCATGGGCTTATACTTGCACGAAAACCGGGTTTTTTACTTGATTGAGGTTCTTTATCGATTCTTACGGATAACACATGTTGAGTCTGAAAATGTCAATGATATTTGGTTATTATTTGCATACTTTGTGAAATGCCAGTTGTGTAAAACTGATGACATGGCATAAATGATAAATTTTACTTGTGACATCATCAGTTTTATACAACTGGCATGTAACAAGCAATACAGGTTTTTTTTAGCAAAAGTCATTAGTTTCTTATTAAATAATAAAATATAAACTTAAAAATAAAAAATGAAAAGTTGAATGGGTAAATCCTTTCATAAAAATTAGTGTTATATAAAACACATTTCAGGTTAAAGAAATATCACAAATTAAATGGTAAAAACCCGTTAAAAAAGTGTAAGTGACCTAATTGGAACAGATGTAAAACTTGGCTATTATCAAATATCATAATGGCACTTTCCTAACAAAATAATGCAAATAAAAATTATAAATAATATTAACATAAACATTATTACATACCTCTGGGCTTCTGTCTCTACATATTCTGAATCTTGTTTTTTCAGGAGAATTCAACTCAATGCTTTCTTCTGAAGAAAAATCTGAATCATCTTCTGAAAATTCTTGTGCAAGTAACTCATTTTCATGTTTCATTGCCATTATGTAATCATAAGTTCTCATTCCCTAAAAAATCATAAATTTATTATTATTTTTTGTTCAAATGTGTAGAAATGAAAAGCAAATTAATCATTAGGTCATAGTGTAACTGATTCTAATTATTTAAGGTCACACCAAAAACAATTCTTATTATCTAAAAAGGCATAAATAATACTCTAATATGTAAAACAGATGAGAGAGATGCAACTTCTTGTTGTAAAATTAATCTTATTTATTTGTACATATATTAATACCTTGCGCATCAAAACAACATGAAAAAAGAAAAGTTGTCCAAGAGCCGCTGACCCGTAAGCTGTTAGTAAAACTAGCAAAACCTGTTACATTCACATCACATTTAATCAATAATAACCATAATTTACTTATTTATTAATTTTTATACTTTTTTTTTATGTTTTTTGATTATGAAATTAACAAAGACTTACACATATGACTACAAGAAGTTCTCTCAAAAAAATAAAAATAGAGAATTTTTACAAGTTCAATTTTTTATTATTATTATTTTTTATTTTTATTTTTATTTTTTGCCATGAAATTAAGAAAGACTTTCACATATGGTTACTAGAAGTCCTTTTAAAAAATAAAAATGAAGACTTTTTACAAATTCATTTTTATATTTATATTTATTTATTTAAAAAACAATTTGGGCAATGAAATTAATAAAGACTTACACATATGGCTACAAGAAGTCCTCTTGGAAAATGAAAATGGAGTTTTTTTACAAGCTCATTTTCTAATCCATGTGCATCTGTAAAACATCTAATAAAAATGGCAATTGCGGTCCCTCCTTCTATCATAAGCTAAATTATTAAAAAAAAATTGTGGTCAGCACAATTAAATAAAAAAGTCAACAAATAAAAAGAGTAAGTAATTGTAGCAAGTTACTAACCATTAATAAAACAAAGATTAGGAGAAGAATGAATGTTCTGTAGTTCTTTTTCCCAATACAGTTATTTAACCACTGAAACCAAACATCCATTGTCACAGTTTTGTTAGCATATACAGGATTTTGTAACAAAGAAAACAAAATACATATATATATAGCGAGAACATGCAAAACAAAACTGAATCATTCATTTTTTCTAATAAAAAAATAAAAGAGAAGAAAAGGGCATAAATGTTATGGTTAAAGTTTCTTCTTTTCTCTTGTAAAAATCTGAAGAAAACAATAAGGATTTAATTGTTTGTTTATGTATATAACCTACACACGTGTAGGTAAACAGTACAATATTAAAAAAAATGAACAAATTAGTTTAATATTTTGGGTAGATATATGATTGTTCATTCATGTATATAACATTATAACCTACACATATGTAGGTAACTGTACAAATTAAAAAATTTATATATGATAAAATTTTGATAGTTCTTTTATGCATATGTAAGCAGTACAAAATAAAAAAATATATAGACCATTGATCAAGAAATGTCATAGATTTGTTTTGCGTGTTCTCGTAAAAATTGTGCCTTGAAATGATACAATCCCTATATGTGTATATACATATATATATATATATATATTTACTTGCCCTGCAGTGGTGATCAAACCCTTCAACACACCGATTGCAGGTTCTGCAGTGCTTACTATGCTTTTTAACCTGTGAAAACAAACATTCTTGATCATACTGAAAAATAAAAATAAAAACATTTATTTAAAATATGACAATTAAGTCTTGTACCTGAGAATCACAAAGGACACAAAATGAAATATCATCTTGTAATGGGTCAGGTGAAACCGAGTTATCTTTAATGACAAGTGGAAATGGAAGCAAAGGTTCCATTTGAGCTGTGGTACTCAAAGGATCCAAATATTTTCGCCTTATAAACTTTCTAAGAATCTTTCGTTCAATTCTTGTAAAAAACCTCATAATAATATGACCAAATATAAATCCATAATTAAGCTGATTTGACATGTTTTTTGTCTTCTTTTTCTTTGTTTTGGAGCTGGTTTTATCAGTGGGATTAATTGCAGTGCACCTAACAAATAGAAACATGACTGCAAATGCCTGAAAAAACACCAACTTTTTAATTATTACATATTGAAAACAATAGAATTTGTGAGAGGATCATTTCAGAACACTAAATATCAGTAAGCACACACACAAACTTTTTTTTGTTAGTGGTACATTTTTTCTAAATTTAGTACATCTTTCATACCTTTTTATTGTTATTTTTTATTTTGTTACTGTTTTACCTGTACATGAACTACATATATAGCCTATACATGTTTAGGTTATATAGATAAACGATCAGTCAAACTAATTTGTTATTTTGATTTCAAGAGAAACAAGTGAGAAACATTAAACATTACATTTATACCATTATGTTTTATCTCTAAGATTAGAAACAGAATTGGTTCATTTTAGTCTACTAGTTCCTGCAATACATAGTGTTATCAGTTATGTGTAGATTCGTTAGCAGCTTTATGAATTATGATAACAAAATCACCAAATTTCATACCGTGAAAGAGAAGATCGATGTAACTACAATCACAGCAGTTTTGCTACCAACGAAAAGCCCTAGAAAGCTATAGAAAGCTGCAACCAGAAAACAGTATATCGACATTCCAACTATCTGTAACAACAAATGAAATGAAAATTTGAAAAAGATCAACACCGTAATCAGGTCATTTCGTAAAATTGATTACAGAAAGTAAGCATAAAGCCATAAACAGCAGTTAAAACCCTAAAATTGAAAACCTGTAGCGGATGAAGGGGCCGTTGCCATCCATGGCGTCTCATGATTGCTTGCTTCAAATCTCCTCTTCGAATCAACAAACAGAAACTAAACCTTAGAAGATGATAAACTCGAGGTGAAGAATCCTGATTAACGTTAATTGATCGCGATCTTAGGAGAAGATGGAGTGTTGTAAACCCTAAAAGGGTTGTGATTTATCTGGATTTTTGTTTGAAATCACGGGAATTGACTCCATATGGCTTCAACGGTCGACTAGCTTCATTTAATTTTGAATTTTGAGTTGACTGAATTGGAATTTTACATGATTTGTATAGAAGGCCCCTTTACTTTCGTCAATTTTCGAATTATGATCAATAGTTAAGTGGCGAATTAGTATAATTATGATACCGTTAATACTTATAGGAGAAATACAAAATTTGTTTGGTTGGGTTTGTTATGGAATTGGAAAGTGATCAATTTATTGGTGAATTGTAACTTAACGGTCGTGATGAGTGGTGGTGGCAGGTGGCGGCAGAAAGTGGTGGCGAGCGGCAACGGGCAGGTGGTGGCAGGTTGGCGGTTGGCGGCGTGTGACATCCGTCTAATTCAGGTTTTTCCCTAACCATAACAATTCAAATTTCTTTAAAAATATTATATCCAAATTATTTATTTTTATAATCCTTTATAACTTTAAAGGTTTATAGATAAATAAATAAAACTAAACTATTATAAAACCATTAGTACTATAAAAGACATATATATTAAAAGGTTTATAAAAATAAACCACAAACCCATTCTTTTTATAACTTATTATATAAAAATTATAAACTTTTTACATTAAAAATAACAAAACAAATGATATGGTGGCCAAACTATAAAGTCAGAAACTTGTAATCCATTTAATTTTATCATGGTGGCAAAAGTTGAAATGATAAAACTCTAAGGTTAAAGAGACAAAATACCCAACACCAAAGATAAAGGACCATTTCTGTCATTCTCAGAAACCTTTTAAAAACACCGCCGGTGTTCAAACTTCCGGCCAAAGCTCGATTATCCGGCCAAACTCCGGCTAACCCTCAAAACCCGTCTAACCTCTTGCATCTCTACACCAAATCGAGCCTAAATCAATTCCTAAACACAATTCGCACCTAACCCAAACCTATAGACTCGATAACAATCACGTGATTCCCGGATTAGTTTGATTCAATCTCCGAAACCAATTTGCAGAGAAATTCGGAACTAAAACTCCTCAACCGCATACAATCTAACTCAAAATCGATCCAAATACATTCCAGGACCCATTCAAACTGTTACAATGCTTGAATAAGTCAAATATCGATCCACAAATCCGAAATTTGAGTCGACAAATCTCAAGTTGACTGTGAAAACCGGAACTATATCTTCCCAACATCAAACGACCCTATTTAAGCTTCCTTTCGTTTACAATCCATCCCTTAAACCCCTCTGCACAACCAATTTCATCTCACGAAAACATTACCAACAGATTTGAGTTCAAACTTCTTCGATCGGAAGTCCACTACCGATCTTCTACTTCCGGCAACGATTTGAGGTAATTCTTGATTAATCTTAAACCTAATTCGATCCAGTAAACTCATTATAATGTTTAATTCCATTACCTGTTCCAGATTCAACAGATCGAATATGAATTCCAGTTCCGTCGCCCCTGTTCTTACTCTGATCACGATTCCGACAACCCCAGGTACATTAAACGCTATCAATCAACTAGTTTTTCTATTTAGAATTAAAACCCTCAATAAAATCCATCTATCGAATCGATCTGGAGCTCTAATAGAGGGATCGAATGCCGGTTAGGGCTTGAACACGAGTTTGGGTCGGGAAGATCAAAATCGGATCTATCCGGATCCATTTAACCGTAATTGGGCTACAGGCCCATTCTGTTTTGTTTCAGTGGGCCGAATTAACTTAGACCCACTGGGCTGTTCTATTTCGCTTATCAGTGGGCTCGGACGAATTTTAAGTCACTGGCCCATTCTAATTTGCGGGTTATGTGGGCTTCAGACTAGTACATGGCCCACTGGCCTGTTTTGATGTAATTAATTAATCCAATTAATTGTTAATTACGAAATTAATTATCATAAATCAATGAATTCATTTTAATTTTATAAAAATCATATTTTCTTCTAAATTATGTTATAAAATAATTTAAGAACTTGTTTTGAATTTTAAATTCAATTTAAATGAATTTTGAACCATTTCCTTATTTTAACTCTTAAATTAATTATATTTAACCTATTAAAATCTACAAAAACTTTATAAAATCTTAGTTTGATTCTAAATCTTATTTAAAAAGCTTTACAAATTATTAATATAAATCTCATGTTAAAAACTATAATTAAAACTTAGTTTTAAAAATTCTCTCGAGAAAATACAAAATAAGTTTAGTAATTATTTAAATACTTAAATTTACTTTTCTAAATCTATTAATCTTTATTACACAAATTATTTAATAGATTCAACGTAAATAAACTTTAAATAATGTTGTATTCAAATAATTTAGTATAACTTATTTAGAAATTTCATTTTGTTAAATATAAACTTTATTTATTAAATTATTAAATATAATTTTCTACAGATACTTAATTGACCTAAGAATACCAGCTTTTATCTAATTACTTTTAATTAAGTAATTAATTTCCAAACTCCATTTAAATATTTAATACACATATTTAGACGGAATAGTAAAATAACTTTATCTTATATTTAAATAAGTGAATTATTTAAATATAACACCATCTAAATGAATTAGTGGTTAAATAACCTAGAACCATTAATCATCGACTTCAATTTATATTCTAACTCTTTAAGTAGAATTATTTCCATTCTAAGTTAAGTTCCTACTCTTTTACTGGGTGAAACTAGTTTGTGAGAAATACTTGACCAGCTTTGATCTTCTTTCACTACTCTGGCTTCGAAAAGGTGACTAAACTCACTAAATCCCCGTTTTAATAGCCTTTTGGGGCTGAAACATGTGTTAACTATATTATTTATTAATTACTTTATCAAAAGAGATCATCAATTATGTGTACTTTCGTGCTAGCTACATGAATGTGTTATTATATGTTAGTATCTAGTAGTTGTGTTATTTTAAGCCCACCAGTTATTATGTTAGCGCTAATGGTTTGACAAACCCACCTTACTTGGGGTGATACGAATCCGGCCCTATTTTGTCCCTTATTTTGATTGTTGCTAGAATCTTACATGATAACTTTTATACGAGATGGTTAATGTCCCTAATTGCTAATTATCATATTATATGAGGTGGTGTCTCATAGTTGGTTGAATATCTTGGTTAATAACATATCGGGGTGTCCATGGCAGGTAGTATTTTATGAACGTGCTATACACGTGATAATGCATGCACTTGATTTGATGTATCTCGGATTTCTATTATTTTATTTTATTACTTAGTTTATTCACTTAGCTTTATAGCTAACCCAACAACTTATTTTCACATGTTTCAGGTAACGATTAGATGAAATTGCTTAAGATATGGACCTATGGACTTAGCTAGATTTAAAGAAATAATTTAGTACTTATGCATGTTTTGGATATTTGGATTGTTTGTTTCTTTAGTACATTCGAACTATGCAACTTTAATATCTATGAAACTTTAATTTAAATACCATGTGCTTTGAATATCTTTGATTGTCCTTTCTCGTGCACCTCGGTGATTCCGCCATCGGTCGGGGTGTCACAGTATTTCTCAGGTGTTCGGGTTAAACACGATATTTTGGAGCTTAAACGTACAAGGAACGTGTAACATCTATGATTTTCCGATCAACTTTTCCGATATGTAATTATTATCGTTCATTAAATAAAACGTTTATGTGATGTTTATCGTGTTACGTCACACTTTTAAATTACAATTAATACTTTTGTGTATCATCCTTGTTTCAGAAAATCTATTATATAAACAAAGAAATATACATACAAACAAGAATTTATACCAAATTAATATAATTACATACATTTATTACACAATGTTTATAAATATATAAACTTCTTTATAAAAAAAATAATAATAATAACCAAAATAACTTATTTATAAGTTTTGGTGGCCAAAAGTGGATAAAACAAACTTAAAAAGAGCTAAGGAGACACATGGTGTTCAAATTAAGAAATTAGAAACAAGCAGGGACCAATCTTGCCATTCTCCCTAACTCATATCCGCGCGACCCGTTTCACCATTCGGGTTCTCTTCTTCGCCCAAAAACCGACCCACAATCCAGAAACGGATCCCGTGCTTTTAATAAACCCCACGATCTCAGATTAACACCCTAAATTCGGTTTCGTCTCACGAATTCAATGCTACTTTCAATTCCAACGTTCATCACATTTAATCGTCTTAATCATACGAACACGAACCGAAACCCACGATCTCTAACTCGACCATTAACACCCTCTTATGCACAAAACCGAACTCCACTCATTTGGGTTTCACTTTTCGCACACCAAGCCACAAGAAAACTGCACGATCGAACGGATTTAACACCTGCTCCACATTTCCGATCGCGTCTCGGCCGGAATCACTGCCGGAGCTCCGAACACCACCTTCCACACCACCGACGATTAAGGTAAACACATCTACTGATTCGCCTCTTCATTCCGACCATTTGCCCCATGTTAATTTCGAGTTTTTGTATCATGATCGAGCGATTTGGACTTGATTTCGTATTAGGTCGTATAGTATATACGAGATTAGGAACTGTAACATAAAACAATTAAACAGCGGGTTCATTTCAGATAAGACACGGTAGCTCACTGGTTAGGACACACGACTCCCACCCGCAGAACCCGGGTTCGAGCCCTGCTCAGCCCCGGTTCCAGCCGAATTTTTTGGCTTGATTTTATTATTTTGGTTAAAACTTTAAATAATCATAACTAATTCATTTTAACTCCAAAAATTACCCATTTTATATCAAAAT
>WOUH02000002.1:2307469-2323422 GCA_009936405.2 Stevia rebaudiana
GGTTTAAAATGAGAAGGCTAATGATGCATGATGTGTAATGTTTATACTCCAAATGCCTATTTGATTTTTGCGAATACATTTTCAAGTAATTTAATTATGTGTTTGATTAGCAAGCTAATGTTGTTTTTGATCTTCTATGCTAGGAACACAAGAGTAGTTGCTTCTGATACTCTCAAAAGGATAGATAGTAGAAGTTTCATAAGGTACAAAGTTTAATCCAGAAAAGGTGTTACTTCTTTTTATTTTTAAAGTAAAGTGTTACTTTAAATCAGTAAAGCATTCATGTTTAGTAGAAAATGCAGTTAGTATCCTCTTTGCTATGGTTTGCCCTGAAAATTCAAGTGGCTTGAGTGATCTTACGGTTATGTTTGAGGTTTAGGGTTTAAGACTTTTGTTTGAATTTCATACACCTCTAACATTCGCTTGAGTGACTTTTTGTTGTAGATTGTAAGAAGCTAATTATTGTGATTTTTCAATATCACATAAAGCTATGGTTTTTTTATGGTTCAATTAAAACTATAGGATCATATGAAATGATTACTTTTAAAACATTATCACTTCAATTGGTTCATTGTATTCATATATTATCATAAAGTTTTGGAAATTGATACCCTTTTTTTTACCTATTTGAATTCAATTAATTTAGCTTCCATCAAAGTTGCATCTCTTTGGTTTCCTGGTTTCAGGTAGTCTCTAAGTTTCCTGTTAGCATTTACCCATGTAGCATCTATTTAATTGATATTTTTGTTTCGAGTTCTGATGCGTGTTGGTCGATTACAGGCACTTACGATTTCAAAGTCAGCCATGCCTTTGTGTGAACAACCAGATAGATGCTAGGACACCACATCCAGCACTCACCATCGCCACATAGCCGGTGCAGCTAAGAGGCAATGTACTTACGAGATGACAAATACATACCTGGTTGTCAACAAAAGCAAGAAGCTTTCTTGAATAAAGCTACACTCAAGACTCAAAAACAAAAAACTGAACCTCTTTTTGTAAAAATAACTATTGTACAGAGGCAAATGATACCTTTTGTTAATAGTATGCGAATTAGAAACGATAATGTACAAACTTCAGGGTATTACAGAAGCCATTTTGGCCATCTTTTAATATCAGGTGTTAACTTTTTTGAACCATTCCGGCGCAACGCGCCTGGGACTCTACTAGTTTGAAACAATCTAATACTTTCACTTAGAGGGTTAGTGGTACGGAACGCTTTTTGGAAAAATGAGAGCAATATTCACCATGGTCACGTTCTCCTCACCGCTCGACTAGTGTTTTTTTTTTTTAATTCGATAATTAGTTAGAGAAAAAATTGATTCCTATAATAACTTACAATATTTAAACCTTTATATAAATAAATCTAAAGTCCCATATATATTTATTCACAAATCATGTAAAACACAACTTGACTGTACCCATTTTAAGTTCAAATTACATCTTGCCTCTACAACATTGTAACCTTCACACACAAAAAATAATAATAATAATAATAAAATTGGCACGTTATTTACATGCCTTGTGACAAAAAATAAATACTAACCTATAAAGAAAGTATCGCGAAGACATAATATTATCACTTATACGCGCTTTGTGACAAAAATTTACTTACACCGGCTGCAACATCATAAGCACTCTCTACGCAACGACCTAAAGCGACACCCGATACATAGTTACCACCAAGAAACATACCTCTAAATCCACCATTACTTAAAGCAAAATTTGCAGTTTCCAAAATGTCAAAATGACCGATTAGAAACTGCGGGATTGCTCGCGGCCACACTTTGACCCCTAAAGTCAACGGGTCTCCTGCGTTAGGGTTTATGAGCATCTTCCTTAAGTCACGGTCAACTGCTTCCACAAGTTGACTTTCGGTCTGAAAAAATATCAATCATCATTAATGAATCAATAATCAACAACAATTAATCTTTAAACTTAAATGGGGAAAAAAAAAAAAAAAAAAAAACTAATCCCAAATTAATTTTGTCTGGTTTTAATAATTATAGTTTCAGAGTTTTAGTTATTGGATAATTTGGTAACTTAATAATTTCCTCCCTAAATAACTTTAAATTACCAAAATTCAACCAGAAGTTGGAAAGTGTAATAATTAAAACAGGACCCAAAAAAACAGGTTTTTATTTAATGATGTTAACTAAAAAATGCACCCAAAGGGTGATAACTAAGATTTAGATGTAAAATCAAACCAAAGTTTTTGTATATAATCAGGGAGTCAAATATGTTTAGAATAAGTATGTTATTTAATATTTATTAATCTGATTTTATGAATAAATTAAATTATATTTTATGCATTAAAATCACACTATAGGCAACCTTGGAGTTGTTTAACCCGTTTCCTTTTAAGCTATTTGTTTGATTTGTTACAGATTAAATGCAACCCAATTTGGCCCATTTGTGGATTAATGGGCCAGAATTAAAACCTAGAGTTGGGCCTACCTTTGATAAAATACCAGGATTTGTGGCACCTCCAATGTAATTAAGAAGAAGAACCCTTCCAGGTGGGGCCCGATTAGGAAAAAGGGATGAACTGTATATGGTACCTATATGAAAAATCAAATTGTTTTTAGAAACAAAAATAAAAAAATTAAATAAAATATATTAAAAATTATGAGACGCAACCTAAAGTTTCAACGCCTAGACTTCGTGGATGTAATTGACCAAAACCTTTGAGTTGACCATCGATCAAACGGTCAGCACGAATCGCCTCTTTGGGATACGAAACAGATACAGCTGCAACTGGAGGATAATAAAATTTTGACAAAGCTTCTGCTGCTTCCACCTAAAATAATTTTTTTTTAAGAAAAAGTCTTATTTATGCATACAAAAATATTTATTTTTCCACGACAAACAATAATATTCACCACTGAAAAATAGAAGCAATTTTTTTGTGAAAAATATTCAGATAATAGTAATAATGTCACGTTTTTATACTTAACAAATATTAAAAACAAATAAATGGTCAGATTCTTTTCTAACTTATTCATTTAATTTTGACATACCGAAAGCGGGCGCAACAAATCACTCGCCACGTAGGATGGAACAGTCATGACAACAGTTTTAGTTTGTAGACTTGCAATTCCATTTGGTGTTTCATAAGTCAAATTATAACCTCTATTCTCCATCTTTGAGATACTTATTAGCTTCCATGATAACTTCACTCTACTACCTAACCTACAAACATGCATATAATTCATTAGAAAACAAATTTATTTACAAAGTTAGAAAAAAACAAATAAATAAACTTCTTTAAATTCTATATTTGAAAAAAAAAAGTGTAAATGCAATGTGGCTATCATATACACTAAAATGAAAAAATAGATTCCATGTTAGCAACTTTGAAAAAACAGCAACAAAAGATAACCTGCTATAATAATCTGAAATAATATGAAGTTTATTTCTATTTTGCGCCAATTTAAAGTTCAGGAAAAAGTGTAAAGTTCACTTATATTTCTTTTTTTTCTTTTGTTGCGGTTTGCCCAATCTGGATATAATAAAGTAATAAACTATTGAACTAAAGTGTTCAACAATTAATTAGTTTTCACGATAACCATTTATCAAACGTATTTAATGACATAATAAAATGTATATTATTACCTTTTTGAGATGGCATTAGGCAACATTGCTTGTCCTTTTCTAAAAGATCCAACAGTTTGACCCTTTGGTTTTGGTAATCTCCTGTCAAGTTCCATATATGAAATTCAAACACATAACATAATATTATAATAATGGATTTAAATTTTTTTTTAAATAATCACATAATATTACGGATCTCGAGGAGGCTTTGTGCTGTTATTTTTCCCCTGAATTGCTTTGATTGCTCCACCAATAATGCTACCGCCATTTTTTTCCAATTTCCAAACTTTTCCAAATGCTGCTTTCATACTAAGTTTTGATGGATCGCCAGCATAAACACCTGAAATATTATTAAATACATAAAATTAAAAAAATAGAATAAAATCCATAAAAGTATCAAAAACTTTGATTAAATGTGGCCAGCTTCCATATATTTTGATTAGGATAATTTGACTTTATAACTGTCAAAATGCTGACGTGTTCAGTAACTTGTGACAATGTTAACCTTTTTTTTAAACTACAACAAAACCTTTGTAGAAAAATACAATAATGTAGAATCCCAATATATGAGCAAATTAAATAAATCTACTTCTAATAAACCATTCCATAAAATGCCATGTGGCATTTTCTTAAATTTTAAGAGTTTATTGTTATTTATTTTAATTAGATTAATATTTTAAATTCTTTTATACTTTTTATATTAAGTAAAATTATAAAATAAATTTAAAATTATTATTATTATCTAATTAAGTATTTATCTTATATATTTAAAAACGTAAACTGTATTTTTTATCCATTTAGTTTGCAATACTTAACAGTTTCAGTCCACCGTTAACAGAAACGGTCTCTAATATTTCAAGTCTTATCAATTTTCATTGTTTCAAGTCTTATTTTTCACCCCTAACGTTTTAAGTCTTAACAATTTTGTCCTTAACGTTTCAAGTCTTAACAGTTTTGTGTGAAAGGTTTAATGGCGAAAATTGTTAAGACTTGAAACGTTATGGACGAAAACTATTAAGGGTGGACTAAAACTGTTTAAGTCTTCGAAATCTCAGAGAGAAAAACCGCACATACTCTATTTTAAATTTAAATTTGACGTTTCCGTATATTTTATAATTATCAACTAAATTTAAGGAATTTATATTTATCTAATGAATAATTTAAAAATCTCAAAGCATAATTTATAGTAATAAAAGTGTCAAATATTATTTTTTGAGTGTTCATAATATATTAACTTAATATACATATATGAATTGAATGATAAAATATTTAAGTGTTAATTATGTAACTCCGTGTAATACACGGGTTTTAAGCTAGTCTAATTATAAAGAAGCACTGTATTACATACATAAATTAAATCTGGACCATTTGAATTAAACAAGTTGTTTGTAAACAAAAAACTACGCAAAATTACATAAATGGTCCTTTATGTTTACATAAAACTACAGAAAACATCCTTTATCTTTAAAAGTTTCATTTTGTATCCTTTAGTGAGAATTTTGTTGCAGATTAAACCTTTTCTAGCTAACCCCATAAACTTTTTTGGTTAAGTGAGGTCATGTGCACGACACATAAGGGCATTTTCGTCCTTTTAACCTTAAACGTAAATCAGACTTCTAAAGATAAAGGACGTTTTCTGCATTTTCATGTAAACGTAAAGGATCATTTCTGTAAGTTTATCAAAAAAAGTATCACCAATTCAGATAGAGTATGACATGGAGTGTGTTTTAGTATGAAAATGAAACTTTAACACCAAACGGTATTGTGAATAACAAGAAAAATGTATCTAAATGAATGAATCATTATTTTTTTTTATAAAAACTGTAACCTGAACAAAATGGTTCTATCAAGCGTTCAAAAACTTCATCACCAAGATTACGCCGAACAAATTCTTCAACAGATTCTTCACGATCCTGTAAGTTTGTAACTTTGTCAGAAAGTAGATTAACAAGGTGATGTATGGTGAAAATTGAAAACTAAAATGAATAATGGCGGTACAAACTGGGGGTGAAGGGCGGAACCCTAGAGCACCAAAACCGGCTCTGAGTTTTCCAGGAAAGCTCATTAGATCAAAAAAAGGCAAATCGGCTAGACCAGAAGGTACAGGCTTCAAACCACCGCCCCATAACACGAACCGTGGTGCGGTTGGGTCACCTAAAACCAAATCATCTTTCAACCCACTGTCCACCTGGAACATCATGCAAATATGATATGATTATAAGTTATAACTACACATATATGATGAATATCATAAATTTATTAGAAATATGTTAAAATGTTGCATGGATTTAATCAACGTGTACAAATCAAACAGGATGGAACAAAACCTTATTTATTGTTAAGCTAAGATTTAAAAAGATAGATGAACAGTTAATTGTTAAGATACTTGATAAATAGTAAAACTCCCAGTGGAAATAAATTAACAAATAAACCAAAGATTTGCTAAGTATGTTGAAGGTTTTTGTACATTTGTTGATTTATGATAATGTACCTAAATTACAGTTTTAATTAGCAATAATTCCTAATTAACAAATATTCTAGTTTATGTGCATTATTATATATGACAATGACAAAGATGGAGAGCAATCACTGACTAACAGATTTTTTTATAATTTTCTTTCGGAAGCATAGTTTTGGTTTATTAAAAAAAATGATAGGGATTGTTTATAGAAATATAATACATAACAGATAATTTTAACTTTTTTTCAAAAATAAAAATTAATTTAAAGTAGTTGATTCAATGTTCTAAACTGCAAACAGAAGTGTCAAACAGTGAAAAGTGAAAACCGAACTGCATATAAGTAAACAAGAATTTAACTACTAATTAATCACCAACACTCTCTTTGATTCGTATTACATGTTACAAACCTTAATCCTAACAGCATAAAAAGTTGAAAACGAAACAAATGATCAAATATCTCAAAATGAAAAACTGAAAACGAACGATATCGTGACATACCACCATAGTTAGCATCGGATCAGACGGTTGAAAGCTGTTAGGACCTTCTTCATACAGATATCCATCTCTCTCAACGGTCGATATATTTCCCCCAACTCTATCCCGTGCTTCTGTGACAATCACATCCGGGGATAAATCTGCGTGTTTAGTCGCTAGGGCTTGCGCAATGCAGAGGCCGCTAATGCCGGCGCCGACGATCACACAGTCCAAAAACGGTTGAGAGTTAGATTCGCCGGAAAGTGGAGGACTGGTTGCGGAATCGTTGGCAATAGAGCAACGGAATCTCCACCTGTTGCATTTCCGATTTGATTGACCGTATGTAGTTAGGCGGTTAGGGTAGTTTAATGCCGATGATCGTCGGGAAATCGATGCCGGAAGAGGAGACCAACTCCGGCAATAGTTCAGGGAAGCGAGGTCTGTGAGAGATGTCATCCTATTGGGTGAATCTCTTATCCGTTTGATCTTCGAAATCTGAATTTACATTCTCTGATTAAAAAAGCTCTTTGGTAGACGTTTTAAACTTTTAACTTTAATAGTAAACAAACTTGTTACAGGATTTAATAAAATAAAATCTAAAACTATTTTTTACCCGCAAAACATGGATACTTGACTCACTTTGATAAACGGATCGAGTCTTCACCTTACAAGTGGAAACCATAAGAAGAAAAACTTTGACTCAACCTATAACATATTACACTAGATGCAGTGGCGAACCTTGAGTTTATTGGCAAGGGTTGTCAAGATCATATATGTTGAATTTTCAGGGATTTCGTGGGTTGCCGGCCTATATATATATAAAAAAAATTCGGTCGAAATCGCGAAATTTACACTACGCTGGAAAAAATCAGCGGTCGCCCAGGCGACCCCTGGCCCAAAGAAAGCTTCCCTTTTGCACACATGCAATATATAAATGAGCATGATGGATATAACGTTATGGATTAGTATCCAAGGGGAAAGATCATGAGAAAGCAACTTTTTTATTTAAAAATCAAAAAACCAAAACTTGATGAATTTCAAACATTTCTCATTTCTTTATATGTTATTATTTTTTAAAATGAATTGCACCACTGAATGACAAATTTTCTCCTCTTTCAAACGAGTATAATGAAGTCATACTAAAAAGGAAAAAAAATTTGTGTCATAAAGTTTTAATACTACATATATGCAGCATGATAATAATTTTTAAAATTTTTTACTACATATATGCAATATAATGAGAATTTACAAATTATACTTCTTTAAATTTATATTTGCGTTTTTAGAAAAGATTTATTCAGAATTTTCTTTATTTTTTTATCTTTTTATGTATACTGCATATGTGTAATATTACTGTATTATGATGATAATTCATATATTATAGTCACTTGAGTTACCTTACGCATTTCCTATAAGTGTTTTTTTTTATGTATATTTATGTATATTAAAAGTAATCGTTCAAAAAAAGAAAACAAAATTTATAGTACAAGTATACTACATATATATACAGTATACTATAGATTACGACGTAAATTTTTTTATTTTTTTGACATGACTTCATTATACTCGTTTGAAAGAGGGTAAAATTTGTGATTTAATGGTGCAAACCGTTTTAAAATATAATAACGTATGAAGAAATGAGAAATGTTTGAATTTCACTTAATTATGGTTTTTTGGTTCTCAAATAAAAAATAGTTCTTTCATGAATCATCCCCTATATTCTTATGCTACTAAGCATGTTTTATCTATAACTTGTTTATTATCATGTTCTTGTTCATGATTAAGTTTATAGATAGAATTTTTTAAAGATAAAGAATGAAAACTAAAATCATGTATAAAAATAAAAGACAAAAAGTGTAATTTATTGCGTTAATTGTGTTATGTTGTGTTTGACTTATTATATACCTATACAGCCGTTCCAAAAAAAAAAAGTTAAAAAAATATATAACCTATACATTTTAGTTAGGGTCAACAACACGTGAATAGTTTTAAATTATGATTGGTTGATTTTGAGTCTTTTTCACGTGTCTTGCAATGATTGATCCAACTTTGTTTTTGTTTTTCAGTTCATTCATGCTTTTCGGCACACGTCATCGAACGAATTTCTTTCGTTGTACCATTTAAGCTTGGAACGAAGTATTAAACCACATAGTACAAGTTATTACTACTTGATTTGTAGACGATTGAGCCGCCAGACGGTTTACAAACAGGGGCGTATCCACATTGAGCCGTGAGGGTGGCAACTGGCAACTTTCCTCTTTGAAAAAAATTTATAGGTATATACATATATATGTTAAAATCTTGACCATCTTTCATAAATTTTTTTAGTTGTCTCTAAGCCGTCCCAAATTCAATTTTAATTTCTAATAGTTACTTACAAAACCTAGGTTGAAAAAGTCTAAAGTAATAATATAAACCCACCAATGATTCATAGTTCAATTGGTTAGGAGGAGATATTGACTTACGGCTCTTTTTTTGGGATTTCTTATGTTCAACTTTTGTCAAGAGCATATCTGCTATTCCTGTGATGTGGAGAAAGTGCACTTCGGATTGAGGTTATCGGTTCGAACCTGAGGATGGAAGAAGGTCTACGGATTACATTCGGTTCCTGCTGCTTATCTAGGTGGTACGACCTCACATAGGTTTTGTATATGAAATTTAGTTTGATTTTCCTTTTTTAACACGACCTGACCCGATCCGACATGAACATATTTTTTTTTTTATTATATTACGATACTCAAATGACCTCAATTTTTTTTTCCCCCATAAAAAAATTGTCTGGGTCCGTCACTGGTTTGAAGCTTCATATTTAAAGTTTATTAAAAATTGGTCCGCTTTCCATCGCAAAGCGCGGGTATAACGCTAGTTTAACACGTTTATGCACGTTTTGCCAACCCTAGTCATGAATCTAAAGTATCAAATATGCCATTTTCCGTTATTTATATATTCATTTATTTATTTCCTTTGTTATTGTCTCTTTAAACGTTTTTGAATGACGAACACTAAATG
The DNA here is from genome assembly GCA_009936405.2 of Stevia rebaudiana. Classification (NCBI taxonomy): domain Eukaryota; kingdom Viridiplantae; phylum Streptophyta; class Magnoliopsida; order Asterales; family Asteraceae; genus Stevia; species Stevia rebaudiana. The sequence goes on from WOUH02000002.1 coordinate 2,317,008, forward strand.
TTGTAACACGCCCTCTTTCCCGTTACATGACGAAGTCTCGTTCAACTTTGACCTATAGATTGTCTTAAACGAGCCCATCTAGTGGGAGCATCCAAGAGAAAATCTCACGAACAACCTCAACATGCTTATGTGGGATTAAACGGTTTCAAGGTGATTCAAACCCTGACTCAGTGAGTAAAACCCTAGTGTCTCTCTAAACATAATATGGATAATTTAGTTTCAAGGAAATAGTAATAAATAAACGTCTTGATAATATAAAAAGAAAAAAAGAAGAAATAAGTATAACAATTCACCTTGGCGTATTGTCAAAGACATGTAGCTTTTAAAAAAAAGTAGAACATGCTTCAGCTTCAAGAAAGGCATATTATTGAAAGAAAGTGTAAGATCCTTTAAAAATATAGCTATAATATGTAGAAGACCAAGATAAAACCTATATATTACATAATTTAAATAAAAATTTAAATAATAAAATATTAAATATTAAAATATGAAAAAAAAATAGTCAGATTAATATGAAAAATTACTTATGACAAGCTAAAAAACAAATCACGTGACTTAAACAAGTAACACAAAATTTATAGTTCAAAAATAAGATTTGAGTCTACGTTATTTAAAATTCAAGCTTTTAGCATTCTAAAATTTAAATTTGTAAATCAATTTTGTTTTTTAATTAATTTATACATTATTTATAATTTTGTTGTTAAAATAAAAAATTAATAAATAAATGTTACAAATTTAATATTAGAGGGGAGAAACAAAAATATGGAGAATGACATCATAAGGTGACACATGTCCTTCCTATATATCTTCTTTTATTAAATAGTATAGATATAGATATAGATGTTTAGGCAATCTTGACAAAGCATGTGAGTTTATGGTAAAAATGTCAATAAATTTGCCTAGATGTGATAACATGGAGGATATTATTGGGTTATTGTAAACTTAACGGAAACATGATTCTAGCGGAAAATGCCGCTAACAGGCTTATTGAATTAGATATTTGTAATAATATAGTTTGCTTCTTGCTTTAAAAACGAGGAAAGACTCATCGAAAATCGAAGCTTCAATAACACATAAGTTATTTTTTATAAGCTCAAAAATTGAAGTCCCAAATAGTAAAGCTGAAAATACACCAAAACCGAAATTAACCCAAACCAAAAACCCAAAAAATTACCGAATGCCAATGGTTTCTAATACTATAGAAACCGAAATTTCAGTTTTGGGTTTGATTTGAGCTAGAAACTGACCCATGCACACCCTAAGCATATGTTTCAACAAATTAAAGTCATTTTAAGTATCTTATCCGGTGAAGAAACATAAATATAATCATGTAGATTAATCCCTTTTTTTAAATTATACAATATATAGCCGATTAGCGGTGGTGGTGTAGTCAGCCATGTTAGTTGTCGAGAAACTCGTGAAGAGGGTGGAGGCTACAAGTCGGAGAGGTCGGCCGATGTAGTGTTTTCTATTATGTTTAGCTCCGATATGGGGGTGACTGACGGAAACCTAGCCAGAATCGTCGTTGCAATAATCAAAGACCCATCACCACCACCGTCACGTACAATAATCGAGACCCGACACCACAACCATCACCATAATCGAGACCCAACACCTCCATCGTCATATACTCTTGTGGCTGTCGCGTTCGTTCTTGTGGGTGTGGTGATGGAGACCAGCTCTTGGTGGTGCTAGAGTGAGAAACCCAGAAGTCAGTGGGCTATGGTGGTAAACCCACAACCAGTGCAAGTAGGGTTGGTCTTCTCCTGTGGGGGTGTAGGCCATATGATCGAATAACTGATGGTGATGGTACTCGATGTTTTCTTCTTCCTCAGCTGCCAAGAAGTGAAAGATCATAAAACAACCATATTAGATTTAAGTCATAGAATTAAAAGCATAAACCATTACGATTGAGTTATTAAGTTTTGTCAACGAGAGTGAGTTAAGTTTTATTCCTATATCTTATCTTATCTTATCTTACTACTTATATATGTATATTAGCGAGAGAAATGAACATGTCTTAATCAGAGCTCTCGCCAACCTAATGAGTCGGAGCTCTCTCCTCCGACGTCTCCACCACCACCGTCGCGACTTATACGACATCTTCATCCTTCAAGTTTTGATTACCATGTATAAATTTAAGGTTTTAGATCTGTAATTTGCGAGTTTAAGGTTTTAGATATACGTTGCGACTTTGCGAGTTTAAGGTTTTAGATCTATAATTTGTTCCATGATTTACCAGGTTTAAATTTCTTTATGCAGCTTCGATCTGATTTCAGATTCAAAAGGTTTGATTTCATCATTTAGCAGGTACGTATGTCGCAACCATGGATCTCAGTTTGTATATATTTGAAAACCTCACAAAAAAAGCTATTGTTTTCTTTGTTTTGTTTTGTTTTGCAGATTAAAAAGTAGCAATACGAAGGAAAACATCTTACAAATTATCTGGTAGAATTTTTTGTGTTTTTTGGTTGAATCACTTTATGGTATCTCTTTTAACGAATAACTCATACATATCCGTAATTAGGTTTATTTCTGGTTTTTGAATTCTTTGGTCTTGAATTAGTTACAATTCTCTGCTCTTGAATTAGTTAAATTTGAATTCTTTGCTCTTGAATTAGTTAGAATTATCTATATCCATACTACTTTAGGTTGAGTATTTGGATTGCACAATGGTTGTTTTCGATTAAGTTTTGCAGCAAGGTTGTTTAGCTCTTAAATTTGCAGGAGTGCATCCAAAGATTTTGTATAGGCATCAATACATTATCGGTGTGAAAAAAGAATTGATTTTTGCTTAATCTTTTTTTTTTTTTTTGCATCGACGATGCTGTAAATTTTTATTGGAATGCAATATTTATTTCCTTTTGTCATATGTCGTAAGATTACATTTTAGCTAGGGTGAAATTAAGGAACACCATTTTGGGAATTGTTAAATGTTAATTAAGAACTTCTTATCTTTAAACGTAATATGTGTCGATTGAAGTCTTGTGTGCACCCTAGGATTCCATTTTTACATTGGATGATTTTTTTTTAATTTATGAGCATTCAATTTTTTTATCATTTTTTAATGGGCAATTACCAAAAAAAACCAACTTACTTTTTGTTTTTTCTCACAAAAGTCTCCCACAACTTTTCGCATTACTTTTTGTTTTTTCTCACAAAAGTCTCCCACAACTTTTCGCATGTAAAAGTCCCTCCACATGTCAAATTTTAACAAAATTGTGACATAACCTATAATTACCTATTTATTGCACATTTATGTAACAAAATTAGTCTTTATCTATCTGAAGAAATTAAGCATAAACTGTACTTAATTATATTAAAATTGAAAATGAACTTTTACAAATTCGTTTATTTTTTACTTAAACATGTAATAAAAAATTAGTTAGTGACGACTGACGAGGATTTAAAATATAAGTATTAGCTCAAATGTTAGTGTGATTTAAATATTTCTATTATTAAATAATAATAATATGTTACTTTTATTAGTTGTTGACGATTTTATATATTTCGCACTATTTTTCTCTCTGCACATATAGTTAAATCATTTTTGAAATTTTCATTCTTAAAAATGTAAAATAATGTGACGTATAAAATATATTATTTGCTTTCAAAATTGGTTTAATTTAGTTTTTTACACTAACGTGTTTGGTCCACCTAAAATGTAGCAGTATCAAAGAATTAGAGTAACTTAAATATATTAATATATTCTATAGAAAAATACTATTTTTATTTGAGATGTGGGAACCGAACAATAGTTCAGGGAAAAAAATGTGCTTTGTCACATAATTATAGGTTGTCTCAATTTTGTTCAAAATTGACATGTGAAGGGACTTTTCGATGCAAAATATTATAGGGGGGCTTTTGTGAGAAAAAACAAAGAGTTAGTTGGTTTTTTATGATATTTGCCATTTTTTAATAATGAAGTGGGAAACTTTTCTAACCATTGTGCTTAGTTTTTGTTTGTAAACAGTATTTAATCAAATTCTATCTCAATATGAAGATATTGAAAGAATTTGGATCTCACATGAAGGTTTTGCTATTATTTTTACTAATATCAGTAATCACGTTTATAATCTCAAAATCTTTTGCTGTTAAAGTTGTCTTTTTACAAATCATGCAGCTCATTTGCACCATAAAGAAGCTGGTGGTTTTCGTGGATTATGGCTTTACAGAATGGTAAAAAAAAAAAAAATTTAAACTTATTTAAAGAAACTGTAGCAAAAAGGGAATCAATACATCGGTAGTTTTTGTTTCCATTCAGATGGGTTAAAGTTACAAATATGACTGTTGCTAAATGGGTTGCTTTAATGTTGAGTGGTGAACAGATAAGTATATGTATGGATGGGACCATCTGTATACTAACTTTGTTTTCAAATAATGTTGAGTGATTAATAATTGTATCATTTGCATTTGTTGTTTAAGTGGGAAGAAGTCATCATTCTATTATGGTCTTTTTGTGAATTTGAAATATGAAGGATATAATGGTCTTTTTGTAATAAATTCACTTTTTTTTATTATTATTTTACTATTCTTGAACTATTAATTTGACCAACTAAATAAAACATCATGTTCGTGATTTTTCATTTATGAGGTTTAAGAGGAGTTAAAATGTGCCAATTTATTTTTAGAGTGTTTATAGTTTTTCTTAAATAATTACTAAAAGCAACTTTATGGTTATTGCTTGATTCTTCAATTTCGCTTGAACAAGGGGTATTATTGTCCAATGCAGATTTCTGTGAGCGGAGTGCTTGAACTTTTTCCTCTAAATCTTGCATTGATGATAGCTTTGTTTGTAGCTCTGATTATGTAACATTAAGGGTAACCTCCTTTGCATTCAGAGTTGGTTCCATCTTTTCACTTACCAGTTTTAAACTTTAAGTCACCATATTTTCTGTTTGGATGCAATATCGTTTTGTTTTCTTCCTACAATGAAAACAAAACATGCCTTAAAACTGTGTTTTCTTTATGTTAAAATCACCAATTATTCTTTGATTTATATTGCAGCCAAGAAACAGCATTTAAGAAAACAACCCTTTAATTAACATCAACAACAGCCAAAAATGGATGGGTGGGTATGTGAAACCGCCCTTTAATTACCACAACACACTACCGTATAGCTCTTGTAAATGTTGGGCGGGTATGTGAAACCGAGGAATCCATGTGTGGGTGAGTGCGTTGTGTATTTATAGTATTGTTCAATTGGCTTTTGGTTTTATAATATTCACTTTCATGGTGAGTTATATTAACGGGTCTTTTATATAGCTGTATCAATTATAATATTGCATTTTGGTGAGTTATATGGCTGTATCAATTATAATATTCACTTTCATGGTCTTTTATTGCAGGGTTTTTTTGGCTTCTTACTGCAGATTTGTTTATGAGATTTTTTTATACGATCATGATGTTGATATTAATATGAATGTTCACTGATGTATGTTGATTTACTATGATCTCATGAGCTGCTAATTTGTAAGATTGTTGTTATTGAATGTCGAGAAGAAATCTAGAAACAAGTTGAATCTACACAAGTCGTATGGTCAAGAATCGGTTGTTATACCATCGGTTCTTATTAACGGGTCAATATTATCCTAATGGCAAATCACGAATTAACATCATGATGAAATGCATCAGTAAATGAACCAAGTAAATGAATGAAATGCAACTCGGATGCGAAAGTAATGAAAGCGGGTCATGACTTGGTAGATTTACGGCCCGAGATTATTATCTATATCACGAGAGGAGTTATAAATTAACAAATATCTTGAGAGTGTCACGTTGTAAATTGTTACTAGCATTATCATCGTTACCGCAACCATTCATCTGGCAACAATCATTTCAGATCCATCGCAACAATAGTTAGAAAGAGGAAATAGAAACAAAAAGCGAGATGGGTGGTGGCTACGATGGCGGTCTCCATAATTGGATATCGTTGATGGCTGTTGGAGGTCTCCAACTAGAGTTTCCAAAGAAAAATAAAAAAATTAGACGTCACAATCAACACTTCCCAAAAACCTCTCTATTCTCCTTCTGAAATTCTTTGTGAAACTTTCATACTTGATTCTTGAAAGTGTGGATCAATGCGTCATTGTTCTTCAAAGACATTAAGAGTTTAGCTTCTCATTATAGAAATAAAAAAGATGATTCGATGAGTGGTTGATTCTTGAAGACGCAAATAGGAAAAGCATAGATCAAAATAATACTGACACGTCGACCAACAGAGAGTTACAACTCTTAACTCCTTGAAATGTATATAGTACACAATATATAATAGGATGGGTGTTGATTCCATGTTCTATATTAGGTGAACCTCAGTTCCTATTTTGTTCAGATCCATTTTGTAACATCTCGCAAATTTCGGGATTGGGCTTTAGGCCCAATGGGCTAAACAAGCAAGGCCCAATAAGAGATTAGG
>WOUH02000002.1:2323522-2340407 GCA_009936405.2 Stevia rebaudiana
GCCAGGACTTTTATGTTAATAACAAACTTTGTAATGTTACACCTTACAGTAACAGGTACAAATGGTATTGTGGTCTTGGCAAAGCACTGAGGTAATTCAGTGGCTTTCATAAACAATTAATATTAGAGAGGTAATATTAATCAGTAAACACGCATGTTTTCCGAGAGGTTTCCCCGATGATTCCGAAACCTGCTCAACGGTAAACATGGGACTACACGCACTTGAAACGCTCATTCAAGTGATAAACAAACATACGTAACATGATTCACAAACGGTTTATTACATGATATAAAACCTGTGAACTCACCAGCTTTATAGCTGACCTTTCAAAAACTGTATGTAATCTTAGGTAATGACATCAAGCCAGGGCATTGGCTATCTAGCGTTACGCTTCCGCTACACTACACTGGACTACGAGAATAAACATACACTGTAAGTCATGTATTCTAAGTTTATCTATAAATCAATGTGCTCGATCCTGCATTACCGGCAGTTGACGTGACAGATCGCTTACGGACCGGTCGGAGACCGGGGGCCGGGAAGCCGGGTGCCACATCTAATTATATGATGACTTAGGAAAAAGTGTTAGGCGAACGGGACGGTGATGGATTTTACAATGGATGGCGTTTTAGCTTTTACGGAAAAGTGACAAGTGTTTCGATGTGTTTTTTTTAACTATGCTGGACGCAACGCGCCGACTGAGAAAACTAGTTATCAGTAAAAGGACTAAAGTATGTTTAACCGCCAATTAACATGGTTTCAGATGTACCACATTCATCGATATATATAAGCCTTAAAAGATTTAAGGTCCTTCAAAAGCATCATTGAAGTTTGACTGATTGAGTTAGTCGTATTCTCACTAAAGCATATTGCACATGTCACGTGTGTCATGTTTTGAAGTTTAAAGATAGGTGTTTTGAAGTTTAAAGATAGGTTTAGAATCATGATCAATTGAAGTTTAAAGATAGGTTTCTTGTTTGTATGACAAAGTTTACAATGATAGATTAAAGTCACATTTTTATATTGCGGTGGTTAAGTCGATATAGAATTATAATTATATAACTATTTGTATTAAGTTCATACATTCTATTTTTGGTATAATAATATTCCTAGCTAAATTAGGAATATAACAACTACTGAGAGTTAAATACATTTCATTCGGTAACAAAAAAACAACATTGTCACGTGGCTTTGATAATAGATCTTTCTTAGTTTCGGAAACATGTAACGTCGAATTGATTGCCTTTAAATGTCTTGTTGTTTTTAATCCATGGTCATTACAATGTGAGTTTCATAACACTACCTAAGAGTAGTTATAATAATTATATAGGGGTGTTAGGTTGTTAGCCCTGATAAGTTCGATCTCTCCAAGATACATGATGCAACTTTTTTTTCTATCTCCTGTTTCTCCCGACAATTTTGTTTCTCCACATGCTTCTCTTTGGGTTTTGCCTCGGACCGAAACAATTTGATATAATGATAATAATTCGTGAGCGATTTGTGATATCAAATTGAAAAGCAACCGTTTTATGTAACTGAAACAAAAAATATATAAAAAAATGTAAATAAAAAAAGCGAAACCAAATTTAAGAAAAAAACTTCAAATTCTTCAAAACGTCCTTGTCAGTTGTTACGGTGATCAGGTGATGTATCAACCCGAAACAAAATTTTCCGCCATTTGAAAATTCATCGTTAAACCTTCCCGCCTGTGCTATCGATCACCGAATTCTCATTACATTTCAGTTTTCACGGTTGAATTCTACTCAGGTGCTCTCGATCACCGAATTCTCATTTCATTTCTGCTTCCACGGTTGAATTCCAATCAGTTGTCTGCAATTTCTCATCAAATTGCTGAATCAATCAAGCAACCGGCTCAACGGTTTCAAACACGGATCGTGAGTAAGTAGGTGAGCTTCTTCAGTTGCAGATCGGTTGATTATAGTCGTTCGAAGTTGATTGGTAGGTTACTTTGAATTTCATCACTCCAATCGTATCATATCGTTATTGTCATAACTCTGGTTCGATTCGTAGCATTGCGATCCGGAACCCTAAGTAGTTCAATTTGGTCATGCGGAGTAAGTTTGTTAGCATTACGATCTGGAACCCTAAGTTGTCCAATTTGGTCACGCTGTCTGTTTACTGCGTTTGTAATTAAGAGCAGAATTTGCTAGATTCGATAATTTTGCTCGTTAATCGTTTATAATGTTTTCTATTTGAATTGCTGTTGATCGCTAGTAACTTGATGTTATTTTCTTCTTAATTTTGGTTCCATATCTAGCCACCTGTTTGTTAGAGATCTGGCATAATCGAGCTGAAGGAAGGACAATGGAGATGGGGAAACGACGTTTAGATGATGTAAGCATCTCTCGATACATTTAATCATCTCATACCCATCTGTTACATCTAATTATTTCAATCTAAACAACTAAAAATAGTGTTTGCTGGTGGATATCGTTTATTTCTTAACATCAATGGACGTGAATTTGTTTAATCATATTCCAAATCATGCATTAAATGCTTAAAGCTATCATCGTCTTCTGTTTTTACCCTTATTTCATTCTGTATGTGTGTTATACTGTGTTTTCAGTTCACTGAAAACAACTTGTTAATGCAATGATGCTTAATTGACTTATAAGTTGTGTAATAGGATCACATGAGTGGGAATTGGAGTTTTGGTAGCAACAATCGTCTATGCAGCCAAACGAGGAAGATATCAATAGGAATCATGGCTGATTCTTCTACCAAACTGAAGAACCAAAATGGGAAAGGAGTTATGGCTGATTTGCAAACTTCAGAAAATGCAAATATGGCAAAAGATTTTCCAACAGAAAGTAACCATAAAGGGAAAGAGGTTGTATCTCCAGATTCAAGAACACAAAACAAAGCTCCATATCAGGAATTATCTTCACCGGTTCATACAAAAACTTCATATCAAAACATATTATATCCAGAAGCAACTAATTATCAAAAAAAGACCTCAAGTTTTCTTTCCAATACCAATGTAACCTTTAAACCAAGTGGTAGCAAAAGAGCTAATGAATTGGAGCCTGGTTCATACTTTGCAAACCAGACGTTGAATCTGCAAGCCAAGAAGGCGAATGAGGTGAAATCAAATAATAGCACCTACCAAACAGAGAAAGAATCTTCATATGCAACTCCTCAGAAAGAAGTTGATCCAAAAAAAGGAACAAGTGAAAGAGGAAACAGTGGGCCAGTAACATTAAGAATGAAAGTTCAGGAATTACTTGAATCTGTTTATTCACCAAGTAAGAAACAAACCAACTCTGAGACTTTTGAAATGGATGCAAATAATTCAAAGCCAAAGTCCACATCTAATGGAAATGATAGCTTGCATACAATAAAAACCAACTCTGGAAGTGTGGATAAGATTCGGAGACCGTTGACTCGATCTTTGACTGGAAAGAAACCTCGAGCTCAAAAGTCAACACCGAGAAAACAAACTCCTTTATATCAATCCAAACAAGCTCAGTTTGAAGAGAATGCATTCTCTTTTGTAGAGACTTGGTCAAAGAGATCCACCACAGATGGTAATAATGGTTTTAAAAGAAAGCAAAGTGAGATTTCTGGAACCAAAGTTCAAGATACTGATGGGAAGAAAACAAAAGCTGCTGCTATAAATGTATCATTGTTTGAAAACACAAAACGAGACAGTGAGAAAGTTCAACCAAATATTGAAGTGAAAGAAAAAAATCATCACCAATTTGGAATTAATAATAGTAAATCGGTCTCATACAACAATGTGGATGTAGCTACTGATGTGAAGAATACAAAAGCTGCTGCTATAAATGTATCATTGTTTGAAAACAAAACACGAGACAGTGAGAAAGTTAAGCAAAAGACTGAAATGAAAGAGAAAAAGAACCCACAGTTTGGAGGTGATAACGGGTCGGGGTCATACATCAATGTGGATATAGATTCTTTTGCCAAAGATTCCTTGAAGGACAATGTAGACCCAACATTTGAGATGAAAACGCCTTATAATATCGCGTCCCCTATATCTTTGTTTCAACTCAACAAGGAAGACGTTGATGTTGATAGCCCGTTTGAGAACTCATTTAAAACAAAACAAACCTGCAAGTCAAACAGTAAAGGATTTTACACAAAGGTACACTATTCTGTATCTCACAATCATTTTCATTTTAATATAGAAGTTGGTATGACATTAGTGTTTTTTGTTACCATAATCTATATGTTCTTTAATTTTTTTATTTGTAGAATATTTCTATGAACCTTCAAGACTCTCCTGTTATAAATCTAGACCGCGATGCAAATAAATGTTTTAGATCTTCAAGTAAAGTGGTGGAGTCTGAGAGCTCTGATTCTGAAGATAATTCAGCCATCACAGGTAACCAAAAAAGCCCGTATGTTTTTATTTTATTTTATTTTTTGTTATTATTTTTTTATTATTAGGATGTCATCTAGTTCAAGCATAAATGAAAACTTAAGACTGAAGAAAAATAAATACTTGGTTCCATTTTGTTGAATATTCTTTTCTGCAAATATAGTGCCAATTATGTCTGACAAATTTAAAGGAAATAAATCGCATATATCACCATATCAAGATGAGGATTCTCAAAGCTCTGAAGATGATTCACCTGAAAAAGGTATAATTGGCCCATTTCATTATTAAAACCATTACTGTGTATATTTAACTATGGAAAGTTCATGTCTAAAAAGCATAATTAAATACTTAAACTGATAGTGAATATATAACTCTCATTCTCATTTCCCTCAAACCAAACACACCCTTATATTTTTATGTGTTTTTTTTTTAGAATGTCATCTACTTCAATAATAGAAAAAATAATATGGAAGGAAAAAAAATCTGGTTCAGTTTTGTTGAAAATTCTTTCGTTTTGTAATATAGTGCCAACTGTATCTAAGAAATTCGAAGGAATCAAATCTTGTATATCACCATATCAAGATGAGGATTCTGAAAGCTCTGAAGATGATTCACCAATCAAAGGTATAATACTGTACTTTGTATATTTAACTTTATAAATTTTATAACTTTATAAACTCTATAACTTTAACTTATAGCGAATACATGAACCATTTGTGTGTAATGTGTAGTTAGATGTTGAGTCATCAATTCTGATAAATGCATCTTGTTGAGATTTGAGATTAATAATCTGACATTATAAAACTGAAATTTAAGTTTTCAAATATATATATATGTCACATTGTAAATAACATATTTTCAGTATTAAATTATGCTTATTTGCCTTTTTCTTTTAGGTTTGATCTTATTTGTTTTAGATCTGCATCATAACTAATATTTTACAGGAAATGGAGATTGTGAAAAATTTGATGATTCATCAGAACAAGATGGTTTTGCAAGGTAAGTAGTTTGAGTTTAATAAATAAAGATAATTTTACCCTTATTTATTTACACTATATTATATTATTATACTAATTTTTTGTATATGTTTTTCAGTGCTGTCAAGCTATTTGCATTGGCTCTAGAAAGAGTTCAAACCAAAATACATTCAACCACTAATAAACAATCTGCTGCAATACTGTTGTCAGTTTCTAAGAACATACAGTCACAGTTGCAAAATGCTGAATCCATGATCCAAAATGAAGTGTAAGTATTTTTTACAATTTTTTTATATATAATTATTTTATTTTTTTACTCAAAGGTTTGTGGTTCTGTTTCAGTGGGAAGCTAACAAACCTTGGTAAATCCAAAAGAATGCATACTGAAAACCAATACCAAGGTAATAATAAAATAATATAACACCAAGAATTGATGATCATAAAACTTGTCATGAGTGATTATAAACATATGATATGATGTAGAGACATCATTGTACGAACTTATATAACTAACTTATGAATGGATCAATTATATATTTTATTTGACGTTAAAAGTGATAAAACAAAAAAATAGCTTTAAAACGAAAAGGTTTTACCTGGTGCGAAAGTCATCATAGTGGATAAAATCTTCTACATTTTTTATTCAAAAATTTTAAATTATTTTTTAATAACATAATTTCTGTAATCATAATTTGACATGTTACTTGCATATAAAAAGGTTAAGTTTTTAGGCAAAAAAAAGTTTTCATGTCCACTGAGCCATCTATGACCCGCAAAAAAACTGCCCATATTCATTTGGATCTATTTACTTATGGATTGGTTTGAATATATATATAATTGTAAAAGAAAACTGAAGATTTTTTTTAAAGGGAAATAGGTCAAACGGGTCAATAATCTCAGAAAATGTTTCTAATGCATAAAACCTTCTTAATTGTTCTCTTAAAAATGTCAGGTTATTATTATTATTATTTTCAATTTTTTTTTCTGTATAAATTTCCCCTCTAATTAAATTAGAATATATTATTTGTTAAATCATATATGGCACATCAATTATCTAAAAAGATTTAGAAATTTTTTTGAGGAAAGAATTTTAGTCCAACCACACTTGTATAAAAATGACAGATGTTGACTTGTATTCAGTTACACCCATTACCCGACCCGCCCGTATTCTACTTTCTGAGTTTTTTTCTGAAAAATGCAGAGCAACAAGAGCAGCTGAAACACATATATGAGAAATTCAAAGAAGAAGTTGACCAACACCTTGAGAAGTGCAAAAACACACTTGATGGACTTGAAACACATCAAATCCAAGTTAGCAGAATGGTTGAGAAACAAAGTATGATATATTTTTTTATATATATAATTATTTGGCAGTTAGACTGATAAAATATAATAGTTTAATATTTTAGGCAGAGTTTGCAATTTCAACCTTTCTAAAAAATGTTATGTTTTATCTCAAATGGGACCAATGGGTTGAACGCAATGTTTTCAGGGCCAGATCAAACGTCAAACCGGTTTCCTTACTGGGCGGACCAGATTTAAGAACCAAATTATTTTTTAATAAACCGTTTCAACCACTTAAAAAAAAAAACCGGTTAACCCCTTAAAAAAAACCGGTTCAACCACTTTTAGGTCTGGTTGAATCACCGACCACCGGTCTGACCGGCTGGCCAGGACAAAAACGGCTTGAACCCATAGAACCGGGTCACATCACTCACCGAATCCCGGTTAGACCCGTTCGACCGTCTGGTTCGATCCGGTTTTCAAAACATTGGTTAAAAGTAGCTCAAAACCGATTGGAAAATGTATATAACCTCCTGAATCATGTTTGTAGACAAAAACATGTTTGTGGGTCCCAACCTAGTTTCAACTCATTTACTTGAACCAACACTCAATTTGTTTATTAAATAAACGAACTTCAAGTTAAAAGGTTCTTTAAATATTTGATTCGTTTACGACCTAACTAAAAAAATAAATATTGAAAGTTACTAATTATTGTGGATTGGATATTTAATTATTTATGTTAACAGGGTTGTCACAGAAAAAGTTTCTCATGCAAACTGAAGAAGTGATTGAGAAACAACTTAATGATGCTCAGAAAAAACTTGCAGATGTTCACAGGGTAAGTCTTTTAAATTGAAAGACCAAACTCGACTCGTTTATTATTACATATATGGTTATTTTTTATTATAATTTTATGTATAACTAGCCAATATATATTGTTTAATATTTTTTTATCATAATTTTTCTATTATCTGAAATTTATTATGTAACTAGGTATCTATTATATAAAATAGAAATTATTATATGTAAACAAATAACAAGCTCGTTTAGGTTTGCGAGTTAAACTTGTTTAAACATCTAACGAATCCTATTCCTAATGAGTGAACTGCAGTTTTCGCCCCTGAAATTTGTAAGGGTTAGCGTTTTTGGTCCACCATTAACAGTTTTCGTCCTTAACGTTTCAAGTCTTAACAATTATTGTCCCTAACGTTTCAAGTCTTAACAATTTCCGTCCCTAATGTTTCAAATTCTAACAGTTTTTTGTAAAGGTTTTAGGGATGAAAACTTTTAAGCATGAACTGAAACTGTTAAAGCTTGCAAACCTCAAGGACCAAAATTGCAGCTTACTCTTTCCTACCATTATTGTGTCGACTTTGTTTTTTTGTTGCAGATTGCAAAGGAGAAAATGTTTAAACTCAAATATGGTATAGCTGAATGCCTAAAAGAAGGTTTACTCACATAAATTACTGTTATCAGTCTATTAAGCTACTAGCAATTTATATATATTCTACTTCTAGATTTTGTTCTTAATTGAACAAATCCATATATCCCTATGTTATAGATAGTTAGCAGTACAATAAGACATCTAAATCCTTTCATTTCTCAGATAATAGATACTTTATTTCATTTTCCAACTGATATGTTTAAAAATACTCAATTTTGTTATTCTTCTAAGTTTTCAATACATGTTGAGGTTATAGCAATATCATACCGTGATGGTGGTGGTGGGTGTGTCGGCTTACGGCGGATGCTTAAATTAGCTTAAAATAAATAAATAAAATTTAATTTTTTATTTTGGGCAATTTATGTATACTCGTTGAAAACTTACATAATATCATATTTATCTGAAAAATATATTTGAAAGTAGGTATACATATTCAAAATACGAAAAATGTACGTTACATATATTCCTATATCGTAAAATGCAATTTATAATAGGACTATTATACTCTTTCCTTTCACCTTACACTCTAAACTTTCATACCTTTAAAATTATTATCCTTTATGTTTGATGAAAATGATTATACCAAGTTTATTTTTCGAATGGGATGATCCAAATTGTTGATTTGCTTAAATTGGTTGATCTATTGGTTTGGTTTTATTTATTAAAGCCATGAATCATGACTCGATATGACTCATGAGTGAAACTGTGAAAAGCTTAATGAATCATTAGTTGAAGAACACAAAGGGTTAGTTTTATGATGATATAAGATTGGGGAAAGTGTCATGGGTTTAAGGTTTTAACATAGATTTGACATGGTTTTTGTACATTAAGCGTTTGTACATGGTTTTGTGTTTTGAGTCGACTCGTTTAATACTCACGAGTTATACTTTGCGAATTGGTGTCTTTTTAATTTCCCTTTTGTATCTCGACACCGAACACCACCTTCTTCCGGTCAGTAAACTTGGGCTTATATAAGTAGCTTGAGATTAGATGAACCAGATAAAAAGAGTAGATAACGAATAATTGAGAATATTGGTATGAAGTAATGAAATAGTTGAGGGAAATTAAGATTTAATGAAGCCATCCTAAATTGAATAATTTTTTAGCTAACATTATATGTAATGGACACTTAGAAGGAGGCTTGATTATACTATCACAAATACGTCACGCGAGCATGTTGAATGTCAGTAAAAAAATGTGTGTAATTAGGTTTGACTATCAAAGTATCAAGTGAGTGAAAAAAAAGAAAATAGTGACGTGGATTATTATTATTGGTTAACATTAAAGTAAAACATAAAATTAATTGCATTCAATCTCCATTACCAAGTGACCATGATCATTTTTATTCTTCACTTGATTGTCACCCTCTTAGTCATGGTAAAAGCTTGGCGATAGTGTTACCAAATGTCGTATAGTATTAGTATGATCATCTGTTGATCATGTCTCATTGCTAACAATTACGATTGGGGCATTTACATATATCCCCTTCCTAAGTTCATTTATTACATATTTCCCCAAATATAAACATCAATTACATATTTCCCCTTACTAAACCACATCAATTACATATTTACCCATTTCATTAAAACTTAATTATTTTAAGACTATTTTACCCTTTTGTTTATTAGGGGACTTATTTACATATTTTCCTTGCAATACATCGTTTACATATTCCATTTACAAGACATCAATTACACACCCAAATCAGTTAGACGAAATATCATCTCAGGTACAAGAAACCGTTCATTGCCTAAATTGAATTCCTGTTTATCATTAAGTGAATTGTTATTAAGGGGCTTCATCATATAGATTAAAGAACTAATATTTATAGAAGTGGGAATTTATTATACATTTTTTGTAAGATCAACTTTATTCCTTTCTGATGGTTTGTTTCTAGCTTCTGTTTAATCAGCTTCATCAGTTTATTCGGAGTGCGGGATTTCAGCATTTTTAGATAATATAAGATATCTTTGTGTTTCAATGGGGTTTTTTGTGAATCCTTTTGTATGATTAATGCCATCTGGAAGAACATATGTGCACCTAAAATGATTTTCATTTCCTCACCTCCTGCAAATTGATCCAGGTTACGACCTTTGAATGATCAATGATAATAACCATACCAGCAATTTGACCAATCACACTTCTAATTTTTATTATCAATCAACAAAGTAAACCAATTTGACATCAAAAGTCAAGTACTTTATCTTTTTTCATCATAAGTACTACGAAAACGAATCTGTCAAAAAGCAACAATGTCATTCTATTAAGAACACAAGCTGACTTTCATGGCCGGCCCCGGGAATTTAATAGCCCGGGATGAGACGAAAAAAAAAGGCCCCTATGTCCGAACGAATTATTACTTATATAAACCTATTTTTTTAAAACGAAGACTAAAGTTATGACAATGATTATAAACATAGCAACTTTGAATGATCAAACAGCGTTCCTAGCTTCGTTGATAATTTGCAGTTAACCGATCATAAGTTTGAAAGATTGAAACAATCTAACTGCATTTTCAAAAGAATATTCAAAAGTTTCTTTCTTTTCACTAAATTTTTATAAACCTATCCCACATCGCCCTTTAGAAAAACTTTAAAATAATTTCTCTTATAAATCAATGAAAACCTCAATGCTTTCTCAAATTTTTTGGGTATTTTAATCTATTTTAAACTAATTAGATAAATTAAATACTCAAAATATGTAAACTATTTTTATGAAAATTTGTGAAAAATTTAAAGGGATGTAGGGGATGGGTCTTGAATCTGTAACCTCTTGTTATTGTATGGAGTGTCTTAACCACCATGCTGCATGATGTTTTTTTTATTGAGATCAGAAAGAAATTCTTATACTATTTTTTATTTTTTAATTTGGGCCCCTCAAAATATTAGGGCCAGGACGACAGCCCACTTCCCCAATGCTATGGGCCGAGCCTGCTGACTTTTAATCCCAAATCAACCAACATTGTATCAAAAATTCCCAAACCCTAGCTTAAGTATTACAGAAAATCAAAAGGATTGAAATTCTCACCTAGAAATCTGAAAATCGTGAGCAACAACTGTAGAAACAAAGTACAATTTCTCTTTCACATCAACCATCACATTAACAGAGACCTGTAACTCAAATTAAAAATTTGACGTCGACTAACATGTTTCGAATTCGTATTAGAAAGCAAATAAAAAATCGACTAACCTATTTTGAATGAAGAACTGGAGCAGGTTAGTATTCGATGGAGTTTGTGTCGGGGTGCAGAATCGATCGGAGGAGTTCTGGTCGAGGTGCAAAATCCATCGGAAGTTTTGGTTCGGAATCGATGTCGACGTTGGGGAGGGAGGGTTATTGAAACGGCGAGCAAAAATCGTGAATAATATGGGGTATAATCTGATATGGGTAATTCAGGTATTTTAGAATAATTAGGGATATATTAATAACTTTAACAAGGGTATATATTTAATATCCCGTTACTATTCCTATGTCATCACTACTTAATCACTTTTAGAGTTTTACAATTAACTCAAACACAACCCCACAAATTAAACACTTAAAAACTCGATAATTCACAGCCATATGAAATCCAGTCGAGATGAGAAAATCGATCCACATGGTTACTTGCTATCGGTCAAAATGGCGATACACGGGTTACCAATTTCTCCGGTGAACGTGGTGGATGCTGCAATTACCATATCAGACGGTGTATACAGCCACAACTTTCCCGCCACCACAATCAGTTATCCGCCGATACACATATACAAACCACAACCAACAGCCTTTGGTACCACGTTTGCAACTTCAACACCTCAATTTCAAGCATTAGCTACATCATCTTCCAACGGAGATTGTGTCGAATCGTTGATTGATAGCAGCGATGGTGAATTGCAACAATTGTCTAAACCAGAACCGGAGCTGGAGCCGGAGGAAAATTCCGGCGATGTTGATGAGATTGAAGTTGAGATTGAGAAGGTGAGCAACAATCGCCGGAGAATCCGGTCGAAGGTCGCCGTCGACGCTAGTCTCGAAACAATTTGGGGCATTTTGACCGATTACGAAAGGTTGGCTGATATTATTCCTAGTCTTGTTGTAAGCCAGGTGCTTGATAAGAGGAAAAACTTTGCTCGTCTTTTTCAGGTACAGATTGTTGATGTAATCTAGATCTGATCATCTGATCGATGCACTAAACTTTAAGCTTTCAATTATTGCTACTTAAAGTATAAAATTGTTAGATTTAGTATGATATTAAACTATCGAAGTGACCTTTTAGCTCTGTATGTGTTGGTGATTTGGTGGAATTAGGGTTTCCATCTGAAATTAATTTGATCTTCCAATTTTGTTTCTTAAAAGTAAGAAATTGTTAGATTTAGTTGGATATTGAACCTTTTAGCTCTGTATTTGCTGGTGAGTTGCTGGAATTAGGGTTTCCATCTGAAATTGAACATAAACCTTCAATATTTGAAACCAGAAGCTCTTAATTCACTTTTTTGAATTCCTTAAAGGCTCTCATAAACCAAGTTTTAAAGTTTCGATCACGGATTTATATCAGTTTATATCCCAATTTTGGCTTCACAGATTGGCCAGCAAAAACTGGCATTTGGATTAAAATTCAGTGCTAAAGTGGTGGTTGATTGTTATGAACAAGATTTTGAAGTTCTTTCAAATGGTCAAAAGCGTGATATAGAGTTTAAGATGATTGAAGGTGATTTTGAACTCTTTGAAGGAAAATGGTCTATTGAGCAGGTCAGCAATTTTATTTTATTTTATTATCATTTTTTTTTATAATTTGCTTCCATATTTAGTCATTCTACATTGGGGTTGTTTATTAAAACAGTTTATCTAATTATATTCATAATTACTTGCAATGATGTTTAATAATTTAGTAATGTTGCAGTATGAACAAGGTGGTGTTGTAACTGATCAACAATACCATACGACTCTTTTATACACGGTTGAAGTGGAACCGAAAATGTGGTTGCCTGTTCGACTTGTTGAAAGTCGGATTTCACGAGAGATTCAAACGAACCTTTTTAGCATTCGAGAAGAAGCGCGTAAAATATCTGATAATGTTTCTTCTAGTTAGTGTTTTTTTTGTACTTAATGGTTTCTCATGTATTGCTAACATACAACTACATGTGTAGTTTAATAAATTGTTTTACTGTTGGCGAAAATGATTTAATTGAAATGAAAGTATGTTGAACAATTAAAACGTAATCGCCTAATGTTACTTTTTTTAACCGAGTAGTTGATTGACCAGGTTTAAATAATGTGAAAGATGCGGGTATACAATATTATCAAATATCAAATGTGGATCATTAAATTTGTCATACAAGCAATTAAAACATATATAATTAATAAAATATGTTTTAAAAGTGTCAGTATGAAATTTTTAAATTTACGAACATTAAATTTCTCGATGTTAAAAAGCCAAACAACGTTAGCATATTTGTTACAAAACTATTAAGTTTCTCGATGTTAAAACGCCAAACAACTTTAGCATATATGTTACAAAACTATTAAGTAATGATTCAAACGTGTAACTTCTCGAAGTTTGGAATCAAAACACCAATATGAGCATACCGACTACCCGTATAATTAGTATAATAACTTTTTTTTTTCTTGAACGACGTTTTTATGTACCACGTATGTTGTCTGAATCGGGCCCACCGGGCAGTGGTGAAACAGACGCCCCTGATGCGCGGGAACCCCGTGGAATAGGTAAACCCTCATCCCCCATCGGAACCAAACCCAGGTTAAATACCAAGTTGGCCGCTCACCTAATACCTAAAAGGAGGCTAAAAGAAGGTGTTGAGTTCAACTTAAGACATTAAGCTAATTAGTTTAAAGTTGTTTAGACCTTAAATGTTAGAACATTGTAAATTTACACCTAAAAATAAAAAGCTGCAGTTTTCGTCTATGAGGTTTGAGTTTAATAGTTTTAGTCTACCACTAACAGTTTTCGTCTCTGACATTTCAAATTTTAACAGTTTTTCGTCCTCAACGTTCCAAATCTTAACAATTTTCATCCCTAAGGTTTCAAGTCTTAACAATTTTCTGTTAAGGGGTTATGGATAGAAACTGTTCGGATTTGAAAGGTTAGAAATGAAAAATTGTTAAAAGTGAACTGAAAGTGTTAAAACATGTAAACGTAGAGGACGAAAACTGCAGTCTACTCCAAAGTAATGTCTCAAAACAAAGGGGTTGTATTGTAGTTAAAAAAAGTTTGAGGGGAAACTTCATAACTCTTTTTCAACACTATCATTACTTAATTACTTAAAACTCGAATAAATACAGTGAAGTAAATCAGTAGATGCGATAGTAGGGGATGATTGATGAAGGGTGGTGCGATTTCATCACACAACACCGTGCCGGTGAAGAAACGGTGGCGATGGCTCGTAATCGCAGTTTTAGGTCTCGTTTTGCTGTCGATGCTTGTTCCTCTTGCTTTCTTACTAGGTCTCCATAACGGATTTCACTCCACAGGTATGTTCGATTCCTCAATTTGCCCTAGATTGGTTACACAATTGATCAGATCTGTTAAGTTATGATTGATGTTAGTGAAGCTGTAATGTTCTTCATTGATTTGATGTTTATTCAACTGTTTCTGTGCTTCATCTGGTCGTTTTTAATCGAATCCGGAAATCAGTCTGTTAGTACCAGTGTTAACGATTTGGATCAAGTGGAGATCTACTTCGATTGGAGGACGTTAGCGAAGGTGTATTGTTCTTCATTGATTTGATAATTATTGAACTGTTCCTGTTTATCTGGTGATATTTTTTTTTAACGAATCCGGAAATCAGTCTGTTAGTAACAGTGCTAACGATTTGGATCAAGTGGAGATCTACTTCGACCGGAGGATGTTAGCAACGCTGTAATGTTCTTCATTGATTTGGTGTTTTTGTTAACTGTTCTTCATCGGGTTCTATGTCTAGTCCAATCTAAAGAAGGAAATTAATAGTATCAAGTGTAAAATGTTCCTGATTGATTTGATGTTTTTCCAACTGTTCTTCATCTGGTTTATGTCTAATCCAATCTGAAGAAGGAAATTATTGGTAAAAGTGCCGGCGCTTTGGATTGAGTGTATTGATTAATGCAATTGCCACCCGTTTGTAATATGCTGTCGGAGTGTCGGGTATATCTGTTGCGTTCTAAATCCTACCAAAATTCAAGTATGTCGGTCTTAGAGAGCATAATCATGCTTCTACATTTCTATCTTTTTGCTTCTCAGATCTAAACTGTTCCCGTTATTGGTTTTGCATTTGTTTATCTGCATTTGATCTTTATGGTCTGAGATTCATAGGAGTATATTGGTTTAGTCTGTTTTTTTTTCTCTCTAGTATGAAATAAAAATTCAAATCTGGATCTGAATTACTTAAATGTGGATGCGTTATTGCCCTTGCTTGTAAATCTTACCTGACAGTAAATATAAACCTATGATTTACGAAATTTTTTATGTGCTTTTCACAGGGTATGGTTCATTAAGAAAGGATGCAACTTTAGATTCACCGTTAATTAAAGTAAGTCTTTTTACTCATGTTGATTATCATAATAATTTACAAAGTTAACTCTAATTATTTTTTGCTTATTCACCCACATAGAGAAAGATAAAAACCTACAATCAAACAAAGTATTGATCCCTCTAACAATAAAATGCATATTCCAATTTCAGTTGAATATGTGTTTTTCCTTACTGATATCAATTATTTGCAGGCAGAGCTATCAACACGTGCAGAGGAACTGTTAAGAAATCTGGGACCAACTCTTCCAAAGGTTCATTGCATACTGATTTGATGGTTAAGACTCAACTTTTGTACTATTAGTAATAATCTGTTGGCAATACACCAATGAAATTAAGTATTATAGTTGCATTAAAATATATTGTGCTCTAAATTGTGAATAAAAAATAATATTTAATAATTGAGCAATTAAGAAGGTCAAGTTATTTGCTTTTGGAATTTTCTATATTTCCAAACATGTTTATATAATATTAAGATATCATACCAAGAATAAGTGTTGAGCATGGGGTTTTTAAAAATAATGTCTCATGCTATTATATTACATATAATTGAATTACATTTGAATTTGGTTACTTTTCGTGCAATTGTTTTGGGTGCTTATTAGTTTAGTTAACTGTTAAGCAAAGAGCAGAAATAATCTTTTAAAACTAGGATTACTTTGCTATTTCTCAAAGTTTATTTTGTTTTGTGTTTGTTTTCATGTTCCCTATAAAAAGTAAGTGATATATTAAGAACACTGACAATGGAATTTGGTACTAGAGATATGTCAGTACGACAGTAAGCAACAAATAATATGGATCATGCCAAACAATTAATCAGTAAATTAAATTCTTTCATCTGACATCCCAATTTATTAATATACATAAATATTATGTTATCTCACTTTCATGCATTTTTCTGTTCAGGATTTTGAAAGGAAATTTGTCAAGGAAATTGAGAACAAAACCATTGGTAGATCTTTGTTCTTAGAATGTGTTCATTTCGCACTTTTACTTATATATATATATATATATATATGTTCATTGCCTTTTAGCCATCAATTTACCATAGATAAAACGGTTTATGCAACTTTGAATTAAATGCAGGTTTTGCTGTACCTACACAAATATCAAAGCCACCTCCAAAAGGACATGTATGCATATATTTTATTGTTTTTCTTAGTGGAATAACACTTTATATATCCTTCCAAGTTTCATAATATTATATATACCCTTTCGAAACACTTAAAATGTTATATTTCTTATCTTTCTTATTTATTCTGACTACTATCACTTTATAAACCGGGCCTGGAGAATTTAACCTTAACATATCAGGG
>WOUH02000002.1:2341468-2358320 GCA_009936405.2 Stevia rebaudiana
TATCACTTTATAAACCGGGCCTGGAGAATTTAACCTTAACATATCAGGGTAGTACTATTTATTCCATAACAACCAAAATGAAATCAATTACTAATATTAGTCGGTTTCACTGAATTTATGATTATTAATAATGTCTTCTTGATTTATATTTTATCTAGTGAACAGGCTGTTATAACTTATAAGTATCTAGTTTTATTGTATCTATTGTGGAATGGGTATATGTGATATTTTAATGTTTTTAAGGGGTAATTATACTATTATGAAGTTTAGAAGGAATAATATGAAAATATGAACTCTTAGAAGTATATTTGGTCATAATGCTATTTGAATTTATGCTAATTGTATTTGTTATAATCATTCTTATCACCTAGAATGGTGGAGTTGGTTCATCAGCTGAAGAAACGAAAACAATTCAAGTCATTGGTGAGAGTGAAAAAGCATGTGAAATAAAATTCGGGAGCTATTGTTTATGGCGTCAACGAAATAAAGAAAAAATGAAAGATTTTATCGTAAAAAAAATGAAAGATCAGCTCTATGTCGCGAGAGCTTATTATCCCAGTATTGCAAAGCTTCCAAAACTTGACCAATTTTCACAAGAAATGAAGCAAAATATTCAAGAATTTGAACGTATTCTCAGTGAAAGTACTTCAGATACAGATCTTCCACCAGAGTAAGTTTTTAAGAATTTTGTTCCTCTTTTTTTTTATTTTAAATTTTACACAAAGAGAAACCAGTTTCAATTAATTAAGTTAAAATATAGCTTTTTTTTAGTTTGAAAAATATTTGTTTTACAGTTACACATAATAATTAGATTTCACATCTGATAGACTGATACCATGTTGCATACACATACACTAAAATGATAAATAAGATGACACGTCATCAGGTTTTAAAAATCAGCAAAATGACCTGCTACTGGTTTAACAGATCATTCATTGTGAGGATCAATAAATAAAATGCAATTTGTTACGATTAGTTTTCTACAATTTGTCCTTTTTAAGCTTTTTTCCCTTCCAAAATATTGTTCTTTTTTTAAATTTCCATAGACACTAAAATTAATATTTATTCTCAGGGTTGAGAAGAAGCTGAAAAAAATGGAAATTACAATTACCAAAGCAAAATCAGCCACTGTTGACTGTAACAATGTTGACAAAAAATTAAGACAATTAGTTGATTTAACAGAAGATGAAGCTAACTTTCATATGAAACAAAGTGCTTTTCTCTACCAATTAGCGGTCCAAACAACACCAAAAAGTCTTCATTGTTTGTCAATGAGACTAACCGTTGAATATTTCAAAACTTCACCCGTTGATGCTGACGTGTCAGAGAGTTTGTTGGACCCGAACCTCCATCACTATGTTATGTTTTCCAACAACGTGCTTGCATCATCGGTAGTGATTAATTCGACTGTTATGCATGCAAAAGTATGTTCTCATTGTTTTTTTTTAAAATCTTTTTAATAGAAGTGGCTGAAGTGGCAGATTGAGTACAGGGTCAAAACGGGCTAACTTGGGTTGACCGATTTTTCCAAAATTAATAATCTTTTTGTAAATAATTAGCTTGTCAAATTGGTTCTAAAAGCTAAAGGGAAATTCTCATATATATATACTTCTAAATTTCATAATATCATATTTATCCCTTCAAATCACTAAAGACATTATATATTTATTTGTACCTCAATTACCTATTTGATAGTAAATTTCACAAATCGATTATTTATAAAAACATGTTTCACAATAACCGAAGAGAACATTATGCACTGACATAATTCACATTACTAACACTATTTTCATAATTTGTTTATTCAGTGAATTCAACTTACTTTAAATCATCACTATTAAATAAGGTAGAATTGATGTATTTTAGTGTGTAAAGGCCTAAAGGTGACTAAAATCTATCAATAACCAATAATGCTCTAATAATATACATTTTGAACTTTTCTAATAATGTAACGTACAGAAGTTAATATAAAATTAATATATATAGAATTATAGTATATCGATAATACCAATAATATTCTATTTTTTATAAATAATATCGAGGTTTTACGCATTAAAAGTACACGATGGGTGACTTTTGACATTTTTGGCTTATTTTTTCTTTAATTGTATCTGTTAGAGATAAACACTACTAACTAACCAAAGCAATCCATTAATTAGTCAAATGGGTCAAAAGTCAAAACTTCTATACCAGAAACTAATCAGCATTATTTTCAGGCGAGTAAAAAGCAGGTGTTTCATGTATTAACCGACAAACAAAGCTTCTTCTCCATGAAAATGTGGTTCTTCACTAATACATACAAAGATGCAACAGTTCAAGTATTAAACATTGAAGATCTTGACCTTCTAGAAGGTCAAACACCTTCTCATTTATCAATGCGTCAAGAATTACGTGTCTCTTTGCTATCTACATCCGAAAGTAGAACCGAATACATGTCGGTGTTTTCTCATTGGCATTACGCGCTACCAAAAATATTCCCAACTTTGAACAAAATCATTGTTCTTGATGATGACATTGTTGTGCAACGCGATTTATCAGCATTGTGGGATCTTGACATGAATGGAAAAGTTATCGGTGCAGTAAGTTTTTGTGCAGTGAAATTCGGTGCTATTAAAAGTTATTTAGGAAAAGAAAGTTATGATGGCGAGTCTTGTACGTGGATGTCGGGGTTAAATATTATTGATTTGGTTCGGTGGAGGGAACACGATGTTACTAGCGTGTATCAACGTTTAGTGCAAAAGGTGAGTTATCTTTAAAATTTAATCTAATTCATCATTGGACTTGCTTATTATTATTATTATCAAAGATGAGGATTTCTGATTTCAACTCACTAACTTGTAAATGGGTTGATTCGGGTCATTATTAATCTGTAAATGGTCAAATAAAAATAATTAAATATGAAATGGGTCTAACAGGTTGAATCTTTTACTTAATGTGTAATTCTAATCAATAATTCTATTTGAAAAAATTTAGATTATTGTTGGAAGAGTAAACCACAGTTTCCATCCCTGAGGTTTGTATATATATGCAGTTTCAGTCTACACTTAACAGTTTCCATCCTTGAGGTTTCATTTCTTAGCAGTTTTTGTCCATGAGTCTATATTCCGTCTACACTTTTGTTAGAATCCCCCACGTGCCCCTCACACTAGGGGCATTTTGGTCAATGTTGCGTGTTTTAACTCATCAAAACACTCAAATAAGTAGACGGAAGTGTAGACGGAAAATAGACTCCGGGATGGAAACTGATAACGGTGGACTGAAACTACATGTATATACAAACCTCAGGGACGATAACTGCAGTTTACTCTTGTTAAAATAATACCTTTTTGTTATGATATTTAACACAAACTGGTTATTATTTTGTTTACTATTTTTAACTCTTTTGTTCACATATTGGCTTTTTTGGTTTGAATCAACACAGGGTCAAAGTTAGGGTAAAGGGTCAAAATAAGTATTTTTTGGTCAAGGTCAAACGGGTAAAAAATGACCAGTCAACAAGTATTACATTCCAATGACATTTGTTGACCATAATTTTTCTTTTGTAAACAGCGTTTGACCGAAACAACAACACTTGGAGCAACCATGTTGACTTTTCAAGGTTTACTTATCGCGCTTGATGACACGTGGGTATTATCTGGATTGGGTCATAATTATAGTATCACTAATGAAGCTATTAACAAAGCAGCTGTATTACATTTCAATGGCAACATGAAACCATGGCTCGAACTCGGTATTCCAAATTATAAACCTCATTGGAGAAAATATTTAGACCCCGAAAACCGGTTCTTGACCGACTGCAATGTCGACCCGTAACTTGTGTTGACCGTTTCATGCAAATTCTTTAATTGGAAGGAAAAAGGTTGATGATATCGCTATCAGATTTTCATAAAATGAGGATCTGCAATTGCTGATCTGGCGATCTGCGTGTATTTCTAGTTGTTTGGACTGAAATTTGTCCAGATGAGAGTAAATTGCAGTTAATTATTGTTGGGGATATGAAGAACTGGTTGGTGGTTTTTTTTGTTTGGTGTTAAAAGTTAGGTAGGAATGTGATTACCGTGATTTTGTTCCTTTATTTTTTATTTTTGTTTTCTAAACATTGTTATAATATATTTAATTGTGGTTAGGATTGTTTGTATTCATGGATTTCATGGTATTAAAGATGGTATGGTGATCAAAGAATAGCAAATAATATAATTAGTTTAGAAGATCGGTGCTTGTTTGGGTTTGGTAGGCTTTTGGCTCAACCCAATCCTAAACCTAAATTTTATTTTGGGTTTTGGAATATTTGAACTCATTTGGGTTTGGGGTTTGTGGTTTGGGTTTTATTTCGGATTTCTACTTTGGCAAAAAAATATAAATAACATATATAAAAATAGAGATGGAAAGAAGTGCATCATTTCTAAACTATCTATAAAACAAAATAATGTCAAAACAACTTAAACAAGAAAATATATGTTTTATTGCATCAAAAAGATCAATTCTTGAAAACTAGTTTTGGAATCATGAGAGGACAAAAAACAAAAATATGTGCATCATTCTAATCTTTAAGATTGTAAAAATGTGAATTGTTTTAAAAGATCGGAATAAATGTAATTTTAATTTTGAGTTGCGTAATATGCAAATAACAAGACTTTTAAAGCGATATATACAAATCTCCCAAATAAAATACATGTATAGGTTTTTCGTGTTTTTTTTCCATGCAAACCAAAACTTGGCCCAAAACCATTGGTTTTTTAGAAAAGTGTATCAACCATCGGTTTCTATTTGGGTTCGGTTATTTCGTTTTGGATTTTCTTGCTTTGGGTCAGGTTTTTTGGTTTCCTGCGCACCCTAAATTGCCGGAAATGATTTCGTGAAATGAAAAAACAAACTGGTTGAGTTGAGTGGGTTAGCTAGACCCAGCCGATATGTTGATTTAATGAGGTTTTACCGATTTTTATTTAATGTTTTTCTCATAGGTTAAGAATAAAAACAAGTTGATGACCCTATTATTTGTAGAAAATTAAATATATAAGGTAGTTTTGTGCTACTTCAATTTGGTTAATTTAGTTATTCATACAACCATAAACACATAGCTAAATCATAAAATCATTTGTCATCTAAATTATATCTAATCCATTAGATTTGTTAGTTGATTTAGCTATTTAATTACTTTTTTCAATTATAACTTGGTTATTCGGTTTAACAAGCTACATTTCGAAGAAAGAAGAACCAATTTGGGCATATTCAAAAATCAAAAGTGTTAAAGAACATAAAAGCAAAAGAATAAAACTAAAAGCCAAACCACATACTAAGAAATCCAATTGGAGAATAAAGGGGGGCAAAACGAACACATTTGAGAGAAATTTCTTGAATAATAATAATCGTCAAAAAATGGGTTCAGATGTAGGTCTAGAAACCTCGAGGCGGTTTCTCGCCACATGGTTGATCGGAGGTTTGGTTGCCGGAATTTCGGTGGTGGCGGTAACCGCTGCTTGGCCGGAATACTCGCCGTTAAATATCGTCAGAAAAAAGAAGAAAAAACCCATACGTGTATACATGGACGGTTGTTTCGACATGATGCATTACGGTCACTGTAACGCACTGCGGCAAGCACGTGCTCTCGGAGATCAATTGATTGTCGGCGTTGTTAGCGACGCTGAAATCACTGCCAATAAAGGTCCTCCGGTTACACCTCTTCATGAAAGGTGGTTCTATACATAATCCTCAATTTCATTTTCAAATTTTCAAATTTCAAATTTCAAATTTCAATGCTCATTGCTATTTGTTATCAGTTTTACTTACCTCTGAGATCGAGATCTGCATAATTCTGTTTAATGTTGTGTTTCTGTTTAATTTGGAGATTGATTAAGCATTGTTTATTTCTAGAATAAGTTAAAGACCATGTTTGAAGACCGTATCTAGTTCTTTGTTGTAACATAAATGTTAAAGTCTAAACTTGAAATCAAATTGGTGTGATTTCCAAATTGAGTAATTGCAGGCAGGGTTTTAGGAGACTAAATTATGCTTTGAATTACTTTACATCTTTGATTTCTTGTAATCCAAAATCCAAACATTGTATAATTGTATTATGCTTTGTTGTATTTGCATTTCCTTGTGGAATCGTTCCACCAAATTTTGATTTTTCTTTCCTCTACTGATAGTTGAATGAATATGACCAATATTTGGATTTTTTTTGTTCCACCAAATTCTGTGTTTCTTAACAGATTGTCTGCATTAATGCTCTATTTCTGTATAGGTTTAGACATATGATTATAGTCGACTGTGTGTATATTAAGGTTCTGATTGATTTCTTGTTTTTCTTTGATCCCTTAATTCCTGAAAATATAACAAAAATGAATATCGCAAACATCATACATAATAAGATAGACATCAAATCTTTTATCCAACACATTAATAATACGATTATCATCTCGTTTTGTTTAATCATAGGATGATTATGGTTAGTGCTGTGAAGTGGGTCGATGAAGTCATTCCCGATGCACCTTATGCAATAACCGAAGAATTTATGAGAAAACTATTTGATGAATACAATATAGATTACATCATTCATGGAGATGATCCATGCATTCTCCCTGATGGAACTGACGCATATGCCCTTGCGAAAAAAGCCGGTCGTTATAAACAAATAAAGCGAACGGAAGGCGTATCAAGCACAGACATTGTTGGTACGCGATTATGCATTATGTTTTATTTTCCCTCATTTTATCATTTTCAATACATTATGAAAATAATCCCGCTAACTCTTTTTTATTTTATTTTTTTTTAATTTGAATTTTTTGGAAATGTGATAATTTTAGGGCGAATGCTTCTTTGTGTAAGGGAGAGAAGTACTAGTAGTGAGAGCCCTCGACATACTTCATTGCAAAGACAATTTAGTCATGGTCATAACCAGAAACATGATGATGGTGGATCTGGTAGTGGGACCCGTGTTTCTCATTTTCTTCCTACTTCTCGCAGAATTGTTCAGTTTTCTAATGGACAGGTGCTTATGATTTTATTATGATTTTATTTTTTGGGATAATGTATGCAGAATAGGACTGATAAAACAGGTTTTATCATGTTTAAAAGGTTATAGATGACGTGATTAACACAAGTATCATATATGAAAACAACTCATTTAACTACTTTATATCTCATGTGTATATTTTTTCTAGATGTTTTATTCACCAAGTAACAGAAATGATGAAGCTTAGCCTCCTAATTTTACTTTTTTCTAAAGTATAAAATTACAGTAATTTTATACTTAAAAAAAAAGAGAACTCGTGATCTATTTATGACACGATTAAACTTGTTTAATAAAAAGTACAGTAATTTTATACTTTAAAAAAAAATAAAATTCGTGATGTATTCAAGACGCGATTAAACCTGTTTAATAAAAAGTACAGTAATTTTATACTTTAAAAAAAATAAAATCCCTGATCTATTTAAGACGTGATTAAACCTGTTTAATAAAAAGTACACTAAGTAATTAGTACACTAAGTAATATAGTACACTAAGTAATATAATTACTTAATGTACTTTTTATTAAACAAGTTTAATCGTGTCATAAGTAGATCACGAATTGCCAGAATGCGAGCTCTAATGCAAAGGGTCCCCATATATTAAAACTCCCTAAATTTTGAAATTATTATTTTTTAAATTTTTTTGTGATAATAATGCACTAACACAACGTTTATTTTCATTAATCTGATGTTTCAGATGTAAAAACGTAAAATAACTTATTCATACTGGTTTTTTTGCAGGCAGCTGGACCTAATGCTCGCATAATTTATATAGATGGTGCATTTGATCTGTTTCATGCTGGACATGTGGAGGTAAACTCAAAACATCTACTAAAAATTGTCTTAAATCGCATTTACATAAATTAATTTTTAAAATTCTTGAAATCAAACATTTTGTGTTTTCACAGATTTTAAGACTCGCTCGTGGTCTTGGAGATTTTTTACTGGTTGGGATTCACACAGATCAAACTGTGACGTATGACACTACGCACAGTTACATAAAATGTTTCATACTTTATTATTATTATTATTATTATTATTATATATATATATATATATATTTTAATTATTCACTCAGTGCCAATAGAGGAGTGCATCGTCCAATCATGAATTTACACGAACGAAGTCTAAGTGTTTTAGCGTGTCGGTATGTTGATGAAGTTATTATCGGTGCTCCGTGGGAAATTTCAAAAGATATGGTGAGTTACATGATCATTATTAAAAAAAATTTACTTATTTTTATCTCATAACATTTTTTAGATTTGTAGACTTTTATCAAAATGCTAAATCATTTCTTGCATGTATCTTGGATGCAAAGTACCAATTATTTATTTAATTTTTTTAAAACAATATATTGTGACATTAGTAAATTTGCAAATATAAAGTGTTTATAATTACATAATACAGATCACAACCTTCAATATCTCTTTGGTTGTCCATGGGACAGTGGCGGAAGATGATGATTTTGAAAAGGTATGCTATATATTATTGAATATTTATAATATTTCTTAAATATTATTTATTCTGGAATTAACATATTCTGTCGATGACATCGCAGCATGATCGGGATCCATATGATGTTCCAAAAAGTATGGAGATATTTAAAGTGTTAGAAAGTCCACTAGATATCACTACAAGCACAATAATTAAAAGAATTGTATCAAATCATGAAGCTTATCAGGTTCCATATCTTCTTTTTCAGATGCATTATTTTCATAAGCATTTAATTTTAACTCAAATATTTTTCTAAAAAGGGAAAACTAAAAGTACTAACCTTTCTCTTTTATTTTAACTATTTTTCATCCACAATTTTTATTGTTAATAGCTCACAATTTTTATTGTTAATAAAAAAAAAACCTAATCTGAAAAGATAGTTGTTGCAATTAAGTATGATAAATATAATTTTAATTTTAATTTTAATTTTAATTTACTAGTATCTAATTTATGAGAAAAAGTCAGCTGATAAAAGACTGCTTTGACCAATTTAAAGGTTCACAAGTTGCACATTTAAACACCTTCATTGCAACTAGTAATCTGAATCTGATTATGAATATTGAGTTTCAAACCTCACATCCTATTAAAAATAAAAATAAAAGCTTAGATAATATATATACGCCTACTAGCGACTTTTATATGTATATATTTTTTTGTTTCGATTCAGAAACGCAACGAACGGAAGGGAGAAAGTGAGAGGAGGTATTATGAGGGTAAAAGTTACATATCTGGTGATTAAAACACACACACACACACAAATGGAATCATATCTTAAAAGGTATGTATGTAGCTGACTACCGAAAACCTCATCTTCGCCAATACAATTTTGCATTCTTGTAGATTATGGGGCTAAATTTGTTTTCAATTATTCTGTTGTCTTTGTAATAATGTTAAATGGATGAAGTTATTTCTAGTTTTATTTATCAATTTTAATTGGTAGATATAATATAGGGATATTATTGGTATGGTTTAAACCGGGTCAATCGATCATCAGTTTGGTTTGTACGCGTGTTTTGGCATCTTGAAACTGTTGGTTCTTTCTTTGTCGAACTAGATATAACGATTTGGTTTGAAGATCGATTTAGAGCACGTCTTGTAATAAAACTAATAATAGTTCTAAAATGTTGTATTCTTTCCAAATCATATATTTTTTTTTATTTAAAGTAGTTTTTTTTTCAAGTTCATTATACGCTTTAATATTACATAATCCAAAAAGGTTGAAGACAACCAATATCGTGTTGTTAGTTGTGTATCTTGATGGTTTATAAGCCAAATTCAAAATAAAAAGGGTACCAATGGTTGATTTGATTTATATCAAAATTGGACCGGTGAGCACTCTTAACGAGTTAAATGTAAAAGGTAACACGAATCTATACGTTTATAAGTGAACATGTTCGAATTGAAACGTCTAATATTTATGTGAAAGTAATTCAAATTTTGTGATTAATTGTGTATTCGAAAGAAAAAAATATAAAAATAAAATCATGGCTGAATTAAAATAGAATCAAATGGAGTTTTGTAAAGGATTTTAAGATGTAAACAACATCGATCATTAATGGTGTTGCTTTTGGATATTGGGCTGCTCTGACTTCTGAGTGAGTATTGATCTTCTTGTCTTGGGTCAATAGTTGGTAGCATTTTTTCTTGTTTTTCAGTTTGGGCCGGTCCCAGCCCACTAAGCTTTGTCAACCGACTTTCTTTCCGGTTAGTAACTCCAAAAAACGACCTCGAAACTCTAATGATCAATTGATCACTCCTTCTTTATGTTAAGATGTGCTGCTTAGCGAGTTAGCGTACAAGAAGTAGAGGAGTTCAAAAAACCGGTTTTGGAATCGGAACCGGCGGTTCCCACCTGAACCAGGGGTTCCATAGCGGTCCAGGTTCTATGACTAACCATAACTGGAACTGGGTTTTCCGGAACCAATTCCACCAAAAACCGACCAAAACCGGTTAGGAACCGGTCAAAACCAACCAAAAATCGTTCAAAACCAACCATTTGGAACTGAAACCGGTTCCTTAAAAAATCGCGAAATGAGCACCTCTAACAAGAGTGCATGTCAAGTTTGTATGGGTCGGATTGAGTTAAGGCGGGCTGATCCAAACGCTTTATGTCCAACTTAATAAAGTAATAAATAAATTATCATATACGATTATAACGGACGTATTATTTTGATATTATCTAACTTTTTTTACACAAAATGATTTAAAGATTTTATGTATTATTAACATTGACAGAAACACTTAAAGTGATAAATAGTTTATTAGATAGGATTATAGCGGATGACCGGATGCATTATGTTGATATTAATCTAACTTTTTTTTTAACACAAAATGATCTAAAAGGTTTTATTTATTAAAATTAACTGACGGCGTGAAATAGTTGATTAATTTCATTATTAGCTATAGTTTATCCATTTGACCGGGTAGATATAAAACATAAATAGAATTGACCCGTCAATAGGCAAATGGGTTGAAAATAGCGACCTTCTAGTACTTTTTGTTTGTGTCCTTTCTATTCCTATAAAGGAAAAGAAAGATTTTATTTGCGTACAAACCTTATAGGTGACAAAATGGGTTGGTTGAGTGAGTTGAGTAACAAGTCAAAAAAGGTTTTGAGTTTAAACGTGTACATTCTTTGGAGAAACATGTTGGATCGGGTTAACCTGCAAATTTTTTATTCTTATTTTTATTTCATGAATAACTGATATATAATGATCAAAACCATTCAATAAATAATGATCAAACTTTTACTTAATAGCATTTACATCCAATCCCTTATTTCTATCTCCATCTTCATGAATTTACAAGGTACAAACATAAATATTTCCTAGTATTCATATTTTTTCCTAAATATAAAGAACGAGCAAAAAAATACCTCAAATATATTTCTTTCCTCAGTTCACAGTCACTTTTTAAATTATAAAAACTTCACTCACATATTTTTACATATTTTTAGAGACTCTAATGTCAATGTTCACATGAATCACAAATTGTGCACTAATGTTGGGAAAGACGCCAATTTTTTAGTATATCTAACTGTACATATGGTTGATTAATGAAATATCAGATCTCTTCCTTTGTGTATTTTTTGCTATTTACTTGTTTCACAATACGTTATCAACGCGAATTGTGATTTAAAAAAAGACGCTACGTCATTGTCGAGAAGCTTTGAATAAATTGAGAGCTATGTTAAAGAGAAGATCTATGATTTCCTCTTGTTTGTTGCCAAGAATAATGTTAGGGACCAATTCAAAATAATCGATCTCTAAAATTGTAGTAGGCAATCATTCCAAAAAAATGTTTTAGATTGAGTGTCTAAACATTGAAATTGAGCAATTAATCAAACTTGGATTGTTGATTTTGATTCTTATGAACACAATTGAATCCATGTTAGAGTTAGTGACTTCTGTTGGATGGAATCTCATTTGATTTTTCTTCAATGAGTGTTTGTAACCATGTATATGCGTTGTTGCGTATGTGTATGTGTATGTATACGCCTTTTTTGATTGAGCTAGCGAAGGAAATTAATTCCTTCGTGGCAAAGTTAAAAAAAAACTATACTTGCTTTTAAAACCCAACTAATAATTTATAATCATTTCTTAAGCCGATTAAAACGCCAAATCAATTAAATAGGGAAGCCTAATTAATTGATAAGAAGCTCACCTTCTCATACAAGGTCCAAATAAAATTAATGTTAAGCAAACTTGCACTCTCACGTTGTATAACTCGATTAATCACTAATATTGTTATCTCGATCAACAAGATAACTGGAGCCTATGTAAAGCAATTTTCTCATCTTTTAATACTCTATAAACTAACTTAAACATAATGCATGAAATTGAACAATTAGCCAAATGGTATCAGGAGATTAGAATAGAGCTTAGGATCGGATAGGTCTCAGATTCTAATCCGATTCAAGGGGTTTATCAATTCCAATGGGTGTCCTCCCATCTGGTCTAGAAGTTGCCGGGTCACAACGTTGTCTGTGGTAGCATGGTGAAAGATTGATCTATTTGATAGGGTGATCCAGAGTAACAGGACTTTACGCTGCTAAAAAAAGTAAAATACTAAAATTACTCTAATCATGTGAGCTAGGAACATGCGCATTGAGTGTTCCCAAAATGGAAACTGTCCACCAAACAGTCATTGTCCAGTCGGACGGTTATTTGATGCCATAAATAACCATCGGGCAACTTTGGGTTGACAACCAAGTAACGAATTCTGTCACTCAATTTATAAATTTGCCATCTGGATTACAAATTTTATTTTTTGTAAATTTGCCATCTCTGGGTTTCAACATATTTCGGAGACACTACCATTATCAAGTAACACTGGTTTAAACCGTTATACCGGTATTAATAATCTTAAATTCTAATTTTTAAAATATGAGCTTCTGTTACAATAGCGATACGCTAAAAATCGATTGGTAAAACCTAAAAGACCCAACAGCGTTCATGAGTTTGTGATAATAGACACGATCTTTGTTCATTCCAGACACGATATCAGTCAGTTCCTCCTACCATAGATCCCGATCAGTTCCTCATGATAAGTTCCTTCTTATTTTTATGTCAAAATTAAATTATAGGAAAATTGAGTGTTTTTGGAAAAAAAAAAATTGCCATTTTGGGTTATTTTAATTATGTACTAATTTTTGAATTATTTTTCGTGCCATGGAATTATGTACTTTTGATTTATTTTTTTTAGTTAACGTTGGAAGATTAACTAGTCAGTACAGTTGAACCGTTTGGTATGTAATCGGTTGAACTATTCATGAGTCTAATCTAGTATGGTTTAAAACCGGTTTTTAAACATTGGAAAGAAGATCAAGAAATATATTTATTGAATTTACTTTACCTAAGAAACATATGGTCAAATATACATGATTTTAATACATGTTTTAAAAACTGAGAATCAGTTTATAAAACTTCATAGCTTAATCTTCACCGTCACAAAAAAGATTCAAATTTTCCAATGATTTGTCCATGATTAATCTTCACCGGCAATTATGGAAGAAGATGACGCCCACATGCTCCTTTTCATTTTCTTTTCGATTTTGTTTCATTTAGTTTCATGTTGCTATGTTGTGTGTGATTACATAGTGATATGGTATAATTTGTTTAGATTTTTAAGATTATTTATTAGAAACTTTTAAATATAAGTTTCTTAAATTGTCTGGTCCTATTTGGTATTAGGTTTGTTTCACAACATTTAATTTAATAACATTTTTAATTTAAGATTAAATTAGAAACCGGCAAAGTACGCTATTATCTATATCGAATTTAAGATATAACTTTTTGTATGACAAATACTATGGTTGTGACCTTTTGGTATCGTTGTGAGTCGAAAATATATTCTTTCTATCAAAATGTGAAGAAAAGTGTAACCACTTAGAGCTGACTTTAGTGTGTTTGTGTTTTTTATATATTTGGTTTAGTTGGGTGGGAAGAGCACTAGGAGTAGACTTTTTCGACAGGTCAAGCATACAAATCATTTTAAAAGCCATCATAAATATTTATATGTTAATATCAAACAAGCTTTATAATTTCTTTTACAACGAATAACGTGGTCACCCGGCCTCACCATGACGAAAAGATCAGCCTACCACCCAGTGAATAGCGTTGCGACCCCGCCCCACTAATCCAGGAGAAAACCACTTTGTGGGAAAACCTCTCGTTCACCTTAAAGCTTTATGTTCTGAGTGCGACTTAAATATGTAACCTCTCATTTGAAAAATATACATAGTACCATTGGGACAAATGACCCTTGATACAAATTTTGTATCTAACGTTTAAGTTTGAACAATTTAAGTCTCTAACGTTTCAAGTTTTAACAGTTTTCGTCTCTAATTATACATTTATGGATCTTTTGGCTAAGATCAAGTGTAATATATGTGCTTATAAGTTGAATAAATCTAACCAAAGTATACTAGCGTTTTTTTATCAAGGTATTTTAAATGGTTGATAAACATTAAGTCAATTTCTTAAAGAAAGTATGTAGTTCTTACACACGTGGACTCAGCCAAAATACATTTGGTCGACGCAATAATTCAGTTGTATCCACATAACAATAACGTTTTTAGATCTCTAGCTCAAATGATTAGGATGAACTACTCAAGTGGTTAGTTTCAGGCTGGGTCAGTGGGTTTTCCTATAGGGGTGAGTTTCCTCCTTGATGGTGTTCTTGGGTGAATCAGGCTTGGAGTGTCAAAATCAGTATGGACAGTTGACATCCCGTCTCAGGATTACTCACTCGAGTATTGGTGGTGTTTCCAAACGTTGTTAAAGAAAAGATAGTCACATAAAAACACATATAAATGAATGTTCTAGATTGCTTTTAATAGTTCTCGCGTCATTTACTATTTATACGTTATATTTTCTTAGAGTTCATAAGGATGTATATTAGATTCTTGCACATAAAATATTCGTTGCTTTTTAGATACCGAAAAGAGAGAATGGATTCTTATGTAGAAGGTTGATAATCAAGGGACATCCTTTCCACTATGTGATTCTTTCAGTGGGCAATATATGTTTTTCTATCCATCACACCGAAAGGCCTTTGAATATATCCTTGGCTTGTTTTCTCATTGATATACTAATAGAAATAAAAAGTTTTGATTGATGCCGGTCGATAACAGCTGACACGAACACGGCACGATAACTAATCATGTCATTTTTCAAACACGAACATGAACTTGTTTAAAAACAAGCTACACGATAAGTCATGCTTAGTGACACGATAAACATCACGTATTAGTTATATTAAACAAATATATAAACATGTTCTAATAGGTGTCTAAAAGGTCGTTTTTAGGAAAACGTGTTATTAACCAGGTCCAAACATGTTGTTAACATGTGTTTAACCGGGTTTGAAATAATTTGAATATAGGTCGTTAATAGGTTTAAACATGTTGTTAAAATGTGATTAACCATGTTTAAACATGTTACATATATATTAAATTATTTTAGAAAGTTCAAAAATCTAAACATGTCATTAACAGCTACTTAACTTGTCTTACATGTGTCAACCTGTTTACGATATAAAAACTGCTAGTACGTGTTTAACAGGTCGTTAATAAGTTAACATGTTAACATGTGTTTAACCTGCAGGTTTAATCTAGATTAACAGGTTTGATCTAGATTAACAAGTCGTTATAGTGTGTTTAACCAGGTCTAAACATGTTACATATATATTTTATATTTAATTATTTAACACTTCAAAAATCTAAACAAGCCATTAACAAGTACTTAACGTGTCGACCTGTTTATGACACCAAACTTGTTAAGCTAGAAAACAAAACATGTTAACTTCGTGTCAGGTCATGTCGTGTTATCAAGTTCACGTAAAAAATTGTCATCGTTAGCTTGAATGCACACATCAGGAGCAGTACAATGACAAACCTTGATTTTCTAAGACACGCAACTAAGAGCCATATGCGTGAAGTATTTTATCGCGGACGTCCAAATGGCGACGACAAATGATGACGGTGAACTGCTTTGTGTTGCGTCAATTAGTTGGGTGTAGTGGACTTCCTCCGAACGATCTATGTGATACTCATGGTATTAACAAAGGACTATTATCATGTTGTTTACGGCTTTCGTAGCTAACACTTGCTTGGAACACTTACGTGTACCATTTTCAAGTTCGTTAAGATAATGCACGACGTTAGCCAAGAGGAATGTGTAGAAAAACTATGGCAAGACGTTAGCTCGCTTATATTTGTATCCAATAATTTAGTGAATTTATTGGTTATTATAAGTTGGCTGCAATGAACGACTAGTAACACCCAAACTAGTGAATTATTTAAATTGTTTTAAACAAATGGAATATTTTTGAAAAAAACTAGATGTGTTAACTTACTATAAATCGGGTACGAGGAGTGAAGATAACTGTTGGTAACCTCCACTTGCTATTGTGATGTTCCTTTGGCTTTGTGATAAGAGCTTGGCTCGATGAAGTGCAGAAAAACAATTCACACAAAGGGAGAAGAAGAAAACTCTTCAATTTACTAAAAAAACAAATCATCCTCTGTTCGTTAATCAAGCAAATACATATATTGTTATGTAGATAGAATCTCCAACCAAAAGAAACTTAATCAAAGTTTAAAAATAATAAACGATAAATAATGAAAGTCAATAAAAGATAACTATGAAAGGAGTTATCTTAAATTTGGATTCTTTATATGCCATGCAAAAACTCAATCTTCATTCACGTCGGGTGGATCCGAGTCGGGCGACGGGTCACCTGCATCCAGTGGCGTAACCACAGCCAAGGGTGGGGGGCGGCCGCCCACCGTGAACCGAAAATTTTTAGTGGTATATATAGGTTAAAATCCCGAACGTCCCCCGTGAAA
>WOUH02000002.1:2358420-2373906 GCA_009936405.2 Stevia rebaudiana
TGTGCACTATCAACGGGCCGGATGCATGTTACTTTCTGAAGACCTCTAGATTTCTGCCATGTGTCATTAGTTTGTTACAGTTTTCCCGCCTTTTCCTTTCATGCGACGGGTCGGTTCGTTTTGAGGTTTCCCGGGTGGGTTTTATCCGTTTTACTTACTATCCTCTATAGTAACCAAATAAGATATGAAAGTTAGAGTAGTTAATAAATATCTAAATTAAGATTTTGTACAAAAATAATATAATTTAAATTCACATCCAACGACCACCAGTTTGGTTCACCGGTACATCTATTCCAACAGAGAATCAGCTGTTTGAATAGAGACGATTTAATTAAGCAAACTCAGCTAGACCGGTTCAATAGCATGTTCCAGATTCAATCGTGTTTTCTGAAAACTTTGGTTGACATCTAGGATTTATATTATATTATCTTCATGCTATATGATATAATGTTTAATTTTGAACCGTTCATTTTATTATTCTGTTAATCTAATTGGTATATGGAATATTTCAATGTAATCTAGTAAACGAAAATAATGATGCATCTGTCGACGTCAAACCTTCAAATGATGAGTTGATGCTAACTACGAAAACCAATTAATTGACATGATGACTACAAGAAATATGTCAAAATCAATGCCTGTTACGTATTTTAGAAATATAATATTAATTTGGTTGTTTATGTCGACCGATACACATCTCAATCTACATATATTAACTTAAATTTAATGATATGCCAAAGTTGAAAAGTAAAACAGGTTGCTTTTATTTTCATTTAAAATATGAAATTTAATTTGAATTTCCAGTAAACAAAGCTGTATTTTATGAATAACTTCCAGAATTTGATTTAACCAAACCATTAATTTAGTACGTACTTCTTGCGCCATAAGCTTTATATTTTTTTCAAACAAAAAACATGGTATATTAGTTATTGTGTATGTCTAAATTCGGTTCTCTATAGCATATTAGCATTAAAATATCATTTATAAAACGCATATTTTTCTATTGAAGAAAGAATACGAACAAACAAACATACTGAGTATAGTCCTACTAACAATCGTAGGGTATGTGAAGGGTGGGATAAAGATACACCTTACCCTTAAAACCAATGGGTTAAAGAGGCTGGTCCGTGAGAGACCCCAACTCAAAAAGGAATTTTTTTTTTATTAAATTTTTTTTTATTCTCTTATCTAATGAAGAAAGAATGTTAGAACAAATTCCAATCTAAGATATAATTCATCTTGTTTTGGTGAAAGAACTCATGTTGTAGTTGTATTCGATGGAATAAGTAAACTCAAATACCATTTGTTAAAGTGAAACAATTGTTCACGATTTATTGCAATTTGCATGTGAAATAACACATATAAATCGATACCGTTCTCATAAGTCATAACTATTTAAACATTCAAAGAAAGAACACCATCACCATCACTCCATCAGCAAGTTGCAAAGCGTGTTTGAAGTGGGCCTATTGGGCCTGTATCTGGGTTTGGGTTCAGTGGGGGCCCATGATGCATGAATTTCCATTTTGACTTTTGAAACAAAAGCGTGAGCAGTGATGTATTAGTATTTGTGTGGAGTCAGAAACCTCGCCGTCGGTAGTCACAATCCGTGACGCCGCTTACAATTCACGAAACGTGGCTTTCTTTTGTTACTAGATGCTTCTCGAATATTCTCTTTTCCTTCTTTCATTTCCCAAACCACCCCTCCAGCTTTAATAATTTTACAAAAAATAAAGCAACAACAATAAGTTGGTAATCATATCAATAATAATTTGATCAAGTGAATTTTT
This sequence comes from Stevia rebaudiana, assembly GCA_009936405.2. Classification (NCBI taxonomy): domain Eukaryota; kingdom Viridiplantae; phylum Streptophyta; class Magnoliopsida; order Asterales; family Asteraceae; genus Stevia; species Stevia rebaudiana. The sequence goes on from WOUH02000002.1 coordinate 2,360,211, forward strand.
TTTTTTGAACGACGCTTTTTTCTCACGCTCGTTCCTTATTTTCACGGCCTGTAAGTAAGGTCGAATAATTGACTTTCGTGAGAATCCACGACGACACAAGATGCGAAGGAACCCCGTGGAATGGGTAAACCTTCGCCCCCCATCAGAATGGAACCTAGTGAAATCCGGATTCGGTTCATCACCTGATCTCCTTCAAACTGCCACTATATGGATTTGAACCCCTAACCTCCACATTGGAAGGTAAGAGCCTAAACTATTGGGCTAAGGTTTTAGGGGCCAGTCGCCTGAATTTTAATCATAGTTCTAGGTTTTTTTGCATGCATGGGCGAAGGTTCATAGGGGTCGGGCGCCTCCGCTTTTTTTGTCATCAGTAGTGTTATTTTTTTTATCTGTAGTTTAATTTTTTATACGTATTGGTTTCGTCTTCGCTCGTGAATTTTTTGTCCCTGCTTGTTTCTTACTAGCTTCACCGTTGACTGCATGCATAATGTCATGGAGCGTTGCTCTCTAGATCCTCTTAGGTCTTGATGCTTTGCCCTTATGAACCTTAGGAGTTCCATAGCACCCCAATATTAGAATAGTAGTGGTTGTACATGCATATCAAACATCATAACTCAAATAAAAATATATGTATATTCCAATGTAGCATTGCTCATCTAAAATCTAATTATACCAATATGACGACGATAATATTAAATTCACCAGTAACCATCTCATGTAAAAATATATGGTAATAATGTGCATGTCAAGTTCAGGGACCCTGGCATCCTGACCATGTGCATATGAGAAGTTATTGCCTAGGTTGTTTATACAAACAAGGAAACTAAGGAGTTGTTTGTTTACCTCTTAACAAGCTTTTAATGGTTCAGACTTCTTACTGGTTCAACACTTAATGATTTAGACAGTTTGTTTTTGCGAGCAGATGTTTGAATGATTCAAACATTTGCCTCTGAATTGTTAAGCATTGTACTGAGTCTGAATGGTTAAGACATCTTATCTGAATTGATTAGACATTTTCCTTTGAATGGTTAAGAATTATAATTCCTTTTAATGGTTTAGACCTCTTACTGATTCATCAGTACTTAATGATTCATACCCGTTACTGATTCAATACTTACCCATTCAGAAGTTGTCTGAATTAATAAAAGACTGTTTTGCTACACCTTTTAATGGCCTATGTAACTATAAGTTTTAAAAATATACCGAATAATTCAAATTATAACTCTTTAACATATCGAGGGCTATTATGACTTACGAGCCATAATCGGGGGAACTTTTTGACAGACACAGACAAATAAAAATATCATTAATCACATACCAACAGTATATATTTAGGCATCTCCGCTACCTTATTCAGAAATCCATCTACTTTGACTTAATTTTCAAACCGAAAACGAGATCTGAGAGTGAGAAATCAATGGGGAGCAGCGGATTTTCATGGAAATTGGCGGATCATCCGAAGCTACCGAAGGGAAAGCTGGTGGCTATGATTGTTTTGGACGGTTGGGGTGAAGCTTCTCCCGATAAGTTCAACTGCATCCATGTCGCTGAAACTCCTACCATGGATTCTCTCAAAAACGTAATCATTTTCTATCTCGTTTCTGTATCTGAATCTCTATTTGTACTTTTTAATGTATATCTTATGGTTTTTTAATCTGTTAATAGCGAATAATCGTTGTTAATTTTGGATTAGATCTGAAGAATCATTGAGCACGTTTTTATCATAATCGGAAGTGATTAATCGTTTTAGGCTGGGAGAAATAAGCGTGTTTAATGGAAGCTAATCGATGATTTTGAACTAATGTTTTATATATATTTTCATAATATGTGTAATGTGTTGATAGGATAGAAATTTTGAATATGCGTTTGATTACGTAAACAATCGAAATTCACCTTTACGTTTGTTATGTAGAACATGGTTAGGTCCATTGATTTTGGCTGAGGTAGAGAGGAAACAATAATACCAATGACTCTGAACTTAATATTCTCTCTACTTGCTAATATCTATATAATCTGCATTTATTTTAATACATATATGTTGATTTTTAAGTAAACAATGGGGATAATCATTTTTTAACTGGAAAATAGATCTACAGAATCTTACATAACAATCTGAAATACCTGATCGTTCTAGATTAAGAGAAACAAGTCAATTTAATCTAATTGAATCAAATCAATGAGTCTGAACTAATGCTTTGTTGTTTTGTGTATTTTTGCTACTATATGTGTTTCATAGATCTGAATGTGCATTCATGTTTGTATTCAGTCAAATACTCATTAGCTATAGTCTGTGTGTAGAAATGGTTTGTTTTGAGCCTATGACACCGGGCTGATCAAGTTCTGTAAAACAATAAAACTCAAGAAAAATATACTCTTTTAAGCTAAAATCAACTTCTTGCAGGCCATCTTTGTAGATTTTATCTAGATTTGTTAGTAACCTGATGAGTTAATAATATTTGATGCGCGTATTTTGCTATAGGGTGCCCCTGATAAATGGAGGTTGGTGAGGGCTCATGGTACTGCTGTTGGGCTTCCTACTGAAGATGATATGGGAAATAGTGAAGTTGGACATAATGCTCTTGGTGCTGGAAGGATCTTTGCTCAAGGGTTAGTAATTAATAATAAATACAGATTCCTAATTTTTTATTTTATTTTATTTTTTTGAAAAAAATAACATAGTATCCATTTTCTATCATTAAAAAACGAAGTCAATACATCTGATCCTTATTTTCTGAACATGGGAGAGATCATGAGAAAACTCCCAAATTTGGAGAAATCATAGAAAACTACTCTAACCAATGATTTTTTTTAACTTTCTTTTTCACGACTTTTAATTGGAAGTTTTTAAATGTAATAAAAAAAATTGAAAAAAATATGGAGTTCATGAAGCTATGTATATGTAACTAAAAAATGGCGTATGTAACTCACCAAGTTCTATTCATGTAACCTATACAATGTACATATATGTATTGCACATGTTACATATTTGTAATAACGTCGCCCACATATTTTTTTGAACTTTTTTTTTTTCATTATGTTTCTAATCTTATAATAAAAAGAAATGAACAAAAAGGTTGAAAACAAATTGATTGATAATGGTTGTGATTGATTTTCTAAGTTTTCTCTAATAACGTGTAGCTGGCTTTTACTTATGAATCTTTGTTTCATGCTTTTAGTGCAAAACTTGTTGATCTCGCTCTTGCCTCTGGAAAAATCTTTGAAGATGAAGGATTTCATTACATCAAGGAATCTTTTGCAACCAACACATTGCACCTCATTGGATTGATGAGTGATGGGGGTGTGCACTCACGTCTTGATCAATTGCAGGTATATGCAATTGTGCAATTTAACAATTTTAATAAGGATATATTACTTAATCTTATATTGGTTTATAAACTTTTTATTCATGTGTATTGTTGGGTTGCAGTTGTTGCTCAGAGGAGCTAGCCAACATGGCGCCAAAAGGATACGCGTTCATGTGCTTACTGATGGTCGTGATGTTTTAGATGGTTCAAGTGTTGGTTTTGCTGAAACACTTGAAGCTGAACTTTCGGATCTACGCGGTAAAGGCATCGATGCACAGGTGGCATCTGGTGGAGGGCGTATGTATGTCACTATGGACCGTTACGAGGTAACGTCTTCGTTAATACTTTGAAAATAATAAGGTTACAATTGTTAATATGTGTGTAGTTTGTACTTTTTCTTGCATGTATATTTGCATAACATCACATATAATTGCTGTCATTGTTTCTTGCGTGTATCATAAACAAAATTTTGTATAAAAAAATAAAAATAAAACAAGTAACTTATCTTATCCAAAAAGGACTAGTGGCGCAACTTATTTTTAATTTCTATGTAAAAAGTTACAATTAAATTATAATTAAAATTATCAATAAATAAATAAGAAAACCAAAAAGCCTAACATTTAAGGAAAAAAAAAGTAAGAGAAGTAACATAAAAAATACATATCATTATTCACACTATATACTTGATACTTTAATGATTCTTTCTATTTTTACATAAGGTTGTTCAAAATAACCGAAATCTCAAAAATTCGAAGTCCAAATCGTATCAGATGAAACCCAAAAAAACCAATCCGATATCTTATTTAGGTTATTCGGATAAATTCGGGTTGGCTATTATGATTTGAGATTTGGGACTTGGGTTAGGTTTTGGATAGACCAAAACTTGCTTATTCGGGGTCAGATATCTGAATTCAACCTGAATAGTCGGGTTGTTCAGATATAAAATCAAGGTTATTCGGGTTATTCAGATAGATTTGGGGTGGATAGTATGAGTTTAGATTCGGGTTGGGTTTCGGATAGAGTCACAAAAAAATTAGATTTGATTAAATCAAATTATTGGTTATCAAACCCGATCATCAACCCTATTTCTACATACCAACCAATCATGACAATTTGACATTTTTTTTCTTTTGCAGAATGATTGGGAAGTTGTGAAACGTGGTTGGGATGCACAGGTTCTCGGCGAAGCCCCACACAAATTCAAGAATGTTGTTGAGGCGATCAAAACACTTAGACAAACCCCCGGTTCAAATGACCAATACTTGCCCCCATTTGTCATAGTTGATGATAATTCAAACCCTGTGGGTCCCATTGTGGATGGTGATGCTGTTGTGACTTTCAATTTCCGTGCTGACCGTATGACTATGCTTGCACAAGCTCTTGAATATGAAAAGTTTGATAAATTCGACCGCGTTCGGGTCCCGAAAATCCGATATGCTGGCATGCTTCAGTATGATGGTGAACTCAAGCTTCCAAGTCATTACCTTGTATCTCCTCCGTTGATTGATAGAACTTCTGGCGAGTATTTGGTTCATAACGGGGTCCGCACTTTTGCATGCAGGTGGTTTTTTTTTTTTTGATAAGAGGTTGCATTTTCGATCCATATACGTATGAACGGGTTGATTTTGGTTTTTGTTTTTAGGGAAAATTACATCTTTGGGGGTATTTTCACGTTGGGTTCTTAAACTTCAATATTTACGTAAATGGTACTTGGCTGTCTACATTTGTAACAATTAGGCCCTTTGGATTAACTACTGTTAAAACTTGTTATCTTTAATTTAAGAGTTAAAAGTTTTTTTTTGGTCGAAATAACCCTTTTGCTCCAAACGTTTCAAAGTCAGTTTTTTCCTCCTTGTGGTTTGCGACCTGTCCCCATTAGCTCCAAAACACTAACACCGTTTGTTTTTTTTTTTTTTTTTTTTTTTTCTCTGTTAAAACTTGTTATCTGTAACAATTAGGCCCTTTAGATTAACTGTCATTAAAACTTTTTATCTTTAGTCTAAAGGGCCCGTTTGTTACAACTTACAACTGTAAAATGTCAGGTACCATTTCTGTAATTATTGAAGTTTAAGAACCCAACGCGAAAATACCCCCAATTTTTTTCTGTTAAAACTTGTAATTTAACTTGACAACATTTATTTCAATTTTTTCAACAGTGAGACGGTCAAATTCGGTCATGTGACATTTTTCTGGAATGGAAACCGTTCCGGATATTTCAATTCTGAGTTGGAAGAATATGTTGAAATTCCAAGTGATAGTGGAATTACTTTTAATGTTCAACCCAAAATGAAAGCTTTGGAGATTGGTGAGAAGGCGCGTGACGCTATCCTAAGTGGAAAGTTTGACCAGGTAACTGATAGTTGACCCGTACACCTGCAATAATAATATGTGAATATTTGTTTACTGAATATGTTATATACTTATATTTGTATATTTTTAGGTACGTGTGAACATACCAAATGGAGATATGGTTGGGCATACGGGTGATGTTGAAGCTACTGTTGTGGCCTGCAAGGCTGCTGATGAAGCTGTTAAGGTAAAATGACTATTTTATCCTTGAAGTTAGTTGTAATTTAATCTCAGTTTAGAAGTATCAGGTTTGGGGTTTGCGCTTTCATTTTATAACAAGTTTAGGTATTAAGGTAGGGTGTAATTTAATCTCAGCTTCTGTTAACTTTTTTGTTAAATTAGGGTGAGAATGACCAAAATACCCTTTCACTTTTCACTGGTTATTCAAAAAGTCAAAGGGTATTTTGGTCATTTCTCATAGATTTAACAGGAAAGTTAACGAAAGTTAACATTACCCAAATTCGCTACGAAATTAAAACCATAAACCCAAGACTTGTTATTTTTAAAACTTAGTACCCAAACCAGTTACTTTGCCCAAACCACAGGGTCCATATGCGTAATTTACTCTCCAGCCCCTTTACTAAGAATGGGTTGAACCAGTTAAAGTGTTGCATTTTTTCTCTCTAATGGTTCAAATCGAATAGTTTAGTTAACTATGAAATGGATCAAATGGGTGCATCATTTACATACTTCTAAAACTACCATTTTGCTATTATACAATTCATTAATATGATTATTCAAAACCATTCGCCTTTTGTATTTTCGGAAGAAAGTATTATCATTTTGACCCATTACCGTACTCAGGAAAGGTTCATTGGGGATCCATAAAAAAAGAGGGAACTGGATAATACTTGTGGGCCGTTGATCTTTAATACAAAGCAATCCGGTACAAAAAAATCCAATACAAAAAAAATCCAGTAAAAAAAAAACATCCAGTACAAAAAAAAATCCAATACAAAAAAAAAAAAAAATCCCGTACAGAAAATAGCCAGTATAAAAAAAATCCACCTCAATGAACCTTCCTCTACCCTACTCGCGTGTTAGCCACCTCTATATTATTTGACTAATGTTGTTTTGTGGAAATTAATAATTGTTTATGCTGACTGCGTGTTTTATTTTGGTGACAGATGATTATAGATGCAGTAGAACAAGTTGGTGGAATATTTGTTGTGACTGCAGATCATGGTAATGCTGAAGACATGGTTAAACGAAACAAAAAAGGTGAACCACTTCTCAAAGACGGTCAAGTTCAGATTCTAACATCGCACACTCTTCAGCCCGTAAGTTATTCCAAACTCGTCTTGAAAAAGATATAACTTTTTACAACCGGAATGTAGTAATGTCGATTGATTATAATAATATTTTAATCAGGTGCCAATTGCAATTGGTGGGCCCGGGTTAGCAGCGGGTGTGAAGTTCCGCAAGGATGTGCCAAGTGGCGGTCTGGCAAACGTAGCTGCAACGGTGATGAATCTTCATGGGTTTGTAGCACCTGATGACTATGAGACGACTCTTATTGAAGTTGATTGAGTATGAATGGTGGTTTTGAATTTTTTTCGCCCCGTATTAATAATAAATTTACGGAAACAGTAAACATATGACAATATGTTTTGTTACAATTTCCAGTTTTGGGTAATCTTAAATGGGGTTTAGTATTTTGGTAGCTTTATGTTTGAGCAAACTCATTGGCTGTAAAAGAAATGGTTGATTTGATCAAGTTGGAGTTACTTTATAGTTTTGCATGCTAAAACATAATATTTGTGGTGTATGGTTAGCGCAAAAGGTTTGTTAGACACAAATGTAACAAAAGTGAACATGAAAAAAGAAAACGTAGTAAGAATAAAATTAAAAGTAATTTAATAGGCCCTAGAAAGGTTTAAAATGCTGTAACATGAACTCATGAAGCCATGTACAAATTTATTTATTAGACGGAAAGTATGATTTATTTATTTATTAGACGGAAAGTATGATTTATCTTGCTTTTTGTTGTGCTAAAATGGATGAAGCGGAAATATTATAATAAAAAAAATATTAAGAAAAAAAAAAACACCAAAGCTCAACCACCAATTCTGCGCACTCCACAAAACTTAAAACCAACCATTTTTAGTACTATACACACTTAAATAGATTTAATTAAAGCTATTAAACTTTTGTCGTCTTCAGTTTAATAATTAATTTTTCAACGTTGGTCATAAATGAATTTCAATTACATGTTTTTTATTTTTAATAGTACCTAATCTTGTATTTGTAACCATTTGAACCTACATCAGTTCTAAGATGGACCAATTACCAATACCACAACTCCACAAGGCTACGACAATTACATACTCAAGACGTGAATTCCATTATTTAAATATAAAGTCGAAATTATAGATCCATCTGGAGTTTTCCTTTTGCAATTTCCCGTTTTGTTAGTCATAAAAAGATGTATGGAAAAAGATATTGATCATTCTCCACTTACCTCATACAGTCTTTGACTCTTTTCACATATACGTACAACACGTACAATATATAATTATTTAAAGAAAATAATATAATTATTTTTATAATTCATATCATAGAGAAACATACAATAACAAGAATGTGTGTATACATGAAACATGTAATGTACGTAAAGAATTATATAAACTGTATAATGCATTTGCACGTAATCTTTAATAGGTCTAATTAAAGATTAAAACATAGGGTGATAAAGATTAGATAACCGCCACTACAAAAAAACAAGTCTATTGCAACTTTTATTTGTCACAAAAGGTTGTATTAGGTGGCGTTGTATTAGATCTAATGCAACCTTTTTGTTACATAATACAACTTTTCTTTACTAAGGGTTGCATTTTAAAAAGTTAGAATTGGGAAAAAAGTTACATTAAGTAACGAAAAGGTTGTATTAGGTCTAATGTAACTTCAGTTAATACAACTATTTTATCACTGAAAAAAGTGCATTAGGCTAATTATGTTTTACTGCGTATGTATCATACTTAAAATAAAAAAGATACAAGTGTTTATATATATATATATATTCATTGAATCATAGTACATACTAATAGGATCTAAAAATATACCATCTCTAGTTCTCTACGAACAAACCATGCAAACAGAAATTCAACGGTGGATCTCTTACATCACTATAATTTGTTCTTGTAATGACAGCTCTGATCAACAATTTTTCTATTTAAGACATCGATTTTCAGATTACACGTGGAAGTAGAGCTGACGTGGATATTAAACATATTTAGTATACGAATTTTACCAGATACTCTAGTATAAGTCGACAACGGTAAGTTACCGCTGATGACGTCACCATACACGTCAATATCCGATAACAATCGATCAGCGAATACCGTGACAGTCAGATTCATACGCTTCGTATCACCGGCGCCAATCTTCCCGGCGGGAATCGGAACTTTTCCGACGTCACGGCCTTTGAACCGGATAGCGGCGGAGCTGTTCCGGTAAGTGATTCCGATTCTGTTGGGGTTTTTAACGGAAATTGTTATGTCGAGTGAGATGTTTATGGAGACTTTGAGCGGGATGAGGTTGACGGTGGCGTTAACGTCGTTGATGGCGACGGAGTTGACGGTGGTGATCGGTTTTTTGGATTTGAAGACGGTGAGAGCTAGAATTAGAATGAGGAGACCGACGGCGAGTAGTGTGATCAGTGTTACTGATAAGCATATGCATCTCCGGCGTTTGGAGTTGCCGGAATGTTGGTCACTGCCGGCCGGAATCGCGTTGACGGTGACTGTCTCTTCATCGCCTTCTCCGTTTCCATGTTTTTGTTTTACGTGCATTTTGCTAATGTTTTGAAACACTAGTTTGGGCTTGCTTACATTCTTTTTATATATATGTCACCTTCCCTTTAATCATATTTTTACTTTATTATCTTTTATTTATAAGAATAAATTTTCAAACACCCCTAAATATATTTTAATATTATTTAGGTATGTGGTCCCCACCCACACTTGCTTGTTCACTTACGCGTAGAGACGGTTGTGTCGGAGCTACCCTAACAAGGCAAGAAGGTTACAAGGATGTCATGTGCTCGTGGGAACATTTACTTGTTATCACTTGTTGATATAAATGTAAAGAATGCGTACATCAAGCCCAAGTTGCTTAAAACCCTCACATTTCGTGTATGTGAAAACATTGTGCATGACATCTATCAAATTTGTATATAATAAGATATGAGAATTTATATTATCTTAAATGGTCTACATCATCCATCCATAATTTAAGTTATAAGTTAAAATCTCACCAACGATAGATAACTAATAAATCGACAAATATTAGAAAGTGTATTTACATATAGCGAAATATCCGTGTATGTTGTGTTATATTTTGTGAAAAATATAAAATCATTAAACCTAATTGTACACTTATTTGAATAATTTTGCTTCCTAACACTTTTTCAAAGAGCAATTCATTATATCTCTCTCTAAACTTTCTAATTTACATATTGGCCTTTATTATATTTTAAGAGCATTTGAATATTATGTATTAAAAACTTAGTAGTTTAAGAAATGTAATTAAAAATTTGAAGAGGGAATATATGTAATTCCCGCAAAACCTAATATCAATAGCTTTCGAGATCTAATGGATTTCCACAAATCGATGAGTCAAAGACACAATAAAAGAGTTTTGGTTCATGCGATCATTCTGACGTCATGTTGGTGTATTTGGAAAGCCCGTAACGAAACTTTATTTGGAAACGTACATGTCTTAGAAGAAAAGATTCTAGAGGACATCAAGACGCTAAGCTTTTTTGGGTGAGAAATAGAGCAAAGAAGAATGGATCGAATTGGACTTTATGGATGAATTTTGATGTCGGCTAGTTGTATTGTGGCTTTTTCTTTACTTTTCTATTTGTATTGGATGTTCTTTAATGGAGTTTTAGTCACTTGCTAGCTCGTGATGAAATTATATTTTTTGTTAAAAAAAAAAAAGTTGAACTCGTAGCTCTAGCGGGTTCACTGGTTCATTTAATAGGTTCAGTCTAAGAAACCGGTGGGTCAACAGAAGATGGCGGGAAGAATCAACATTGCACCCCACTGGTTTAGACACACCAACGAATTCATTCGGACCACTGTGTTTTATTTCTTTAAATTGAGTTAAATATTTTCAAAACAATAAACTATAATAACGCTTATTAATACTATATATTAAAGACAAACATCATACTAATAAAAAAAGGTTGGAAAATGGAACATCAGGAAAATTTCACAAGTAAACATCGAAAGAAACCGTTTCTCGCATGCGTACAAGGTTTCTCCAAACTGAAAATGCCATGATTGACCAAACATAATGATATTTATTTGAATAATCACGTTTAATATACTATTTTGATTATCATTAATAGCTCAAATGTAATTTAGAACAAATTTATTGAACTACGTATATCATAATTCATAAATCGGTAATTTTAAACAATAAGAAACAAGAAATTGAATGAAAAGCAAGATATGGTAGCATAATCGCCTTAAGTAATTATTTTTTAAGATAACATGTACAAAAAACTATACAACTTTTACAATGCATATGAGATGTAGAAAATATAAATGCATCGATGTAAATCGGTGTGTTTACAAAAATAATTACGAACGAATATAAACATTGAGTAAATAGTGTTACAAATACGAATGGATATAATAAAACAAACATGGTCTAATACACTAATTATAATTTGATATATAAACAGCAATAGTATTATTGACCTATGTCATAAAAATAAAATCATCCATAAAATCATCAATCGTGCAATTCTTCAAACATAAGAATCAAAATCAAGCTTTCTACGTAAACTAATCTTCACATCCTCCAATTTTCTGACCGGTTTTCGGGCTTTCAACGGTGCACCCGGACACGTATCGGCTGAACCGGTGACTCGAGCCGCAGGTGGAGTCGTGAACCCATCATGGCTCGAACCAGGAGCCAAGATCTCTGCGAGTATATCCTCTGCTTGTTTACAGATAATAGATTCCAAAACAGACTCATATACAGTCTCCATTAATGAACTGTTTTCAATCATGTTTTCGGGCACACATTCATCGGGTCTGAAATCGAGTTTTCTTGCAACAGAACTTCCTGGATGGTTCATTTGATTCGGATCCAACATGAGGTTAATTGGGTCGAAAACATCTTCCATTGGGGTTGATGGTTCATCATCATCGTTCAATTTCAATCTGAATTTGATATTTTCTTTGGGCAAATGTGGAGTTATGGGATACATGCTGTTCTTGGATTCCATGAGAGTGGAATTTTGATTTATGTTCTTGACGGATTCAATTGATGTGTTTTCAGTAACCCCCGTTTGATCCATATTCGTTTCTCTGAAACAGAAATCAAAATTTGTCCTAAATTGCTGGAAAATTAATAAATCATGAATCGATTTCAGTTCGGGATCAAAATTGACACATTTGCTGATTTGCGTTACTGCATACAACAATAAAAAAAAAAAATTACAAGATTGGTATCAATACATGATCAAACTGGAAGCAATTTGCTAATAATCTTATGAACTACGATTTGCCCCAAATTATCGCAAATTAAACCCTAGCCCAACAACAAGATCCAAATTACCCAAAATAAACCGATGAAACTAACATCAATTAATCAGATAACGTTCACCGCATCGGCCAAACCGAAAAAGAAGCAAATCGATCATCGGAAATTGGTTTACAAACAAATCAAGAAACGCAGAAAATCACTATTCCATTACTGAAACTTTAAAAACTAAAAACCCAATGACATGACGAAAGAAAGGAATATAAATGCACAGAAAGAGGACTTGCCGGAAAAATGATCGGAGGCGGCGTCGGTGGTTTTCCGGTGAATCAATCGGTGGTTGTTGGGTTAGATTATTATTATAGAGTAGTCCGACCACCCATGCGTACCGTTATCTGACTGTTAGTGTTCTGTTATTGCTTATAAATTTGACCGTTGCGGTAACTTCATGACACACTCGTAAACACTCGATATTTTCTTTTAAACACTCGTAAATAAATTTTGTAGCAGTTAAGATTTAGGAAAAACGTATTTTCTCTCTTAAATGTTACGTCCTTTTTCAAATATTATTATTATTTTTATTTTATATAGCAATTTACAAGACCGGCATGTATAATCATCTGATCATGGTAAAAATCTTTCCTCTCTGATTAATAACCAATTAATCTGCTAATCGTCATCTCACCGATTAATGACTGATTATCAATAATCAGTCCTGTCGGTCTAAATAGATGCTCTTGAACATCGTGATTTTGGTTAATACTTAACCAAATTTGGTCACAATTGAACAAAACTGACTTATTTATGTGAACTTTGAAGTATTATATTCATATTAGTGTGAGTTTATATTAATTTTTTATGAATTACATATAAAACTTCCAATCCGATTAATCTCGATTAACCCCTAGTCCTCACTTTGCCGCTCGACTTTTATTTCTACAACACTGCTTCTGATAATTTGATATAACATCTGTTGAAACTTTTGAGTTCAACATTCACTGGTTAGTGTTCAAGTTTTGTAAAACTTTGACTCATGATTCACCGGATATGGTTGGTTTTTGCTACATGATTTTTAAGTTAAGAAGAAATTTTAAAGTTAAAGTGGTATTCATTTCTCAAATCTCATTCCTGTATCTTTTGAAGTTGAACTTTTGAAGTTAATCTGTTAAATTTTGAGTCATGAGTGATTCTAATGTCCTGATTTTTTTCTACTATATATAGTTTACTCCAAATCTAATATGAGTTAGTGAGTTTATTGAACAATTATGTTGCAAAGCAAGTGGTTTGATTCCAGTGTTAAATGTAAGACAAATTCTCATCTTTCACACATTTTGTTTCTTTTGTTTATTATCTACTTGGATTATTGATTAGTTCATTAAATTACTACTTGAAGTGTTATTGATTAGTTCATTAAATTACTACTTGAAGTGTTAGTAGTTTATTGAATCTTTGCCCAATGGTTTAAGCTCCTACAGGTCAGGGGTTCAATGTGACACCCCGCTCCCCGGCCCCCGGTCTCCGACCGGTCCGTGAGCGGGTCA
>WOUH02000002.1:2381122-2391608 GCA_009936405.2 Stevia rebaudiana
AGTTCATAATAAGCAGTTCATGGTATTTCATATATTTCACTATTTGCACAATTTACAAATATGAATAAAAGAAATACTAAACTTAGTATTGGCAAGTATCATTCTTTTTACTAGGTCTAACAGATTTGTACAGAAACAGTCCCTCTAATTAGTCCTAATCAGTAAAAGACCAAAATACTCCTTGTTTAGCAGAAAAATATTAACCCCTTGTTTAACTAGAAAAATATTAACAGTGTTAGTGATTTGAAGGGAATGATGACATATCGCAAACCACATATCTAGTTTGAAAAATTTAGAGTAAAATATTTATTTTAACCAAACCACGTTAAAATGAGAAATTGTGAAGAGATGATTAACTAAAAATCTATGAGCCCAAATATGTAAGTGAAAAAAAAAGAGAGATTAAAGATAGTGATCGATGTCTTAAATTTCCGGCCGCATCGTTATCTTTCGAGCAAAAAAGGTTTCTTAGGGCCCGTTTGGTAGCCTCTTAATGGTTCCATTAAGAGGTTACCTCTTAACCGGTCAGCATTAAGAGTGTTTGGGTAGATAGTTTCCAACTCTTAATGGTTCCATTCAGCACTTAATGGTTAAGTGATTAAGGGCAGTTTGTTTGGGTCTAAATGAGACTGTTAACAGGTAAAGGTCTCATTTGTTTTAAAAAAAAAAGGATCTTAATGGAAAAATATACATGTGACCGAATTAGATTTGGGGATAAGTCTGAATGGGATTTTAACGTGATTACCCTTCATCCTCGTCTCACATCTGCGCCTCTTCCCATATTCGACTCACCACCACCAGCGACTTCCAGCCTCGCGACCACCACCCTTTACCGTCAACGACATCCACCTCTATTCTGCCGGACTCGCGACCTTCTGCACGACTCGTGACCTGTTCTGCCGACGACAACCAAGCCACCTTCTTCGATTCAGGTTTGTTTTTCAGAATTTTTGAGATTCAAGCACCTTTTTGCTTCAGATTTTGTCTTTCGGTGGCTTTGCGTGCACTGCTCCTCAGTTTCTAATCTGTTTTTGTAAGATTCAACCACTGTTCTTGTGGGTATTTCGATTCTGATCGAACAATAAGTGGGTTTAGATTCAATCGCATCAAGTCTTTCAACATATTTCCGTTTTGTTAGATTCAATCGAACCAGCAACGACACAGCCCAGCAGCAACGATCGATTGAGGTCCGGGTCAGCGATTGGAAAATGGAGGTCCGGGTCAGACATGTGGGACTCGGTCAGCAACACAACACAACGCTACCAAACGACCTGGCCGCTGACCGAGTCAGCCGGAGGGCTGGTCAGCGGCTCGGTCAGCCATATCAAACACAGCCTAAATGATACGTTAACAAATTCATGTAAAACATTTTGTTGCTAGAATACAAAATAATACACGAGTAAAAGTAGTAACACGGTTATAAAGCCTCGGATCTCATGACTATGGATATGATATTATTCTGACATAATATACATTTAGATTGTTTAAGTCATAATCTAAATCAATGCTCAATTTTATCAGCCATTCATTCATTCATCTTTTGTTGCATTAAAACAACCACCAAAATAATAAACAAAAACCAACAAACCAATTCGACAAACTCATTATTAATCACATAACAAAACATAAACTTAAAAAACACCCCACCATCTCCTACTTCTTGAACCGGAACCCCTGATTGCACCAGGGTGACCCAACCACAATGCAAGACCAATCCCCACCAAGCTCACCACCGGTGCCGCCACAAACAACCACCGTCTTCCGCCACTTCTTTCACCACACTCATTATTCAAGATTTCTTCACCACCAACCTCTTCAAAAGTCGCATCATCTTCCAACTCATGTCGAGTTTCTTGAACCACAGGCCCACCGGTCTGACCACGGTCTTTCATGTTCTCATAGTCCATGTCATCGGTTGGAAACTCAAACCGACACAACGGGCAAGTGTTACGTGAACTTAACCACGGTTTAATGCACGACGGGTGATATAAATGAAAACACGGAAGCTGGTTAACCACGGTTCCAACCGTCAACGAGTCTTTACAAATGGCGCACACCAAACCGTCATGATCCGAGTCATTAACCAACACACGGTCAAGATTGTTCAAAACCGATTGAGCCGCGGGTGGTGCACCCCGTCTCGAATTATCCGCTTCGGCTAACCGTTCCAAAAGCTCTTCGAAGCTTCTTGCATCAAGATAATCTCCAGAGTTTCCGACATAACGCAATGTTTCTTGATCATTATCAATATTACCAAACGCGTCTAATCTTCTTTCACTTATTCTTACACGAATCCCACCTTCGATTTCACTAGATTGATCATCGTACGCCATTGATCTTTGAAAATGCACTCTCGCTATCAAAGATCCAAGAGTGTTCTCACCATTTTCATCATTTTCACCATTTTCACCATCTTCAACCTCTTCCCATTCATCATCTGAAGTCCATTGGTTCAAACCAACATGCATCGGGTCAATATCAGTATCGGAATCACCACCAAGAAAACTTCGAACATCAACAGAAACATCTGAATCATCACCATCATCATCTTCAACATAAGCTCCATACGCAACAATATCACTATCTCCATTAACCGAATCAAAACCGTCACTTTCAGTGTCGGAAACAACTCGTCTCCATCTTGTGGAACCACTAGGGGTGGTACGCGTACTCGTGTCAGAAACAGGTGTCGGGTTTTGTCTCGCAAGATTAATCATGGATGAAAATTGGTGTGAAAAGATATCTTCAATCGATTCTGAACTATTGTTGTTGTATCTTGTTCGTGTTATTCTAGGATTTGTACGAGAAATGTGTTGTGATGAGGTGCCATTTTCTTCTAACAACAAAAACTTACAGTCTCCACATATAGTTATTGAATCAAGATCAAAATTGTCATTTTCAGATGAAAGTGTTCTGTGACATAAAGCACAAATCTGTAATGTATCATCCATGTCTGCAGATTAGAACCAGAAAGATGATAATCAGTTCAAGTAATACTACAGATTCTTATAAGTTAACACAGAGACGATGATTACTAAGCTGATAAGAACCCTAAATCAAGAAATAAAAACTTTTTTACTTCAAATAGGGGATTAAATTTGATGATGAATGTTCAAGCAAACCGACTAAGAACCGTAAATCAACATGCAAACCTTGCTAACTTGATACGAATTGTGAAAAGAAAATAGGGATCCAAATTTAACCAGATAATGAACTGTAACACAGTAACAGTCAATTCCTCCGAATTCGATCGTCAATTTCCTCTCCTAACTAACAAAACTAAATCAAACATGCAAACTTTGCTAACCTGATTCTAATTTAATGTGAAACGAAATTAGGGATCCGAATTTTGCTAGACGATGAACAGTATAGTCGATTCCACAGAATCGATCGTCACCTAACTAAGAAGCCTAAATCAAACATGCAAACTTTGCTAACCTGATTCTTATTTACCGTGAAACGGAATAAGGTCAAATTTAGCCAGATAATCAACAGCAACAGTCAATTCCACAGAACTAGATCATCAATTTCCTCTCCTGATTGATGAATTCAATAGGATACACAAATCGTCAGTAAAACACGAACAGAAATGAAATTCAAGAACCTTCAAATCGGAATAGGAATACCTTGGAGCGAAATTCATCAGGAAGGTGGATAATTCATCCGCGCATAAAATGATTAGAGGGAAAAAGCACCGAAATTAGGGCACCAAAAGCTAAAAGGAAAAGATTATTCCATTGATTTTTAGAAATCAGAAGGGGGAAAAGCAAAATCAGAGAATCTGAAGTGTGATTTTTTAGGTTATTGCAATTGGGTAGACTAGAAATTGGGGGTTTTGTTGTGACCTAAATATCAATCGGTGGATTCTTGAGGTTTTAGTGACAGAAAAAGAATAAGGTAGATAAGATGTACCCATCTCAGTTACCGTCATTATCACCCCTCAACTTTTAGTTTCTTTTTATTTGAGTCAATATTATTCGGTAACAAACCACATATCATCATCATCATCATCATCATCATCTTCCTCAGTATATCTCACTTAAGGTAGGGTCTAAAGAGGGTAAGATGAAGACAAGCCTTACCCCTACCCCATAGGAATAGAGAGGCTGCTCCGAAAGAGACCCTCGGCTCATGATGCCTGATTAACCGTCATCCCAATGCTTTTAACGTTATTTTCACGAAAATAAGTAAAATAACGTTAAAACTAGTGCAATTTTACTTTTGCCCCACGAGAGTCCACACATATATATATTATATGCGCGCAACGCATACGGGCGTTTAACAACCACATATGTGACATGTAATAATAATAGATGAAAGAACCTTAAAAGTTATTCAATAGGCCCTAGAAGAAATCCAAAGGGTCCTATGACAAACTCAAACCTCAAAAATATGAAATTTTGAATTTTTGATGGGTCTAAAAAGAGTATCTGAATATAATGCTGAGTAATTGATTAAATATAAATTTATATAAGTCTGGTCATGGATTATTAGGCAATACATGTATTACTTGAAACCATCTCATACATAATATATCTATTAAAATTGTGATTTTAATACTTATATAAATTTAAAATAAATAGTATTTTGTAATAGTTAAAGTTGTAACAAATAAAAACCGGAAGTTGATGGAATTATACAGATGGTGGGTTTCAAGTAGTATGAATCCCAACAAATGGACGTAAGTTAAAAAATGGGGATACTCGTTACATGCAAGAAACCTCCATATAGTTGATGATTAATCAAGTACATTACGGGTATGAAATCATTTATGAGATACGTTTTTATAATCAGGTGTCTCCTATTACAAAATCGTTTATGAAATACAATTATGTAATCATCTTATTTGGGTCGTATCGAAGGCTAAAGTAAAGGATGATCCATGTAAAGGATAATTTGGTATACATAGTGGTGGTGTTCTAGTATCGAAAGCTAAAGTCGTAATGTATTACACATTTAAACCAATTAGAATAAAGGATGATCCATGTACTTATTGAAGTTTAAGGAGGAAACTTACTAAATTGGTATAATAATAAAAGATTGAAATGTGTAACTTACTACAAAGTTTAAGTAATTAACCGAATCATGAATATAAGAACTTAATAAACCATAAATATATCAATGTTCACTATATATAACTAGGATGATTATGCAAATATAGCGGAAAGTTTCAAATCATTTAAACATTTTTAATACAAAATAATTATTGATAAGGAGGTTATAAAATCTTTTTTTTGCATTTTATCACTTTATATAATCTTTATGATTAGCAACTTTCCAAAAGTGAAAATACATTAATGCTTGAAAAATACTCATATGCAGTGTGACAGACAAAAGAAAAGGTTAAAAAACTTTCATAAGTATCACATTAAAATAATCACACAAGTATAGAATTAAAATGTTTCTAGTTATCTCTCTGACTTTATAAGTACAATTAATTAATTACAAAAAGTCTTTATGACTATAAACGAAGGAAAATATTTTCTTGTAATATCAATTCATCTTCTAAAAAAAAGTTAACACGGAGCAAGTATGGACAACAAATAAATAGAAGATTATAACCAGAATTGCTTCATATACAATCATGTCTAATTAACTGCAACAATTCGTTACGGTAACATACTACCCGTTATTTAATCTGTTAACTGTTGTTCCTGCATTATATTTCATTTTCACGTTAAACTAATTTCAATCAATTTTTTTACCACCAACTGTTTGAATGAATGCTCAAGTGAGTTTAATTTTTTTTTTTTCCTGTCAATTGTTTCAATCCATGCATCACATGGGTCATGATTTCGGTTTTATGTTGACAGTGCAGGAAAGTGTTACAAGATGCAGAAAACAATAAGAAAAAAAGGAAAAAAGGTCCCGCGATTTCGCGTGTCGAAACATCGCGAACAAGAAAGGCTCAGCAGCAGCAGAGCCGGTTCAAGTCGTTGAGAGAAGATGAGTTGCACGGTCCACCATCACGCACCAGGGCTAGCTTGAAGAGGAGGCACTTTGAACCATCATCAACCAAGCTTCAGGTATACCAATTAGGGATGGGATCGGCACCATACCGGTATCAGTACCGTAAATAGAAGTACCAGAATTTGAGAAAAGTGGGTATCGGTACCGATTCGATTGATACGGTAGTGGTTTAGTACCAATACGATTACTCGCTACAAAATTATCTTCTCTATATGGTATCAGTACTTGTACCGAAATTTTAGAAAAGTGGCTACTGATACCAGTGCTGGTTCTATCTGTATGGTACCGGTTCAGTACTGGTACATGTACGGAACCGATACTCGTACCAAATGGTTATCAAAATTTTTTATAGAATCCCTAATATTTGTTTAACATCTTCTATGCGAAAGTGTTCCATTTTCATAAGATCTTCTTGAATGCTATTCAAAAGGTCCAACTCTATTTGTGTGCATGATTCTTTAATTATGAACAATTGAATATATTTGAATTTTAAAATCTTGTTTTGATGTCTAGTTGGAAACGAAACTAAATCAAGAAGATCCATCAATAAAGGGTAGTAAGTTGATTATTAACATTTCAAATATTCAATCATGGTGGCCTAACATTTTGAAAAAATTAAAAGCTTCCTGGTTTCTTGTTTTTGCTTTTGTAAAATAAATAAAAAAAATGAAATAGAGATTAATGCAACCATAGAAGAGTCGTCTGGTGCACCAGCTATCACTCAGTTGTTGCCTGATAAACAAACATTAGAGCTCATCATCGACACGTTGCAAAGGTTAGTTTTCAAACTAACTGCTAAAACCAATTTTAAATGATACAAAAAGTTGTTTAATATAGGTTTAGTCTCATTTTACGTTCTTATGAACTGGACTATTTTGATGTCATAATATAGGAAGGATATATATGAAATATTTGCTGAACCAGTTGATCCTGAAGAGGTTTGTGCTTTTCTTTTCATTTTAAATTTTTAATAATCATGATTACTCATTACTAAAAAACTCATGGGACCTCAACAATTAGTGCTAACTAATGAGATCAAGTAAAACGTA
Organism: Stevia rebaudiana; assembly: GCA_009936405.2. NCBI lineage: Eukaryota > Viridiplantae > Streptophyta > Magnoliopsida > Asterales > Asteraceae > Stevia > Stevia rebaudiana. The sequence continues at coordinate 2,388,142 of WOUH02000002.1, forward strand.
GTTTACGTTGAGAACATGGCCTTTAAGGGGGTTAAAGCAAAAAACCAGTAATAACTGGACTTAAACCTGAGACCTCTATTAGAGGGACTCATATGTTTGTCACTATGTCACATTGTCACCCCCTTGAAGGTTAAAATGTTTGTGCATTTATTTATTGTTTTATGGCTTTGAATAATCGAAGAACATTATCGAGGTTGAATTGATTTGAGTGTTTAAGGTCGAGGATTACTATGAAATCATTGAGGAGCCAATGGATTTTGGGACCATGAGAGCCAAACTTCATGAAGGATTGTATACTTCACTTGAACAATTTGAGGTGTATTTCTTCTACTTAGTTTTTTAGTGGGCCGTTTTAACTTGGGCCTCTTTCTAGCCCATTTCCTTTTGTTCACTTGGCCCAATAAAAGTCTACTAGCTCTTTGATATGCTTCTTAACACATATTTACTCTGCTCTTTTGTCTCAATGAGCTCACTCAACAATAATCATGCAGCATGATATATTCCTAATATCTGGAAACGCGATGCATTTCAACTCTTCGGGTACTATTTTCTTCAGACAGGTATGAATACATCGACGAATTTGAAATCTAAAATGCATATTTTTGTAATTTTGAATTGGTTATTGTTATCAAAACTTTTTTTTTTATAGGCGCATGGAATACATAAACTAGCCAAAAGAGTTTTCCATGTTTTAAGAACAAATCCAGAAAACTTCGAGTCAGAATTCTCAGGAAGCAGGCGAAGATCTTGCAGGAAATCGCAGGATGAAACCAATGAGTTCAACAGCAAATCATTTTCAAAATCTTTTGAAAAAACTAGTAAGCAACCGTTGATGCATACTTAAAGAACACTAATTCTTTGATTCATAAAAAGTTTCATAGAAAATCCTAAATTTGGAAGTAGAACTACTTAAATAACTAAGAGGGCAAAAGTCTTGTTTTCTTTAGTCAATTTTGACTTTTGAGGTCAACTGGTACTAACTTTAACTTCAAAATAAACCTAACTTTTTTTGGCAAATAATAAAACTTTGACAACCATGTTAGACCTTTTACTAAAACTATAAGGTTACAAGAACAATTGAGGTAAATAATGTGCAAATTGTATATCAAGTTTAGATTTTGCAATTGAAGAGTTGACATTATAAAGTCAAAATTGTATTTGGCAGTTTATTTATACTTGCAAGTTATCTATGTTACACAGATGGTAAAAGATGTGATTCCGTTGAAGTGGATCGAAGATCCACTTATAAACCCGATTTGAACCTCAACAATGACAACTGGTCAAAATCTTTAATCCATGTAAGTCAACATTTTGACTTTTGTTTTCATTCATGATCCATTTTGACTTTCGTTTTCGCATTGCTTTTGGCTATTTGCAGTTAAATCAAACTGAACACAGTTACAGTCAAAGCCTAATGCAATTTGTCAAAGATTTGGGTCCGACTGCACAAATGGTTGCTAAACGTAAGCTCCAGAACTTGATCGGAGATCATCAAACACCAATTCGTGATTCAGAGAAACAACATCAAATTCCAATTAGCCAAACGTGGTTTAATTCTTCTCGTTCTGTTTCAAACGATGGAATTATGAATCCAATCAACAGAGATTTTGATTTGAGATCGGTGAATGGAATCGATCGCGATGAAAGCAGTGGACATAGAATGATTCTGAGTTATTCCGGTGGGCATCAGGATTCGGTCGTCACATCGACATCGTTACCTGCATGGCTTCGACAGGATCCATGTTCATCGAGATTCCCACTGAATTTAGGGTTTTTGAAATCAAAATTGGGGAAGATGAATGAGAGGAGAGAATCTGAAGAAACCACTTGCAGCTCCAATAAACCGTTTAATCCCAATGATCTAAACCTCCAATTGTAGTTGATCACACAACCACCCCTAAAAACATTTTTAATTTTAGAATAAATGTTGATAATAATGGTTTGTTAGTATATATAAATGTTAAAGTTAACTTCTATCTATTAGTTAATAACTGTAAGCAAAAAAACAAAGTGGACGTGAAGTGAACACTATAAGGGTTGGTTGGTAAGTGTAAACAAAAATGGTGTGTAATGGTTGATAACTCTAAAGTCCAAACACAAAATAAAATTATAATTCGATATAATATAATTGGATAAAAACAATAAGGTATAGCTTAACGATGTGAAACCGCTCACTTTGCCCTTCATGCACGTCCCACTAAGGGGTGGTGTGGTGTTCTTATGTGAGTCGTTGAGGTAACATGAAAACATCAACGTTATACTTGTTATACTCTTTAATATGAATACATGTCTATACGAACATGTACATAAACCCCCCCGAGGGGTGTATACGGTCGTATAGATGAGCGTGACATGTGTATATGGCGTATATAAAATGTTACATTGACAAATAAAGAGGTTGAGGGTAATTCTAGTAAAACGAGAGGGATGTTATAGGTGTATAATAACAGTTTTAATAAAATTTTAGTTAAAATTTTACCTCATACAAAATGTTAGAAGTGAAACATGTCTGAACTATCGCAAAGGTTTAGTCACTACAAGTACAAACTATCATCGAAAAGGGGTGGTAATTTATACCATAACTTTTAATAAAATACATGACAAAAAAACTGCTTGCAAAAAAGTATTACGTATACAAAAAGTTATTCGTCTACAAATGATATCCTTAATAAAATATCATATATGCAGTTGTAGCCCATTCTAATACAATACAGTATGTAAATGCCATATAGGAATAGATTCCAATATCTTTGGAGATCGTGGGCTCCAACTAATATGAAATATTGCTTGGCAATCTGATTAAGTGAAAGCAAATATTGTAAACGTCGTTTTTGCTTGATTAATGTTCTAAATCTATAATTTTATTAAGAAGGCGTAGTAACATTTTAATTAAATTAATTTTCTTAATTATTATTTTTTTAACAGTCATTCTCAAAGTAGATAAAGACAAACCCTACACACAAGATTTTCCTATAAGCGTAATTCAAACGACGTTGAAATATGATAATCTGAACAGATAAAAAATTTATAAAATATAATAACTACACTAAATAGTAATAAAACTGACTTGCACTAATCATTATAATCTTGATTTGTGGAAACACGTTAACTAAATCCTTTATTATTACTAACAAAGTTAAACTTTAGTTAAAATAATTATAATTTGTCATTTGAATTTCTTTAATTCAAATTTTAATTCACCGACTACTAATAATACAAGCCAGTAATTTAATCATTGACAATCATCGTCTTCACTTTATGGTGGTGGAACATCCTACTTTCACTTGAGTTCATTGTGCAAAGGTGATTATAAGTGAAATAGATAATGTGACACCCCGCTCCCCGGCCCTCGGCCTTCGACCGGTCCAGGGGGCGGTCTGCCAACTAATTGGGTCAGTCAAGCGGCAGGATCGAGTCAACCGGTCTATATTATGCAACACAGATTGTACCAAACAAACCATACATTT
>WOUH02000002.1:2392705-2412841 GCA_009936405.2 Stevia rebaudiana
TTATCAGTGGGGTTGCCAAGATCATATATGTAGAATTTTCAGGGATTTCGTGGGTTGCCGGCCTATATATATATATATAAAATTTAGGTCGAAATTGCGAAATTTACACTACGCGCGAAAAAATCAGCAGTCGCCGGGGCAACCCCAGGCCCTCAAAAGCTTCGCCCTTGGTTTTAACTTTTAACCAAAAAAATTTTTACACGTATATATGATATTATATTTTTTAAAATATAGTTTGTGGGGCGCAAAGGGAAGTTGGTTAAAGGACGCGTTGTTGCGTGTTGCAAACTACCTGCATTAATTAAAATTTCCCCGATCTCCGATCATCTTATCTTTCCGGTGGCGTACCGGCGCCGGCGGTGGCTTCCCGACGTTCATCCTCCTGCTTCATTCGTTAATCTGCTAAATTTGTTCATCGATCTGTCAATTTCAGATGGCGTACCGTAGAAAGCAGGGAAATTCTAGGGCTTCCACCTTTAAGGAAGAGATTTACCGTTCTCCTGACGACGATCGCACGACGACAACCACCACGTCCTCCACCGCTGTTCCTCCGTCTTCACTCGCTGCTCAGGCGATCAAAGCATCCGCCGCTCATCGCGATTCTTCTGTCTCCTCCGCTTATGCCAGCTCTTCGTTCCACTCGTCGTTCAAAGATAGATCCAAGGTTTTGTGCTTTTGATCTTTCAATGTGTTACTCGAATCATGCATAGACTGACACGCCACGTTGAAATTTCGTTTTCCTCTCTCTAGTTATTGAATTATTGTTCTGTGATTTTGCTTTTGATCTTTAACTCTGTTACTTTAATCATGCATAGACTGGTACACCTCATTGATATTTCAATCTCGTCTATGATTTCAATTTTTAATGTTCGGTTTAGTCGTTAAATTGTTCTTTGAATCTCTAATTTTGATTATTTGTTTAGCAATTTTCGTAATTGGATCTACACACACCTTTCGATCATGAGCCAAAACTGAGAGTACCATACACAATTCTGGCTGTAAATTTAAGTGTTTAATGTATAATTCGAAAGGAACCTATATCTGAGAATTTACTTATGATTTCATTTCCTTAATTAAGATAACTTTGATATAATTAACTAAGATGATGAGCCAAAAGTGAGAGTATTAGACACAATTCTGGCTTCAGTGTTTACAGTATACAATGTATATTTTGATAGGAATCCATAACTGAGAGTAAAATCAATGATATTATAATGTTAATCAAGCTAACATTGAAGTATCTAACAGTTCATATATATGCCTTCTAAATGAAATCTTCTTCAACTCTTTTAAAATTAGAACCATCTCTATAAGTTACAGTTACTGATCACATTAAGAAAAACTGAAAACAAAATATAGACCTCAGTAACCAAATTAAATAAGTTAACAATAGTTTTTTTTGTTTTGTTTTTGCTGATAATGATGGAATACCTGATAATGCAGGGTTCTGCTACTTATGATTATACATCAATGGGGAGTACAAATGAACCAGGTGGATTTTGGGGTGTTTTAGCAAGAAAAGCTAAATCAATTCTTGATGATGATAAATCTCCTCGGAGTTCTCAACCTCCTCGAAGTGTTCAAACTCCTAACATTGTAAAGACAGAAACCGTTTCAACAAGCAGCCAGGTAAATTTTAACTTCCATAATGTAATTAACTTCCAAAATATTCATCTCTGATAATAAAATAAAGAATACTTACTGAGTTTCATGATTCTTTTATTTTGCCAACTTCAGAACCCGATCTGTTTTGACATTTACATTAAGTTTACTGACACTCAGGTTGAGCATCATTACGAGTCTTTTGAGAACTCTAGAAAGATGGATAATCCTAAATTAAGGAAGGGTTTGGATAGAGTCGCGTCTTCACTTAATCAAATTGGTGGCACAATTGGAAATGCATTGGAGGTAAATTTTGTAAATTTACGTTAATATTTTGTATGCTTGTATCTACTCTGAATGACCTTTAAAAATTAAAAAGATTTTGAATTCCCGGCTTTTAAAAAGTTCATGTTTTTTATAGCATGTTGTATATGATTTTTCAGTGTGTTCTATTTTTAGTCGATTTTCTAATATTTTAATATACAAAACAAATAAATTCAGCTATAATTTGTACTTTTCTCTCTAACTCAAAACTTAGGTTTTCTTTTCTTACTTTACTTGAGAAACATATAAAAGATGATTGTTCAGTTGCAAGTTCAATGGTTATGGTTGGTAAATGTGATTGCGTCAGTCATATAGATAACAGAAATAATATTTATTATCTTTTTATTTTTAATTATTAGGAAGGGCGTACCATTGTAGACAAAAAAACTCAAGATATCATACAAGAAACTCGCAAACTGCAAAACAGGAGAAAAGTAACCAATGATGAACAGAATCAGTTGCAGGAACCTCAAACGCAATCTACACAACTGCAAACGAATCAAGAAACTCAACTCAAGGCGCAATCTACACAGATGCAAACGAATCAAGAAACTCAACTTAAAGCATCTCGCGACGTAAGGTGGCAAATGTGTAATTATATACATGTGGTTGATGCATCACAAGTTGAATGGATTTTCAACTTATGAAATTATTATTGATAAAAATGCATCATACCATTGTCTTTTTTTTTTTAATATGGAGTTTCTTTTCCCATAAAACCAACATAAATCAGGCTATCATGTGACATAATAGTAATTAAGTTTTAGGAGTGTTCCAATTAAGTCACTCATTGTTTTTCTTTTTCCAATGAGGTCATTCAAGTTTAGTTTAGTTTTGAAATCCTATATATTTAACCTGAATAACAGGTAATTTGGTCATTTTTTGGCATTTGTCTTATAATAAATCTATACAAAAAGTTGAAAAATACTTATAATTGTATATTTTCTTTTATGACCACCTAATTAAAAATTTTCACAATTTTTTAAAAAGTTTTTGCAAATCTCTAAATTATTTTGCATAAAATTTTCAAATATGTCAAAATTTTAAAATAATTTGCAAATGTTATTCCATGTTGAAATTCTTAAGCCATGCCATCATATAATAATAAAAAAAATAAAAGAAAATCATGTAGGATTAGTTACATGCTATTTAGGTAAAAATGTAAAATATATAGGATTAAAACATCAAAATAAACTTGACTTACCTAATTCAAACAAAAAGATTTATGAGTGACCAAATTAGAACAATTTTAAAACTTTATCCCTTAAAATTATTATGAACTAGTGCCCAATAAACACATAAATTTTTCTGTATGAGATAGTTTTGTTTTGATTTGTAATCTTTCCCATGAAATGCATTGTTGGATTTTGTTTCGGGTGTCAGGTGGCGATTGCAACAGCTGCTAAAGCCAAATTACTCCTTCGGGAATTGAAAACGCTTAAAGCTGATCTGGCATTTGCGAAAGAAAGAAGTTCTCAATTAGAAGAAGAAAATAAAATGCTTCGCGAGGCTCTTGAGAATGGAGACCATCCTACAGATGATGACATGGTAATCATTTATCTTTCTGTCTCACAATTTTTTGTTTTATTTTTTAACAAAAAAATTATTTAAAAAGAAAAAGAAAAAAGTTTTGAATAATAATCTTGTAAATAATGAGGTGAAATCCTAAGGTCACACACTGAAAAAAAAAAAACCGGCAGTTTCAACTCAGTTATTTATAATTGAAGTTATATATCATCTGAAAGAAGTAAAAAATTATAAAATTAGCTTAAAAATGAAACAATTGACTATTAATTATCAGTTTAAAATAAGCAGTCTCAAATAGCTTATTGAAAACATAATTATTTCACATTAAAATACTGTAAGCAGATATGCATAAGCATTTTCTATATCAAACACTCAAAGGTTGTCTTTATAGTTAATCAATTCTAAACACCCACAAAATCATGATAAGATGTTTTAGAAATAACGGGTAAACGTAAGAAAGTTTTCCGAAGTGTATTATTAATTCATAAAACCTCCTAGATTATTGTATACCAAATATTATATTTTTGCTACTTTTTATGTAAATATTTGGCAGACTACCTATTTATAATTTAATTTTTTTTAAATTTGAACATAAAACCAACCCATTTAGACCAAGAAAATAACAAAACTTAGATTGTTAATAAAATAATGTAACCTTTTCTTGCAAATAAGTTATGAACATGTACAAAGCATAGAAGATTATTAATTTATTATATAACCATAACCTAACCTAACCCGTGATGATGACTTCTTAACCAGATTCGTTTTCAACTCGAGTCACTTTTAGCAGAGAAAGCTCGTTTAGCAAACGAGAATTCGGTATACGCGCGTGAAAATCGCTTCTTAAGAGAAATTGTCGAATACCATCAACTAACAATGCAAGATGTCATGTATTTAGATGAAGGTATTGAAGAAGTTACAGAAGTTAATCCGGTTGCTTATAGAACATTATCCGCTACAACCTCACCACCGTTACCTTCATCACCATATGCATCACTCAAAAGAACCATCTCTGAACCTCAGTTTCTGTAGTTATATATTGTTTTTATTTTATTATTATTATATTATTATTTTGTTCTTTTTGTGCAAAGTGGTTTATTGTTGTTTGGGGGTGATTGTTTATTCTTTGGTTTGGTTTTGTAAGTATGTTGATGAGAACAATAACAGAAGCTTGTTGCTATCTCAAGATTCTTTGCGAATAATTTGGTATGAAGACGAACAATTCGTTTGATGTTGTACAAGGATATTGTGATTCAGTAAAGTGGTAGTTATTACTTATTAGTTAAATTTCTGTTAGATTAGAAGATAATGATGCATACTTTATCATCATATTAATCATTTTAAAACTATTTTTGTAAAAATACTTGACAGAACTTAAACATTGTACGAGGTTATCTATAATTTTTTTTTCTTTTTTTTTTGGTTGAATATGATTTCTTGGATAAGTTAATGATTTATGAGATGTTACTTGTTAGTAGGACGATGAATGTCGATAATGTCAAATGATGTTGTCTTGGATGATGTACCATCAACTTTAGGCAAAATTTGTCAAGTTCTCATAGTTTAAAGGGGCTAATTGTAAATAATCTTATAATGTTACGATTCTGTTTAAGGTGTTAAAGAGTTGGTAATGAGCAAAACGAAGTATAAAAGGAGAGACTGTAAATATATGGATTGAAATAAATCAAGAGAAGACAGATAGAGTTCATGTTGTTTTTTAAGTGTCAACTCATAAAGAATCTACATCTAAAACTAAATGGTTTTTTTATTCAATAATTCTTTTATCCACTTTACATCAACCCTCCTGAATTGAATGTCTATTTGCTAATAGATATGAAGATTACTCGTGTTTTCTCTGGTTACTGAGGTATAAGAGAGATTTGTGAGTTTATCACTAAAGTGGTCCATAATCATATAAATAAAAAATGTATTAAAAACCAAATCAAGGGGAGATTATAGAGTGGGTTTAAACCATATTATAATATGTAATGCTTTAGTTAGTTATCTTTTCTTTTGATAGCCACAATGTTGAATCTGAAAGGAACCAAATTTTACACTTAATCGCTAACTATGGTCTTAAAATTATATAAAATCAAATTGGGTGAGTTTGTTGCCTTTTAAGAGTATGACAATTCAATACCTCTGTTAAGCCAATTACATGTTTTGGACAAAAAGAAATGCTTTTTTCTTCAAACTCATTACTTTGTATTATTTTGATAAATATTAAGAATGGTTCATAAATCTCATAAAAATAAACAACTAATAAAATATTAAATGGTTGGTTCAACTTACATGATAGGTTTCAAGTTTCATTCCTAAACTATTAAACCAAACCAAACCAAACCATTATTATCATCATCGTACTCAGTACATTCCACCTAAGGTAAGATTTAAAGAAAGTAAGATGTAATATTTCTACCACGTATGAATAGAGATGTTGTTTTCAGTGAGACCTCCATCTCATGATGTCTAATTAACTGTCTTTCGTAAGGACTAACATAACGTTTTTAACATATATCTTTAAAACCAACTAAACTAAACCATTTATTTTGGTGGTTCGGTTTGGGTCAGTTTGAAAGGTGTATAATTCACCTCTAATAAAAAGAATAGATTCTTTGACCAACGGTTTCAACATGGATCACAATCACCGGTCATCATAAAAAGCATGCTTCACTGTCACACCTCTGTGTACTTATTTGTCCATATGAAAACCATTGATGGCAACTTATAAATATCTCTTATACCCCACACATACACATATACATACACTTTTTACTGTATCTATCATCTCTCTCACTCCCGCCATTAATTCTCCCCAAGGTTTCCTGTCCAATTCACATTCATCTGCTTCAACAGTGACTATGATCATTGACTCCACATTTCCACTTGAATGATTGATTAGTCGTATCAACAGTTTTGCACAATTTAAACAACTGGTTCACTGTCGTTGGAGCTAATGGATCGATACGTACGGTTGTTTAGCTCAATCTGCGGAATTTGAGACTGTAATCCGGAGTGAGTTCGAATGCGTTTTGTTCGGGATAATCTGAGTACTTTACGAACAGTTCTGATTTGAATTAGGGTTTTTGTGGAACGATAAACCAAATTCTAATCTCAGGTATTTTTTTTTTCACCAAATTCCTCGTACTTTCCTCTCAATCGATTCTGGTTATTCAAAATCTATCCTGTTGATCCACATTATTACGCAATTTACGCAAGTCGAAGCTTAATTTCACTGTTTGAAGTAGAAATGTGTTGAAACAGGTTCGTTATCTTCTTGTGTTGACTGTTGAATCTGTGACGGATCAATGGAGCTTCAATTTCAAACTGTTACGATACTCGTGATGTTAATTACGTGTTTGTGGTCAATTGTTGAATCTCAATCACTTCTCAATGTTTCTGAAATTGAACCTGCTAGGGTTCTTGATGCTGTTATACAAGGTTATGCTTTTCGCGCATTTGTTACTCCAAAAACAGGTGTTACATTCGACGCAATTGTTCCTAAAAACCTAACTGGCATTCAAATTTCAGCATTAAGACTCAGAAGTGGTAGCTTGTTTACTAGAGGTGTTCCAATGTATAAAGAATTCAGAATCCCAATCGGCATTATTGAGGAACCATATGTTGAAAGACTTGTTTTAGTTTATCAAAACTTAGGAAATTGGTCGAATATGTATTATTCTTTACCTGAATACATATTTCTAGCTCCTGTTTTAGGTCTTCTTGCTTACAATGGTTCTGATCTATCAACCAAAAATCAGACCGAATTGAAAATCGAAGCTTCTCGTGAACCCATTATAATAGATTATGGTTCAGTCAGACCTGCACCAGATGGTTCAAACCCAATGTGTCTCCAGGTTGACCTACATGGTCAAGTTAACCTCACTAACACGGTGTCTGGTAACAGATGTTTAGCTTTCAAACAAGGTCATTTCTCCATTGTAGTAAAATCAACATCAAAATCAAACTCAACTCCACCTTCTTCTGCACCTTCTTCTCCTCAATTATTACCTCCTGCAACATCTGAAGTTGTAAAACCAGACAAAAACGGTGGAACCGATTCTAGCGGTTGGGTGTATGTCATCTATGCAATTGGTGGATGCGTGTTGTTGGTGTTGTTAGCGGTGTTTGTGTTGTGGATTCGCGAGTACAAAAGGAGGAGAATGACACATAAAATGGAACTGGCGGCAGAAGGCGGTGAACCGCTGCATATGATGACCATGATTGGTGGCATGAAAGCACCGGCGGCTATGGTGACAAGAACACAACCAACTCTTGAAACTGAGTATGTTCCATGAACCGTTTTCGTTAGGTATTCTTCTAATTGCACATGTTTTTGATTCATTTGTTGGTAGTGTTTTGAAGTTCTTGTGTAAATGATGATTTCTTACCTCAAACAACAATTCCTTACATAGTCAATAATTGTTCAAACAATAATTGTTAAGTTCGCTTTAATCTCAAGGTAGTTTACATACTTACCATCATCATTATTATTGTCTTTGACTTTGGTTTACAACGTGTCGTTACCTTTTTTCTTCGTTTTTGTAACACATTTTATGTGTATCGTTATGCTTATGAATAGTGGTGTTTTTGCGTGCATTCATGCACGCTCTGGTATCCATCAAATCCATCAGTTCTGACTTTCTATATTGGCGTATAGCAGTATGTATGTGGTTGTATAGATGTTGCTATACACCCATATAACTTTCACTGACCAGTGGATTTGACGGGTGTCAGGGGTCTGTATGTAGAACATTCCCAGAAGACGTGTGTTACACACTTATACGGTTGTATACGTATGTATACGTATAACACCCATATATGGCGGTATCAATGGTTTTGATTAGTGTGTTAGTGGTGTGTATAAACTATAAGGTTCACCCGTATGATATTGGTTTCATGTAATGTACTAACGCGCTATGAAGATGATTATGGTGACTTCAAGTCGGAGAATTAGCTTTTAGTGTTTGGAACTTTGGATAAACATTCGTTTAACTTTTAACTTTATTTATGCAATAATGTTTGTGAAAGATTTGGTGAAAATAGTAGTTAATTAGAAAGTGGTGATAGGTTGTAAAGTGGATATAACTTTAGTGCAACCACTCCTTTAAAGGCATAAAAGTGTAATTATAAAAAGAGTAATTATAAAAGAGATTATGCTTTTTGCGTTCTATGATCTGGACACTTACTTTTTAATCACTTTCCATGTCATTAATTTTGGTCTACAACGTGTTGTTACTTTTCTTTATGGAATATGGACTTCAACCTTTTGAATATTATTTTCCACAAATAAACTTCTAGAGTACATTTGTTCATAATATAGTCTATACGTTTTTAAAGCATTCACATTAGAGTCTCTATAAAATATGTTAGTGTGTTATTTATATTATAAAGATTGGTTGAAAGTGGTTGTGAGTAGAGAGATATAAAGAAAGTGATGAAACTAGTAAGTATAAAGAAACACTGTTTATTAAAGTAAATTGAAGAGAGAAAAAGTAGTGAAAAAGGTAAAAAATATTATTATTTAATTGAATAGGAGAGAGAAAAAGTAATGAAAAAGATAGAAAGTATTATTATTTAATTGAATAGGAGAGAGAAAAGTAGTGATTTTTGATGAATTATGAAGAAAAATATAGAGATACTAATGTGAATGCTAGCTAAGTAGCACTATAACAAATTTGGTCTCTAATCTTTTTATTTAAACGAGATGTTGGAAGTCGTGTATAATCGAATGTGGTGGCTGGTTGTTCATGACAAACGTCACTTTTATCCGTTGTCAATTCAAGATGGTCTAATATTTAATAGTTAAGTTTTTGATGTCTTGTACATTTGTCTTGCTTATGGATTTGGTTTTATGTATTGCGTTACAAGTCTAGATATTTGGTTATTGTGACTAGAAATTAGAACTTGAGAAAATTAAAGTTGATTCATTCAATACAATATTAACATGAGCCTAGAGGCTTCGGTTCACAGAATGTTTATGAATGCAATTAGAATCTTAATTGGAATTGGAATACAAATGAATGTTTTATAAATCTCATGACTTGTTTGGTTGGTAATTTTACCAAAAGAATTGAAATTACTAAAAGAAACAAAAAAGACAAATATACCCTTTTCCTTGCATTCTTCTCCAAGATCAACCCTAACAACCTGGTATCAACTATCTACCGCCATCCTCAACAATTTCTCCTTGAGCATAACCTGCAACCATCTAGTCTTTGTTTTCAAATTATCCCCAAAATTAACTCTAATCTGTTTGGTTCATTGAAGAACAATACCAAAATTAACCCAAAAATGAAGGTAGCTGCTTTGCAGGGCCGGTCCGAAAGGGAGGGCGAGGTGGGCGACCGCCCATGGCCCACAGATTTATAAAATAATGTGTATATAATTTACCTGTATAATTTTTTTTATATAAAAGTTTATTTAAGTTAGTTTGGACTCACTGAAACATAGACCCAACTAAGAATTTAAAATAAGCTTAATATTGGTTCACCAATGAGATAATATTTTAAACTCAATTGACTTTTAGCCTATTAGTAATTCAACTTCAATGGTCCTCTGATTAAGTTATCATGTGCGACAAATCACAAAAAGCTTTAAAATAAAGCAAAAATCTATTTGATTATCTAAAATAAGTTCAATGGGCTCATGATTACTTTGCCTTGAAACAAGATTCGAACAATACAAAAAACAATTTGGTTTTTTGTCTCTTAAAAAGTTGAAGCAACTTTATGAAAGTGATGTTAAGTCGTGTTGTTATCTTCTTCAAATGCATTGAAGTATGAGGAAGAATCAAATATTGATGCCGGTGAACTTTATATGGAGTTGAAGTTGTTTGAGACAGTTTTATCTGATAAAATTATCACTTCTTTTGATGCTTCAAGCAGTCTGAAGCAAGTCAGATTTTTTCCTAATGCAGTAATGGCATATAGAGTCGTGTTGACTATTAAAGTAATAGTGGCATTTACAAAAAGAAACTTTTCAAAATTAAAGTTGTTGAAGTCTTATTTACTATCAACAATGTCACAAGAACGACTTATTGGATTGACAATGGTATCTACTAAGAATTCTATCTTAAACGACATAGATTATGAAGAGTAGATCGAGAGCTTTGCTTCCAAAAACTCTAGGAGAGCCTCAATTAATTTCGGCATTTAAATTATATCATTTTGGTATAATACATTGGTTTTTTATTATTATTATAACAATGATTATCGTATTATTCGTCTTTTATATATAAACTACGAGTTTGTTTTTTAGAGACCCATTATTTTTTTCTCGCCCTGGGCCCAAAAAAAATTCCAGGCTCCCAGGACCGCCCTGATGCTTTGGTTCACTCCAACCGTAGGTTGCTAAAAACGACAATTTCATGCCGATTTACCCAAAAACGAAGCTCGGTGCTTTAAATTGCAGAAGTGACCATGATGAATTGCAAAAGTGAAGATGGTTTTGAAGGTTCTGTAAGTGGACTATGCTTCCATGGTTTTGAAGAACATATGATTCAGTTTGTATTTGTTCTTTGATATTGGGTATACTTACGATTTAGTTGTTTGCTTTATTCGTTTAGATTGTTTTGAATGTATTACAAATAGTTTGAAACAACTTTTCCTTTCAATTATTTTTTAAATTTTGTATGGATCTTATTTTGGGTTATTCATGAGTCAAACTGAACCAAGTTATATACTCAAACTTGGTTCATTTACAAACTAAGTAGCTTGGTTCCGTTCAAATTTACAAGCCATATATTTAGTTTTTTAGAACCCTCCCTTAAACAAGTTAAACCGAACATAACTTATTTATTTGTCATATTAGTATATTACTTAAATTTTGTTTGATATCATTTCAGAAATTAAGGGCATTAGAGCATAACCGCTTATGGCCTTACAATCTACTGAAATTAGTAATTGGCATGTAGATTTGAATCTTTGCAAGCGAAAGATATATGATCGATTTCTCTCTCTCTCGAATTTTCTCTATAACCGTATTTTTTTTATTTTTATTTTAAGTTTTTAACCATGAATATCACCAAAATCTCTCTTCTAAAAACATCAAATACCCACGTTAGTGTGGGGATCTTTTGTTTCTATTATGTGTACCCACAAATCATTGTTGGGCTTGTTTGGACTAATCAGTTTTATTATTCTATTCAATACCAACATTAATAATTCAATTTTACCAAAGCTGGAAATACTGAACGAACATTAAAATTAAAAAAAATAATAATTAATAATGAAGTTTTAATATCCTTCAAACCGCATGCAATGTGAGGGGACAAAACGGGGTCGCTTCGTGGTTGGTGTTTTGCCACTCTGTAATTCCAGCTAAAACTTTGTTGGCCACATCGATTGCTCATTGGCCGCATGCTGTCCGGGTCCCACTTTAGGACTTTCTTCATTGCATGTTTGACACGTGTCCTCAATTGATACCTCCTTTCTAAATTTCTAATAATTGGCTCTAGACCCACGTAAGGGTGGAGGGAGTGGTACCCTCCTAAACTAAACTACCCTTCCAAATTACCCAATCAAATTATGTCACATCAAATACTCAAACTACCCTCTCAAGTACCCTCTATTAGTGGCAATGATACCCTCCCACTTTTTATTCAGAAGTACTAAAATATAAGCACGAGGTACCACCATTCAATACACCTCATGAGTTTGCCGATTCGGCAAAAAGTAACCGAAGGAACCCAAATATTAACCAGCCGAAAGGGGTGGCATTGGTGTAGCCGACCGGCTAAAGTACCCTATTGCCTAGCCGATTACCCACTCCTTGCACCCTAATTACAATGTGTTTTTAACATTCCATCAAAAAACTGGTTAAACACATGGGACGAGGTTCGTCACGCTTTCAATGATTTGCTTGGTTGAATGCTAATATGTTTATTATTATTAGCCGAGCGCACTATTAGCTATTCAAAAATGAGAAACATAAGCTTTGATTTGGAGAATTCTTGAGTTACTACTTTTATATATATATATATGAAGGTATATAAGAAGGGTAGAATTTACTAAATATAAAGTTTAAAATAAGAAGTGCAAGAAAGAATTTGGCTAATTAGATCATCATTAATGATTATGGTAAAAATAAGGTGTTGCAGTGTTTTATGATAATTTTACTTTTAGTAACTTTTTATCGATTACCCCTATTTTCTTTAAACTTCCTTAACTTTTACGTACGACATAATTTTTCTTTTCAAAGTATTATGTCATTAGCTTTTTGAGAATAGATGAGGGTAGAGATGCGATCATTTATTTTTAGACTATGAGATATATATGGTGAGTGGGTGGGGGTGAGTGTGCAACGTAGGCACTCGCTTGGAGTGGAAATGCATGGTGGTGGAGACTAAATAATTTATCTTTTAAATTAATCTAGTAACATATATAAAATTTAAGTGTTGTTAAAAAAATATATAATTTAAGTAATTAACAAATGCATAATTTTAATATAAAAATAGACTTAAAAAATAATAATAATAAATAATAAAATAAAAATAGACTTACATAATAATAATAATAAATAATAATATAAAAATATACTTAAATAATTGAAAATTATAAAAGTCTCAATAATAGAAAAACTTGCCTTTCTGATTTCTTTTTGTCCTTTTACCTTAAAAACAGAGTATCAATCAAAAGTCTTGCTGACAACTTTTTCTCTCATAAATAATATTTTTTATTCAAATTTTGGACAATTAATATATATTTTAATTTAAAATAAGTAAGGAAATAATTGCCTCAAGTTTTCTGCTCAACTTGACAGATCTTTCTGGACTATGCTTGCTCCCCTGTTATATCATCAAGAGAAAAAACCACCTTTTTTTCCATTTTCTTCTTAATTTCCACCATTTTTTCTTAAATTTCACCTTTTTTTGGTGGATTTTGATCATATAACAAGAAACCCATGTCAGGTTTATATAATCCCAACTTCTCTCCAGCAAGAACAGGTTCTGTATCTCCACAGATTAGAACTCATGGAGACGTTGACAGGTTCGTAATTTTAATGTTGATTTTCTGGGATTTTTGTTTCGTATTTTTATATTTAACTTAAATCTTTCGTTTTATCTAATCTTAATGTTTTCTTTTTCAGTCAGTATTTATCTGAATTATTGGCAGAACATCAAAAACTTCAGCCGTTTATTCAAGTTCTTCCCATATGCACCCGACTCTTGAATCAAGGTTTGATAATTTATATATTTATTTAGGGTTTATGTTCTAAAAGTGCATGGTGCATGTAAAAAAGTGATTTTTTTTTTCTTTTTATTTTTATAATTTTGAAGTCAGTTAGATTTACCACTTACCAGGTGTATTTTTATTGCTGTTTGAAGCTGTGATGATCAAATAATATGCGATCTATTGTTTGGGAAATTCTTATTATCTAAGGATTTACAATCTAAATTATCTTGATTAATTAATTAATATAATTAATCAAAATCAGTTTCACTTTACCCAAACAACCTGAAACTGATTTTCTTTGTTGGGTATACTTTTTAAAATTAAATGTTGTTTACCATGTGGATGCATAGGCTTTATCAAAACACAAGTTTTAAATGGGACCTATATCATCACTTCTTCATTTAATTTACAAAATTAAATTATTATATTATAAAAAAATAGAGATATTTTTAGTTTGTTTCATTTGATCCATGTTGTAGGATCATAACATACATTGTTAAAAGCTCAAATTGTTTGTACTCAAATCTTTACATGCGCGGTCCAGAATTTGAGGTGGCGATTTCGACCCATTTAACTTTTATATTGGTCGAAATGTCTTACTAGTAATAGGCCAAATATGTAAAAAACAAGAAGAAGAGGTTAAAAGGAAACAGTCACAGAAACGAAAGTTATCCAAAATGTATTTTTAAATGTTAATGCATGAATCCATCTAAACCATTTCATTCAAAAACTAATATTATTCTCAAAGTTGTATAATTCTGTGATCAGTTAACCATATTTGACATACTAATGAGTTACAACAAATTTAAAATATTGGACCCAGTCTAACAAAAAAAATTACTCATAGTTTTTACCCCACAATCCACCAATTTCAAACACAAGGAGTAAAATGTCTTTTCTATTAACCATCAATTTATTATTATTTTTTTATATTTTTTTAGAAATCATGAGGGTTTCTGGTATGACAAACCAAGGGTTTAACGAGCTCGATAGGTTGCGACATAGAAGCCCGAGCCCTATGGCTTCTCCAGATCTTACTGGTTGGAATGGTTTCCCACAAGAGGTAATTAAATAATTAAACACTATTAGTTAATGTTTGTTGAACTTTGTAAGAATATATGAGCCACTATTATTATCAACGATAAAAAGAATTAAATTAATATCTACCTAGTACTTGCTAGGAACAACACCAAGTATAGGAAATAATAAAATAACACCAGTCTATCCAGGTAACATTATTGAATTTAGCTCTATTTTTAATCCAATGAAATGATTGAATTTTAATGTCCTCCAATATATTTACATGTTGCATGCTTCTTGATTTTGTTGAAAACTATGTCATTCCTGGCCTTCTATAAACCCACAGTATGTTAAAGGAAAGATACCGACCCATTTTGAGAGCAAATTTTCTATTTGTACTTTACAATGAGATATGTTTAGCCATTCCTTGAAGTCTTAAGACTATTTTTTAGTATATATATATATATATATATATATATATAAGAGTAAAATGTAATTTTTGTCCTTGAGGTTTGCTAGTTTTACTGGTTCCAGTCTATCCTTAACACCATACGTACCTGACCTTTCATATCTTAACAAAAACCGTCCTTCTCTTGACTTCCATCTATAGTTCCGTTAGTCCTTCCCCACATGGCGTTCACGTGAGTGGTATTTTCGTCAGTTTTTCTCCTTAGTTAATCAGAGAACCTTACAAAACTCTACATTTATCGAATATGATATGCAAGCAGGGTGTCATGTTTAGGCTTCTATAAGGTTCTCTGATGAAGAAAGAGAAAAACTGACTAAAATACCCCTCACGTGAGAGGCACCCCGGGGTTGAAACTTTTAACACTAGCAGACCATGAGGACGAAAACTACAGTTTCCTCTAAAAAAAGAGGTGAATTATGCTCATAACTTCTTGGACCTAGGGATTTTTTGTGTGTTGCTACCACAATAACTCAATAAGTTGTTTCAAGGGTATTTTGGTCTTTTTGGATTGCTTACGCAAACTACTATTTATCTAATTATTTGTGATGAAATAAGCTATTTCGAATAAGTAGCTGAAGTTGCCTATTTAAATTGCTTAATTTGAAAGGAATAATCAAATGCTTAATTTAAATTGCCTATTTAATTGTTATTTATGAATAACTAATGCTATTTTGTTTCATGATAGAGGTTAAGTGGGCCCCATGGAATGACAATGGATTGGCAATCAGCTCCGGCTAGCCCTAGTTCATACACCGTCAAGAAAATCTTGCGGTTTGAGATTCCTGTTGATTTATATCCCAATGTAAGCTTTCAAAGAGAGAATTCTTATAAATCTTTAATGAAAATCATTGAAATTTGTATAAATCATAAGAAAGGTTTCATTCATGAACAAGCTACATGTTAAAAGGAACATGGTTTCGTTTTTTTATTTTTTATTTTTGGAAATATAAACTTTTAACGGTCTAGGTTATAAGTTCATAATAAAAAAATGAACAACAGTCACTTATTTGATTATAAACTTATAACATAGAAAGTTTCCCTAAATCTGAAATGGGAAAGTATCAATGAAAAGTATGACTTTTGTTGAATTCACATACAAGTCTCAATAAGTTGTTTTTCCATAACTAAAATCCCAGATTTATTCATGTAATATTAAAGTCAAATGACTTATGTGTGTGAATCCAACAAAAATCTATTTGGGCTTTTTGACAATTGTCCAATTGAAACCAATAAAAAAGATGTTCCTTTAATGTGGAATTTGTCCATATATTTTCTTTGTTCTTTACTTCTTTCTTGGTTTCATTGGTCACATATTCATAAATCTATATAAATTAAGTGATACAATGATCATACCATATGCATGTAACCTACAATATACAAATGTTTTAACTTTTTTTTTTTTAATTTTTTAATGACATATTCTTTATGGATTTTAGTTTAACTTTGTCGGCCGGCTTCTTGGACCGAGAGGCAACTCACTAAAACGTATAGAAGCTACAACGGGTTGTCGTGTGTACATTCGAGGAAAAGGTTCAATCAAGGATCCTGATAAGGTTCTCATATGTAATGCTAATTTAAATTTGAAAATTGAAGGTTTATATAAAAGGTTAATTGCATAAAAAAAAGGTACTCCCTTTGTCCCAAAATAAATGTCCACATAAACAAATCCACATGGTTAATTTTAGGAATGTATAGTTGATGCATTAGATAATAGATTAAAGTCAAATTTACCTTTTTAAATCGCACGTGACTACAGGAATGTACAATTAACATAGCTTTATGATAGAGTTGTTGGAAATTTTGATAAATTGTCTTGAAAATGGTCATTCTTTTTAAGACAAACTAAATTATGTAGGTGGAATTTTTTTTGGGACAAAGGGATCTTTGTTGTAATTGTTATTATTTTAGGAAACCAACTTTGTTTTAACCCATAAAAACCCCAAGTTTCTAAAGGTTTAAGGTAATTTTCAACATTGATATTGACACTTGAATAAAATCAATTTTTTTATAAGAGCCAATCTATTTGCACCCATAAATTTACTAATACACCTATTGCTGTTACTATTTTTTTCCTTTGATAACTTTCGATACGTTATGTTTTATTAAACTGTGATGTGTTTATTTCTTATCTAAAATTTAATATTTGTTTCACACACTATGTTGCATTCAGTATAAGATACTATAAGATATGGTTCACTACTTCAGTTTGTGGTGAAATTATATTAAATTTAAATAAAGTTATACACATCATAACAATTGATCCTTTTCAAAACTACTGACATTTCATTTGCCACGTCAGCATTTCGACCCGTAAACCATATTTTTTGAAAGTTGGGTGCTACTAGTGAAAACAAAATTGGTTATCTGAACTAGAAACTAGATCGAAAGGTTGGTTAATTTTTATGCAATTAACCCTTTGTTTGTTCGTTAATTGTGTGTTTCTTGAAATATATTTAATTATTATTTATATGATACACATTATAGGAAGAAAAGTTAAGAGGAAGACCGGGTTATGAGCATTTAAACGGACCACTTCATATATTAATTGAAGCTGATTTACCTGCAAATATTGTTGAAATAAGGTTGAGGCAAGCACATGAAATTATTCAAGAATTACTCAAACCAGTGGTATATATTATTTAACTTTTTTTACTGTCTTCACTATATATTGATTGCATGAATTGACTTCTGAAAATGCTAACTTGATTTTAAAAAATTTCACTTGTTTTGACAAATTCTGAAATATTCTACATTCCTTTATTTTTTTTTTAACATATTTTCTTTAGATCTATAATATTTCTTGCACATTTTGATTAATTTCTTGATAATAATAAAACATGATTTGTTGGAATTTTGACTTTTCAGTTAAATGGGCTACATTATAACTTCAAAATCTTCTTAAATTCCCAAATAAACTAACAGCATTTTTATATCTCTTCTATTTGTTACAAGTTGTGAACAAGTTTTTAAAAAGGTCTTGAAAAAATAAAAATAAAATGCAAGAAAGTCATGGATTCTAAAAGTAGTCTGTTTGACACCTTAAAAGTCAAATGTATACCAGTAGAACTTTCTTCCTGTATGTTTTCCTTATTTATTTTCTTTGATTATTTTCTATATTTACAGGATGAATCTGAAGATTATATTAAAAGACAACAATTACGAGAGCTCGCCTTGCTAAATTCAAATTTCAGAGAAGACAGTCTGGGACCAAGTGGCAGCGTGTCACCATTCAACACAAGTGGCATGAAACGTGCGAAAACGGGTCGTTAATTTATTACCACTTAAAACATAAAATTTACTACATACACAACCATATGTATACAAAATTATGTATGTGTGTGTATATATGTATATGTAAATTGAAATGTATAGGTTCACTCTTCTGACCAAAGAGTTTCTTTTTTTATTTTCTGCTTTTTTTCTTCTTTTTTATTAAAAAAGAAAAATAGAATGAATGATAGATATAGGATGGAATATAAAGTGTATAGTAAGAAATGATTCATTATTCTTGTTTGTTGGTTTATTTTTGCATTTGTAAACTAAGATTCATTAAATTTATTCATGTGAGATTGTTGATTCATTAACCAACTTATTTCCCTAATTAACCTAATTATCTAAATAAACTTTAATTCCCTATTTTCAACTATTATTCCCAAAAAAAAAATTGATGATGATCTTTTATGAACAAATATTGAGTTTTTGTTCAATAACAAAGTACTTTAATTAGGGTATTGTATTTTATTATATGATCAAATCCGATCTGATCCGATCCGACCCGACCCAAATATTCTAATGACGCTTTCTTAAAATTCAAGGATAAAAAAAATACCGACTCGTCACATAATAATCACTTATAAACGTGTATCGAAACACCCCATAAAAAGATATACTTGAATCGCGTATTCATTTTATAACAAAGTAAACAACAAAACTATAAATTTACATTTGGTACTTTATCCTTTTTAAACTAAGAAAATACTTTTCTAGCTTCTATTGTACAAATATACAAGTATACAACTAACAACTCTATAACATACTTTTCTTAATTTCCATTAGGTCCTTATACTTGTAAAACATTTTCATTTTGGAGCAAATTCAATTTTCTGAGGTGTCAACGAGGATAAACCGCGGTATTACCACTACTACTAAGATCACTTCCTTGTGCATTTGATGAACTAGAAAAAGTTGATGATGATTCCACAAAATAGTTTGACCCGGTATCTGAAAAGTCAATGCCCGTTTCGGGCATTTTTTCAAGTATTTGTTCGAGTTCACGAACCACATCTAACATATTTGGTCTTTTTTCGGGCTTATCATTGACACACCAAAGAGCTAAGGATAGAAACTTTTCAATATATTCAGATGGATATGAACCCATTTTGTTATCTATGATTGAGAACATTGTTCCTGTTTGATGAGCTACTTTGACCTGAAAAAAGTCAACACACGCGATTATTTACTAACGAATCTCCTTTTTTTTTGGGAATTTAAGAGAGGGTGATTTTGATCATTTAATAATGAACGGGTCAATTCGGGATATAGTTTATCTGCAACAGGTCAAATGGGCGAATTTCGAGAAATAGCAACAAAAAAAATAAAAATAAAAAATCATATGGGTGTAACATGTTGTAAGTCACCCAATTTTTTTTAAGCTTCAAACCTCTTAAATCCATTTGTATATAGTTAAGATTATTATTGTATTCATTTCTGACACTACTTATTTATAAGAAGTTAAAACGGTGTTCCGGGTCGACCCGTTTTCACCCGTTTTATCTGTCCCAAATAATTAACTGTTTTGGCCATTACTCAACCTACCCTACCTGAAAATTTATTTATTAAAAAATCATTTTTTTTTATACATATATATGTTTTATTTATAATGGATCAAACAAGTACAATTTAAAAAAATTAGCTAAAAACAAGCCATCAGTTGAAACAGTGGCGAAGCTAGCCAGTTAACAGTGGGGTTGCCAAGATCATATATGTAGAATTTTAAGGGATTTGGTGGGTTGCCGGCCT
>WOUH02000002.1:2412941-2423840 GCA_009936405.2 Stevia rebaudiana
GCCGGCCTATATATATAAAAAAAATTTTGGTCGAAATCACGAAATTTACACTACGCGCGAAAAAAACTGGGGTTGCCAGGCCCCCATGTAGCTTCGCCCTTGAGTTGAAAGTCACCCAAACTATATTTCAAACGTTCTTAAAAATCTATACTCAATTTTCCAAAATTATTATTATTATTAAAATAATATAAATTTTAGTCATTTTTTACACATTAACATAATATAAATTTTAGTCATTTTTGAAACATTGATTATCTCTAAAAAAAAGAAAAACCTTTAAGGTTTTAGGCAAAAAGTGTTTCAAATCAATCCGATCTGATTCGTTTTATTAAGTACAAAAAGACCACCCATTTTGACCCGTTACCCAACCTGACCAGTTTTCCACCTTCAAAGCAATTCTATATATATTGTAAAAAAGGTTACCTCACGAACGATATTTTTGCCATGTGATATTGGTTTCATACTTGTCAACATCTCTAAAAATACAATACCAAGGCTATAAACGTCACTCTTTGCGGTCAACTTATGGGTCAACAAGTATTCGGGATCAAGATAGCCCTGAAATAAGATAGGAATTCAAAACATAAAAATAAAAATTATATAGTAAATCATGAAGGACTCTTTTTATGCCTTGAAACATATTAAATTTTTCTCTAAAATGTGTGTTTTTCTCCATTTGCTTGAACATATCTATCTTGTAAATGCACCCCTTCGACCCGTTTACTTATAAACGCGTAAACCCGGGTTACGTTTTATCTCTAACACGTCAAATTGAATTTAAAAAATCAGTTGTAAAGGAAAAAGTTCTCATGGGCCAAACGGATCAAAAGTATTCATCCGAAGTGTTACGCGTATTGTATAACACATACAACTTAACAATTAACAAATGGTTCTATTTATAAGAATATAGTTTTTATAGTTATAGTTAACAGAAAAGTTTAAAAAAAAATATTCAAGTCAACCCAACCCGTAAATAAATTGTTCTTTTTAACCCATGTAAAATATTATATATAGTTTCTCAAATCATAATAACCACACTAAATATTTATAAATAAGAACCAGAATTGTTTGCCAAAAGGTATTTTAGTTTAATGAGTCGACCCATTTGACCCGAACCCGTTAGACCCAATACCCAAATTGGATTAAGACTTACGGGTGTTCCTCTAACAATAGTGGATACATAATTGGGACCCACTCCATTTTCATCCAAGATTGGTGCCAGCCTGGACAATCCAAAATCAGCAACTTTTGCAGAGAATTTAGAATCAAGAAGAATATTTGTTGATTTTATATCGCGATGGAATATTGGCGGGTTGGCTTCTGTATGAAGATATAAAATTCCTTTTGCTGAATCTAATGCCACCTGTAACCTCATTCTGAAGCTCAATGATTCTCCGGATCTATCTGTGATTTAATAAATTATAAAAATTGTAACAATTGTTACTAACACATAAAAGTAATGAGTCTCTAAATAAATTGATTATCCAAATGTTGGGTGTTTGGCAACGCGTGTTGATTAATTTCTAGTTTTTGGATATAGTGAAACAACACGCGTATCATAACATCACATGATCAGTTGCAATACGCGATCCAAACATCACCTTAGAATAATAATATCAATTTTTTAAGAGTAAAGTGCCATTTTGGTCCCTGATTATATTTCATGGTTACCACTTTGATCCCTAAGTCCATGGTTTTGTAATTTGGTGCAATTTGCGTCCCTGGTTATATTCCATATTTGCCGCATCTGGTGTAAAGGAAGGACGAAATTGGCACCAAATTACAAAAGCAAGGACCAAAATAGCAAAAAAATTAGTTAGGGATTAAAATGGCGAATATGAAATATAAACAGGGACCAAAATGGTACTTTACTCATTTTTTAAAGTTGCATACCATTAAGCCAATCACGCAATGTTCCTCGAGGCATGAATTCATAAACCAACATCTACATAAATTCAAAACACAAAGTATTACTTCATCTTCAAGCTATAAAATGTACATAAATTATATAAAATTTGTGATAAATAAAAAAAAATACCTGCTCCAATTTTTCATCACAATATCCAACAAGTGATACAAGATTTCTATGATGTAACCGCGATAAAATTTCTATTTCTGTTAAAAATTCCTTTTCACCTTGTAAAGATCCTTCTTCTGCGCGTTTTATAGCTACTGTTGTATTATCCCATAATATTCCTTTATAAACTTTCCCATAACCGCCACGCCCAACAACACTTGAATCGCTAAAACTGTCAGTTGCATTTGCCATTTCTCGAAAGGTGAAGCTTTTAACACCATCCATTTTGATTGAAAGTTTTGAGACTGCAAAGAGTAACACAATAGTTAATATCATTTTAAGTGGTTCAATAATTGCACTTAAATTATCTTCTAAATTCTTTCACCTTCAAAAAATAAAAACACATCCAAACACTATATATAGTTGATAATATTACTTTAAATATCAGAGTTGCAGAAGTCGCGAGTCACTGTCAGGTCGGTCGACTGGGGAGTTACAAGCAATCAGCCTAGGCGGGAAGTACTCGGACATGATAAATTAGACAGAAATAAATTTTCGGGAAATTATAATTATGTCATATCATAAGTTTATAAATATTTATAACAAAATACGTAATATCAATATATATTAGGACACATGTTTTTTTCCATCAAATTTGCATTAAATTTAATTGAAAAAATTAAATTTGATTGAGTTGACCAAGTAGACCCGATTCTGACAAAGGTTGACCGAATTTGACGAAACCTGAGTAATATTAGAATATTTAATTTAAAAACTTACGTAAAGATTTTCTTGACGATGTGTGCCGATATCTCTCATGTTGTTTCTTGATCACAACGGTCAATACTGAAGAAACTAATATACCACAAACAACCGCCACAACTACAGCGGTTATCAAAACACCTTTACTTATACCTTTCTTTGGAGTCTCAATATTCACTAAATTCATAAAAAAAAACACAATGTGAGTTTAACAATAACAAAAGATAATAATCATAACAAATTAATAATCACATACAAAATGGTAACTTACAATGTGCATAAGGTCCAACAAGAGTGAAATTTAATAGCTCATATGGTCCAAAGAAATCACTACCAGGAAATACCCACGTCGTAAAAATACCTCTAATTCTTAAAACTTCATTTGTACTAAAAATTCCCGAATTTTTAGTCCCAACTTTAGGATAAAGTTTTAAATACATCCTCAATCGGGGCCCTTTTTCCCACATAATTGAGTCAATATTTAGTTGATAAAAGTCCAAATCAAGAGATCTTGTAACATATATTTCAAATTCATCTTGATATGGTGGAAAATAAGAAAAACTTGGACTTTTTAAACGGTAACCGACCCGAATTGGTGAAGCACAAAAACATGGGTTTGTGAATCCGGAAACATATTCGAAGTAATTGTTTGTCGGACATGATTGAATCGGACAATCGGTTGAGTTTTTGGAAATTTGATGTATGTAATCTTTGTATTCTTTTGGGCCACAAAATTGATCTTTGTTTTGTATGCTTGTATTTTGACAAATGGGGTTTCCATGTAACCTGATAAATACAATTGCATGAATTGATTAGCATATTTTTATATATAGATGTTGTAGTTTTGACCCGTTTACTTATAAAGGGTCAAACTGGGTTATTTTTTATTTTAAACGGGTAAAAAAAAAAGCTAAAAAGAGGATGGGTCAATCGGGCAAACGGGTTGCAAGAATCAAAGCATGTATTCTATAATGCACGCATCCTATTAAAACGTTTTATTTAAAGATTAATACTTTTTTTTATCACTCGTGTGATATTGTTTTGTAATTGTATTTAATATATGCTACTTATTTTTTAAAAGTGGTATAAAAAAGGCATTATCAGTTTTGACCCGACCCGGTCCAATCAACCCGACCGACCCATCTTGCCAACTCTACTCATGCATTTTATATAAGAAATATATGAAGACATCGTACATTAGGCTAGCATTTACGGGTGGATTTAAATATCCATTAACGTTTAAAATGGAGTTATTTCTGAAATCCCTGCAAAAAAAAAAAAAAATTTACAATTTATACATAGTCAAGATTTGAGCAATAAAATGAACATTCAAGTATAAATAATGAAAATAAGGTTTGACTTTGAATATCAAGAGTCAAAATTTGAGGTTACTGATTTGAATATTAAAGAAAAAATGGATTAGTATTATGTATCATTTCTTACAGTAAAAGTTTTGAGGTTTCACTAAATGACTTGTTAAGCCATAGATCTGAAGAGATTGACCCGTTTAGAAAATTGTTCTCCAGTGACCTGCAATTTAACATTTTTTACAATATATATTAACTTTGTAAAATTTCATAAATTTTTAATTACAGAAATTAAAAAGAAAAAAAATCCTCACAGTTTTTGAAGAAAAGGAAGATATGATAAACTTTCAGGAATCGGTCCATTTAGCTGATTATCTGATAAATCACTGCACAAATATATAAATGAGCATAAAAAACCACATTAGTTGAGCTTGAATTCATATAAACAATTAATTAAAAAATAGAAACAAATTTTACACTTTTTCCGGAGTTTAGCAACCAACTTTAAATTAGGTGTAGCATTTATTGACTATACAGACTATAAGCTTCACAAAAATCAGTTTTCAAACTTGCAAATTTTTTATTATTTAGTTATATTCCACATAAGTTATTTTTTGCATAATTCTTTAACAATATTCCACATATGTTGCATAAGTTCTATTGTAAAATGAGGTTGATTGGTTTCTAAAATCAGTAATAAATTGCAGGTTGATATCAAATTTGTGCCTATTTAAAGTATGTTACTAGAATGAAAAAGGGAACATTTGTTATGTAAAATAAAATATTTAAAGCTGCAAATATATCGTAAAACTTACATAGTTGTCATAAGGTTTGAAAGCTTATTTGATGGTATTGGTCCAGTGAGCCTATTTCTGCTGAGATCTCTGTCAAAATTATGCAAAAAATAAATAAATTAAATTAACAACTTTAAACCAATAATTAAAATATTAAATACATGCATATAAATATATAATCATACACATAAGTAGAACGTATGAGCTTACATATAGCTAAGATTTGCAATTCTGCTAAAATCTGGGAGAACTCCTTGCAAACTGCAGTTTCTAAGGCTCCTGAAACAAATTAAAAAAAAAAAAATTCAAAGAAACAATTTAAAAAAAGTTCTTGTGAAGGAAATATAATTTAAATTAAATGACAGCATTGATTTTTCCAAAATGAAATCAGTAGTACTTACAGTTTCACTAAACTCGATAAATTTCCATAAGAAGAAGGAATTTCGCCATCAAAATGATTGTTATCAAGTTGACTGTACAAGTTAGATAAATAGATAAGTATTTATTATATATTAATTTAGCTATTTTTTTATGGTTTAAATATTTGTATAAGTAAAGATGAGAATATTACAGTATTCGTAAAACTGGAAAATTGCCAAATTCTGATGGAAGATAACCAGATAAGTTATTGTTATCCAGAAGCCTACAAATATGTCACAAAAGTTAAAAAAAATTAAATATAGAAATATTGGCAGTTTGAGAAGTTATATAACGGGTCAAGATGGGTTCATGTCAAAACTAGACTTTTTTTTTAAACGGGTCAGGGTTAGACCCGCGAACAAGTTTTTGTCCATATTTAATTATTTTGGAAGGAACATGTGTTATTTATGATTACGAAAACAATTTTTTTACAATAACAATCAAAATTATATGATTAAAAACAATTTAGAAGGTTTTATAATTTAAAATAGACATTGGACGACCTTCAACTTGTTTAACCAATTTAACTAGTTCCCCTTTTTAGCTAATTCTTATATTTGACTCATTTAATCTGTTTGAGATTATAATAAAATCTCCTTAATTATAAACAAAAAGAATATTTTCTACATTAATCAAATATTTGATGAAATCATTTAGAAGGTTGTGTGCATTAAATAGTCATTCGATAACTTTCAGCTTGTTCGATCCATTTGACCAATTTGACCAGTTTGACCAGTTTCACTTTTAACTAAACTTTTCTAATTGACCCTTTTGATCATTATAAAATAAATCACAACCCAAATCAAGTTATTTATAAATAAATTATCAGAATTAACCCCTAAAAAATATGAAACACTTTCAAAAGTCGACAATGAAACTCACAAGTGTATTAGAGTAGATAAGTTGGATAATTCCACAGGAATTTCACCAGATAATGAGTTATTGTTGAAATGGCTGCAAAATTCAGAAAAAAAAAAATCATGTAATTTAATAAATGAATACAAAATTACTTAAATTCTGGATTTGTGATTCACTCACATATGTCTAATTTTGTTCAAATTTGAAAAAGATTTGGGAATTGTTCCAGATATTTGATTCTCATCTATTTGGAATCTATTTAAGTTTTTAAGATATCCAAGCTCAATCGGTAAACTTCCTGTTAATTTGTTTCCATTTAAAAGCCTGTCAAAAATGTAAAAAGATTAGAATTTGGCCATAAATTTTATAAAAAACAAATGAAAATTAATAAAATCATAAATAAATTTGTTGAAACTTACAAGAGTGACAAAGATGAAATATTTCCAATCTCTTTGGGTATACTTCCAGTCAAGTTATTCCACATGAAATCTCTACAATAAATTAAATTTAAAACATAAAGAGAGTTAATTGACCAAATTAAATACATAAAAATGTAATCTAATTATGACTTACAAAATTCTTAAATGAGAAAATTGACCGAGTTCAGGTGCTAAACGTCCAGAAAGATTCATGTTTAATAACTGTCTGTAGAAAAATTAAAATAAAATAAAATAAAAATAGAACCATGTAAGTTGATTTACAAAAAAAAAAAGGTAAAGTGACTAGAAAATAAATAAAAAAGAAAAAAAAAGAAAATATACATTTCTTGAATATGCCAGTATTTATCAGCATCGGTTTTATGAACGCATATAATACCGGTCCAATTTGATGTGCATGGATCGCCTTTGTTCCAAATATTTAGATGATTCATTGGATCAACTAAATTACCTCTGATCGCGATCAGTGCAGATACTGAATATAAAATAAATCAAAATTAATTGATTTATGCATGGTGAAACAAACAAAAAAGTTATCTTTACATGGTGCAGATAATTAGATAATTAACAGTTATAAACATGGTGCAATTGTGTTTGATTATTATTCTATTTACAGTTTGATAATCAGTTTTGATAATGAATTGATGATAGTATGAAACTGATTCTACTAAGCAATCCAAACACCCTCAAAACAACTAATTGTTGGATCAAAACGCAATATGAATATAAACAGTTTTAAAATTAGCGATCCAAACACCCCCAAATCAGTTTACCTTCAGAAGGATCTGTAACTTTTGCAACTGCAATCATTAGCAAACAATGAATTGTGAAAGCAAAAACATATCCGCATGATTTGAACTTGAACCCCATCATCCTGAAATCAAATTCCAATTAACGCAAACTCAATCAAATACCTTTAATTAGATTAACAAACACGAATTGATTTCAATCAATTGATAGAACACGCAATAACAAAATCACATGTTTTGAAATTTTACTTCAATCTTCCACACGATTCAAACTTGAATTCCAGCATATTGGAACTATATATGAATCAATGCTTTCGTTAACAGATCGAATATACACGAAATCTTCAATTTTCCAGATTCAGAGCTAAAATTGTTGCTTTTTTGTTAATTTCATTAAAATTGTACAGAGTAAGAGAAAGTCAAAGATAAAATCATGAAAAGCAACCCATTAAGATTTTAGTTCACAGAAAGCTTAGTATAATCTGTTAAAAAGAATCAGAATCCAACAATTAAAAGAACAATAATTTCGATATGATAGCCTAATCTTTTAATAACCTCATTTAGTCAAAATATTCACGATGTGGATTCGCAAACCTCACAATTGTCAGTATGTTCACACCAGATTGGAAAAAAGTAGAGCGTAATTTTATTTTTTAATAATTTGATGTAGAAATGAATTAGAATTGGATATTTATGTACATTTACCTGTGTTAATTGAGGGATGGTAGAATATTCAACAGAATTCATATCAACACTGTGTGTGCGTGTTTCTGTGAATTTAACTATTTAAGGTTGATGATGATGCATTCAATTTCAAATTGGGTCTTGTCGATCGTCATGTTTTGTGGAATGAATCGAAGATAAGAGCGAGATGATATCGACTTGTCTTCTTTCAATTTACTGCGAATTTGACCCGTTTGGATCTTTGCATTGATAAATACAAGATTATTATTTATTATTACGCCGTGGGTTTTGGTTTTTGTATATTTTTTGTCTTTAAATTGGAAAAAATGGAATTCCTGATCTCGAATATCTTTTCTGAACAGGATTGATAGACTACATAATTAAATTTTGGCTAAGTTGTATTATTGAGATTTTAGTAGGGGTGAGCGGTTCGCGGTTTCGAAGCGTTAGGAACTGAGGAACCGAACCGTTAGTGTGGAACCAAACTGAATCCATGAGTTACAGTTCGGTTTCAGTTCTAGAATATGGAGATTTTCGGTTTCGGTTCGGTTTTGGTTCTTTTATCGGGTATTTTGAAAGAACCTTTAGGAATTGTTAATTTAGACTAATACTAATTAGTAATTATAGCAGAATAAGCGTATCATCTTAAAAAGGTCCAAATCTATATTGATAAAAAAAAGTCAACCGGCTCCATGGTTTGTATGGTTTTGGTTGAATTTTGATTGAATTTCGGATCATTTTGGTTTAATTTTTTGTGAATTTTTGGTGAATCTTAATTGAATTGTGGTTGAAGTGTTGAACTCTATTGAATCTTAGTTGAATTTTATTATTGAAACATGTGTAAGTCGGGTCAAACTTGGTCAGGTTTTTTTTGTTGCATGTTGTTAAAACATGTTTGCTACCGCGTTTGTTAGAACCGTTTAGGAACCGACGGACAATAATCATTTAGGAACCGAACCGTTAACGTCTATAACTGTTCGGTCCCGGTTCCAAGAGTTGGTAGATTTTGATTCCGGTTCGGTACCGGATCGATTTGGTTCTAACGGTTTCGAAACCGTTGTACACCCCTAGATAATTTTACTGCTTCAAATTGATATACATGTTCTCATTCTAACAATAAATTAAGCATATATATATACACTGAGAAACATATTTTTGAGAATCAATGATGTATTACGACCTATAAATATCGTATAACCATATGCTTGACAAGTTATATTTAATGTAGAAAATATTAAAAGGTGTAATATATGTTTAACCTGGATAACTCTCCCACTGGTTACAATTTTCCTACGTTTTGTTCATATATCATTTTTAAATGATTCTTTACTTAATTTTGTATTTACAATTTTTTTATTCACGTGTGCATATTTTTAAATATAGTTGTTTGTGTTTGAATTCTTTTTTATATAAATTAACTGCAAAATACATATAGTTTTTGATTTAACAGAAAAATCATATTTATTTTCCTTCATTTACATGCATTTATGCATACATATTTTATATACATATAGAGATTGCGTGCACATGTAGTCATATGTACATATCACATGCATATAAAAAATGGAAAAAAGAGAACCAAATAGATAGGGAGATGACCGAGAGTGAGAACATGAAATAATTTATTTGTACTACTTTGCCCTTTTCAAAGAGATATATACAAACTAATCAACTAAAAAATATACAACTCCTTATGTAATTCTCATGTTTCTTAGCCTAATTATAATCTTGAAATAAACATGCCATGTATGTACATACTGTAAAAAAAAAAAAACAACAAAACAAAAAAAACAAAACAAAACCATCTATTCCAAAATTAACATGTTTTTCACGATCCATACACAGAGACATTAATTTGATATTATATGATTTAATACTCGTTATATTTTTATCTTTAGCCTTAAATGAAATCTTCAAAGAGTCTTTCAATTGTTTCCTATATACTTCACACTGACAAAAAAATTAAAAAACAAAAAAAAAAAAAAAACCCATGATGGGATGGATGTGATCTAAACTCATTCATGGTACGTAGTGGCATTCCCCGTCTTGTTTACTCTGATGCAAAGTAAATGGGGCGGACATGAAAATTCCCTTTTATTTCGTTTGTTATATTACTACTTATCTCAATTGATCCCCAAGAAATTTGGATTCCGACCTCCCGTGAAATGAGTTACGACAAAGAAGAAAGGAAACTGGTTGAAACATAGATATGAAAATGGATCAAGATTTCGTTACGTGTGCATATGAGATGAACTGTGAAGTTGTGAACTGTGAAGAAGAAGGGTTGAAAACTATAAAACTTAATCAATTAAAATGAAAATGAAATCTTGGATGTAGAAATGTTAGAAAAGTAGAGTGAAAAGACTTATCACTCTTTCTTTCTTTTGAACAACGAAATAATGTTTTATAAAATCATAAAGTTGACATGCTATATTTTGAGTTTTTTTAAATGGATTGGTAAAAATTTATAAGTGAAGTTTATAATATGTACTTTGGTTTTATCTTATTATTATGTGAGTGAACCAACCCAACTTGACTTGAACGAGACCAATTTTTTTTTTTTTAATATCTATCGAGAGAGAATAGATCCTTAAAATTTCCGAATCACATAGAAATAGTTTCTGGGTCCGCTCAACTAACATACGAACTAGCATATATATATTAGGCATGTGATTAATATAAGGCAAATTGGATTTTAATAATCCCAACTTTGCCCTATTGGCCTACAATAATCCCAACTCAGCTAATTGTTACCATCGCTCCCAACTTTTGACGTATTTACTAGTGGCAGTCCTGCCGTTAAAAAACCCTAACACCGTTTGTTTTCTATTATGACGTGACATTTCTTTTAATTCATAAAGTATAAGGACC
>WOUH02000002.1:2438352-2457041 GCA_009936405.2 Stevia rebaudiana
ATTAAGAGTTTAAGAGGTTAATACGAGATTCCTTACGTAAGGTTTGTCGGGAGAAGGCGAGAATCTTCACTTTATCAATCGGGAACACCAATGTGGCTTTTCTTGTGATCCAAAACGATTTTGTATGATGATATTCAATCTGAGAATAAATGAAATGGCAGCAGAGAACTGTGGTTGTGATTTCGTCGAGAGAAATGAGAAAAAGAAGAAGAGAATGGAATGGTAGATAAGGTGGTGGTTTTATAGTATAATCTTGGATAAGATAAGGAAACGCGAAAATCTTGGATTTCCAGTATGGTTCCACGAATTGTTTATTAAGATAAAGTGGACTTTTGAGGCTAATTTGATCGAGAGATCATCGAGGCAGGTTAAGGTGGCGTGAGTTGGTGGGTTTGATCGAGGGAGGGTGCCGAGATGCCATCGAGATGGTCTTGTTCCCATCGAGATCTTCCTTTCCATTTCTTGATAGTGGGGCGGTTGAAGGGATTAAAAAAAAGAAGGATTGATCGTGATCCCATCGAGGGGGGATCGAGGGCCATCGAGGGAGGGTATGTCACCGAGGTGTCCATCGAGGGTGACACATTGGCCATCGAGATGGTGCTTTTGGTCGAGAGGGGAGCCGAGGGATCATCGAGGGGCTCGTGGGATCTTGATCGAGAGGTGATCGAGATGGTGCTTTTGATCGAGAGCCACGGTGGTGGTATTTGGACGTGATGCATGCATGCATGCATGCATGCATGCGACGTGACGGGATCGAGATATAGATCGAGAAAGAGATGGCGGTCGAGAGAGAGAGATCAAGAGAGATAGAGTGATCGAGAGGGATAGAGAGATCGAGAGGGATAGCGAGGTCGAGAGGTTGCCGGATCGAGAGCGGGTGCGATCGAGAGCTTCTGTGCCGTCGAGAGGGTGTACGGGATCGCGAGGTTTCGGTGACGGTCGAGGAGTCGCGCGCGTTAATATTGTTTTAGTTTTATAGTTTCGTGTACGCGATTGATTTCGTTTTAGTTTTAATCCGTTTGATTACGTGTTCGAGAGTTAATCGTTTGAGTTTAATCGTGTACATATACGCGTTTCGGTATTGAGTTTAAGTACGTGATGATAATACGTATAAAAGTGAAATTAAACGAGTCGGAATACGGACCTGAATTTGCGTGTTGTCACAGTTTTAGACATTAATCTAAAGATCCAAGAATCTAAGGCGTTATATATCGTAGTTCTTTAATTAGTTTACACGTTTTTTTAATATATTTCATTTGGTTTGTTTTCTTTAGTACATTTATTTATGTATACTGTATATTTGAAGTAACAAGCAACTTACAAGACTTTTTTTTTTCATTTTCTTTTTTTTTTTGCAAAATAATAACGTGTGAGAGAGTTATAGATTTTTAAAATGAGTTTTTAGTTTTCGCACAAATCATAAAAATGAGTTCTCTATTGAACCATCATATACATAGATATACATATACAAACAACGATCGACAAAATACAAGCAAAACGTTTGGGTTTGGTACTACTCAAACTTGAAAATGTATTAAAAAATCATCCTATTTATTTCATAGGTGGAATGGTCTATAGGTTTGCATGTCTGGTTACCGAAAATCTTAGTTTATCCTTATGCAATGTTAGGCATGTCGTACATTATAGGGAGCTCCTAGGGTTTAAGTATCGACACGATTTTGTTAGTGATGTTCTTTTTGACATTTTCATGTGTGCTGGGATCTCTGCTAAAAAAGAAGCACCGGTGAATTTATTGACCGACCAATTAGAAGGAAGATCAACACTTAGACCGTCAGACATTTTGGTCTTCGGATGGGCGGGAGGGAAGCACGCTTGTGTGGATCTTACGGGGTCTTTCCTCTTATGGGCTTGGGGAGTGGTGTTTTCAGGATGAGTCAAGTTGCTTCAGACAAAGTAACCAAACATGAGAAAGCATGTCTTGACAACCAATATGTGTTTATACCTTTTGTATTTGACACTTTTGGTTTTCTTATACCTGAAGCTGTGAAGTTGCTTAATTGAGTCCAACGGGTTATGCATAATAATCTTATGATCCCTAGATCTATGAATATGGTTTTTAAAACACTTAACTATTCTATCCAAAAAGGACTAACGACGTAGCTTTTGTCCGCTTATCTTTTATTTCAATGTAAAAAGTTCAAATTAAAAAAAAAAAAAATCAATGTTAAGGTCATATAAAGGCCCAAAGTCGAGTCACACCGATTGAAGTGAATTTTTTTTTTTCGGTCAATCAAAAATGAAATAACTATTTTTTTTATTACGGTTTGTAGTCATTTAATTTTCAAGATCCAATTTGATTAAACAAAAATGAGACCAACGGAGGTGGATCGATAAGTCACATGCTTGCATCAGAGGCAAAAAAAAAAAAAATGTTCGTAAACTTCACTCCTCTACTCATCACCGTCATCCAGATCTTTCTCTCTCTAAACCTGCTTTCCAGAGTATATCACATGAATTCCTAATTTTCATTACTGTCGATTGATGTATGATGATGAATCGGAGCTCTTCCAAGGACTTACTGATCGGTGCCGGAGGTCGGAATTACAATCATAACAACAACAATCATAACGCTATGACCAACGGAGTGTTGCCTCAAAGGCGAGGTATGCCGTTCACCAGAAACAACTCTGCTGAGAATTCTAACGGTAACAATATGGATCTATTCTCTCGTAATCGCACCGGTCTTCCGGCATCATCATCCGACGAATCTGACTGTACGTTTACTGCTTTCTGCTTCTTAATTTTATAATATAATAGGATTTAGACATTTAGTACTTAGATTTAACTGATCTGATTCACATCTTGTGTATGATTTTTAGGTGATTTGCAAATTTTGATAACGATAGTTTTTCTAGCGTCCGTCTAAAGTATAATCCTTGAACTACGTCGTTTACTGTTTCCTGCTCTCTAGTTCTATGATACAATAGCTTTTACAACTTAGATTTGATTGATCTGATTCACATCTCGTATACGATTTTTTATGATTCGCAAATTTTGATAACGATAGTTTTTCTGGCGTCGGTGTCAAGTGTTTTGGGGAGTAATCCTGGAACGACGTCGTTTTTGCTGCTATTTTGCTTCACTAGTTTCGTTTTTCAATATGTTTTTTGACTTATTGCTCTTATAATATGCTTCTGCTTTGGATTTATGCCAGCTTTTCAATCGTTATCAAAATTTTTAATTGTTACTACTTACTACTATTGCTTAGTTTCAGGTTCGATTTTATATTTATATATATTTTGATTTTGTGTAAATTTGTAATTTTCTAGTGCAAGCGAGATTAGCGAGACTTTCAGTTGGATCAGCAAAACCTGCAAAAAGCATATTAGATGATCTGCTCTCGTCTAATGAAGGAGGAAAGAATGATTACGACTGGTAAGTTTTCCAGTAACTTATTTGAGCTCTGATCTCACCTTTAATTCAGATCCAGCATTGAAATCACTTCTATCTGATGACAGATCGGTTGGATTTTATAATTTATATCATGTTTATAGAATTATAGGCTAGTGAAATTATACAGGTGATATTAGACAACTCAACTACAAGTTTTGATTTAGGTTTTTGTTGATAGTTGTTTCAAGATGTTTGTTAATTATTAGCTGATATTATGTAACATTTCAAGTTTAGGATTGTTTTTAGGCTTTTAGCCACCTCTTAGTTGTTTGGTAAAGAATCAACTTTGTTGCATATTGTTCTTGAATCAAATTGGCATCCATCTATTTCAAGTGATCTCCGATATATGATTAAGGAAACAGATTATTCTTATTTAAACGTTAACTGTTTTACCTGTACTCTAATCACATTGACACACATCTGTTTCATGTAATCTTAATAACTGATTCCAGCTGATAATCTGATCTTGCAACGAAATGAATAGTTACTATTGTGTGTGAAAGATTAAGGCGAGTATATAACTGATTGGTATATGTCATAATATCTTGAATTATGAATAATAAATTATTAAATTTCATGTTTTCAGGCTTCTTACGCCTCCAGGAACCCCACTTTTTCCAACTCTGGATGCAAAAGAATCTCAACCAAAACCTGTTACTGCAAGAAGCAAATCTTCAGTTAGATCAAGTTCTATAAACAAGACATCAAGGGTGTGTATTTTTTTTATTTTCTCATTTCTAATTGCACATTTAGGTACACTATTTGATTTTTTTATTGATACAACTTAACTTTGCATTTGATCTTTGATTCTTCGGGCAACCTGCAAGAAAAAAACAAACTTAAAATTTTTTTCTTGATTTTAGCAACCAATATAAATATGAACAAAATTGAAACCAACTACACTTTATTACCCACTTTAGCAACCAATTTACATTTTATTACCTATTGTAGGATCAAATGACATGTTCAACCCATAATATTTGATTAATTCTTCAAAATCGTTAACGTTACATTTCATTTGTCATTTTACTGTATATGTATGCCATCTTATTTGACATTTTATAATTCCTTTGAAGTTCAAAATCAAATTCCAAAAGCATCACTTCAAACTTGTAAATAATTTTCTTCTATTTTTTTTTTTTTGCGCATATGATGGCTTAAAGTTCAATTCTATTTAATTACCACAAACCAAACTTAATTTTATATGTCAATTGCAGCTTTCTGTATCACAATCTGAAACCAATCATCCTTCAACAAGACCAACAAGAAGTAGTTCGGTTACGCGCCCATCAATCTCAACCACCCAATATACAAACTACTCTAATCGAAACACAAACATTCTCAACA
Organism: Stevia rebaudiana; assembly: GCA_009936405.2. Taxonomy (NCBI): domain Eukaryota; kingdom Viridiplantae; phylum Streptophyta; class Magnoliopsida; order Asterales; family Asteraceae; genus Stevia; species Stevia rebaudiana. The sequence continues at coordinate 2,443,114 of WOUH02000002.1, forward strand.
CAAGTTCTGCTTCTGTTTCATCTTACATAAGACCCTCAACCCCAACTAACCGCTCGTCCACGTCAGCAAGAACATCCACCCCGTCTGTCACCCGTACAACCCCGTCACGTGGGTCAACTCCTTCCAGAACCCGCCCATCTTCCACCGCTACTTCCACCGACCGAACCACCAGACCGTCACAAACCGCAAGACCCTCAACACCGAGTTCTAGCTCCCGACCACAAACACCTGGAAACTTGAACTCGCCCATGGTTCGACCCGTTTCCCGATCATCCACCCCGACCCGTAGAACGCTAACACCGTCTCTCTCTCAATCCACCACATCTTCGGTTTCCGGTGCACGTGGTCTGTCTTCAAATCCCCGAACCGGTGGGTCTGGTCCCGGTTCCGGTTCTAGACCAAGCTCACCGAGTCCACGTGTCCGCCCGCCACCTCAGCCGATCAATCTACCGGATTTCTCACACGAAACGCCACCTAATCTTAGAACAACTTTACCCGACCGTCCTTTGTCAGCGGGTAGATCGCGCCCAAGTGGGCCCGGTACCGCGAAGGGGAATCTAGAAGCTTCTAATGTTGCTAATGGTTCTGCAAGAAGACATTCTTCACCTATTGTTAGTAGGGGACGAGTTGTGGACCCCACTGGAAGAGGGCGGGCCCACGGTAACGGGCTTGTCGTGGAGAATGTAGATTCTAGAAGAACTTCACATTTACCTGAATCACTCGGTAGAAAACCTGTAAAGTCGTTAAGTTCGGAGAACGGTTCGGGATTCGGGCGGAATATTTCAAAGAAATCACTGGATATGGCAATCAAACATATGGTATGAAATTGTTACAACTTTTTTCTTCTTATATCTCTGTTTCGTATTTTGTTTAGATTTATGATTCTAATTATGATTTTTTCTTATTATTTAAGGGTTAATTAAATCAATTTTGGATATCATTTGGAAAAAATTGAAGTACTTGTTGCTACCCTGATTTCTCCTCTTTATTTTAAAAAGACTTTTTAACTCTTTTCATATCTATTTCTATACTATATAATAATTATATAAAGAAATGTTTTGCAATAACACTTGTCATAACTTAATTAAATTACAAAATTAACAACAAAAAATAAAACTATTCATGATTTAATTAAATTACAAAATTAAGCTACAAATTTTAAATATTACATTGTTAGAAATTTGAAAAATTTATATATATAAACAAACATATGAATCAAATTTTATTTTTACATAAAAATTGTGATAGCTGTTTTATAGCTACAGATCACAATTTTGAAAAAGTTAATATTTTTGTTCTTTAATTTGTGTATTACACAGGTTTTAACCTAGTTCCTGAATATACTAGTAGGGAAAAGTTACTGAAAAGGAAAAACATTATTGTTGATTTTATAAACTAGAGAATATTTAAATTCATCTTCAAATATTCTCGAACGAATTTCATTGTTTTTTCTTCAGGATATAAGAAACGGAAACGCACGCGCGCTTTCAGGGTCAACACTCTTTCCTCAAAGCATCAGGTCAAGCAACACCAGGACCCAACCGGGTCGCACCGCAAGTGCACCAGGGTCCATAGACGGTTCAACCAACAACGGTCTTGGGTCCGAAAACGGAAACAACATCAACGGGTATTTATGGAACCGAGGTCAACCCATAGATGATCAAAGTCCACATTCATCCAAATTATCATCAGAAGTTGACATATATGAAAGCTCAAGGTATGATGCAATTTTATTAAAAGAAGATTTGAAAAACACAAGCTGGTTGCATAGTGCAGATGACAAGATTGATGATGGTCCATTGTTTGATAACGGGTTCGAGTCACTCCCTGAACCGTTTGCCCCGTTGTGACCACCTTTGAAAAAACGGTTTGTTTCGGTTTACGGTTTACTAAATTTGTGCTTAATATTCATTTAGTTATTAGTTAAAAAGGCCATTTAGCAAAAGAAAAGAAAAACAAAGAGAATGTGTTAACAAAAACATCAAAAAGAGGGTTGGTGGTGTTGTGTGTGTTTTTTTCATTTTAAAAATGTCAAGTTTTATAGTTTGTTAGCAATGTGAACCTGTCTTGAACTCTTTATAAACTGTATGGACTTTTAAGGTTCAACTGATTTGTACGGGGTTGCAATATTTTCTTGACCGCACCGTCTAACCGGACCACTTATGCCTCTTTGAACCATCATGGTTCAAAACGGTTGGACTTGTGAACCAGACCTGTCGAACAAGAGTCACAAGACAACTTCCTTTTTTCTTGAAAACCTCGTTTACCGATTAATTTAGTGTTTAGGCTTCGTATTTGATCTATTTGTGCGTTTAAAATTGAAAATTCATATCAACACACAAGATGTTTTCATATTTTGTTTTAGATTATATATATATATGTAGTTTGAATTTTGTAATATTTATAAATGTCATCTGGTTCTTAAATCTGATCTGACTAGTGGACCTGTAGGATGAGTAGTTTATGTCGGATTGATTAGTAAAAATTTTGTAATATTTATGAGGTGATTTAGTTTTTAAATCTGATCTGACTAGTGGACCTATAGGATGACCTGTTTAATGTTGGTTCGGTTTCGTGTAAATTTTGGTCTTCGTTACTCGTTAGTAAAGAGTCGGTGACTATGACCTGCTGCCTACTTGAGGGTCCAATTTAATTACTAGGCTTTAATTTATATGGGCTTAATAATTTGGCCTCGTAGAAACTTGAAACATTTTAGGCAATCCGTAAGTTTGACCAAAAAAATTTCTACATACAAGCAAATTTCTATAATTCTATTTAAAGAATCTTTGTATTAACGTGTAATTTATTAGTTGTTAATTGTAAAAGGTTGGTCTTTGAAAAAAGTTCTCAATTAAAATAAGATGAACGTTATAAACTAAAAAGTTTAGTTTTGATTGCTCTTGTAATAATTTTTAAGTTTTTTTTTTATATATTTGCCGAGGTTTTTTATAGACCCACTTTGGTAACTACCACGTAAAAACCTAACAGAAAACCTCAACCTCAGGTTGGGCCAGAAAAGTTATATTAAATCTTCAAAACATTGGTCAATATAAAACCCCATTATCTTTTGGCAAAAGTACATAGCTAGTGCGTTTATACTTAAAAGATAGTTAAGAAGTCATAAAGGTTACAAGACCATCTGGTACGCACCAAGAGTGGGCGTGAGTGTTAACGGTTGCACCGCCACCCATGCCCCAACACCACCCCGTCCCCAATATTTTGGGCGTTGCACACTCACCCATGGGTGCAGCCATGCTGTTGACCTCCAAAATCAATTTCTTTGTTTTGTTTTTCAACTAATCATAATACACCACCTTACCTCCTACCCTACTCGCCTACTTTTTACTCACTCACACTCATTTGGGTATTTTCACACAAAGTGAGTGAGACTCTCTTTCCTGCATGTTGTCTACGTGTCATGAAAACCCATTCATACTCATCCGAACATACCACATTATGTAAGTGGTCAGTGGTAAAACTATCAAGTCGGTTTGTTTCTTGAGTCAAAAAATGCTTGAACAAACAACTTCAGGAAAACAAAACTTGCTTAAACAAATAACTTTAGGAAAACGAAACATGCTTAAACAAAAAGCTTGAGTAAAACAAATCAATTTGCTTTTTGTTAAAACCGGTTGGACCAATTACCTCGTATATATGATTTATGACACCTTTTAAACTCTCATAGTCTTCATTAATGAAAAAGCCATGTACGTACTTTCCTACGTCAGTCATTTGTTACTCTGGTCTAGTTGTCTCTACATACGTTGACTATCAACATCAATTCATTATCGCCAGTTTTGCATAAAACTTTTCTTTGGCAGACGATACACACTTTTACCACAACCTTTGATTCATTGGCATTGACTTTCCATACACACTTTTACCACAACCTTTGATTCATTGGCATTGACTTTCCTCTCTTTTATGAAAACCATTATGTTACGGAACGGCTCTTTTACGTTTAACTTTTAGTTACTTTTAATTTCATATGGTAGCCTTGGTGTTGTTAGTCTTTGGGGAGTGATTATGATAATATTAATTGTCGGTAGGTTGTGATAGAGCATGTCTGGTATTGGTGGTGACGATTAACATAAACGAAGGGAGGTGGGGGAGTCGATGGAGCAACACCAATCAATAGCCAAAATTGGAAAGAAACAAATTCACCTTTCATATTTATTGCCAATGTTTTAAAAAAAGAACTTGAAAATTATACAGCCAACCTAAAAGTTTATTGTGTAACCCTTTTAACCACTTGAACAAGTTTAGAAAAACCGGATGACATCACTATTTATATAAAAGATATAATAAGTTCAGAATTATCACAAAAAAGAAACTTCATCTTATATTTAACATCAATGTTTGGGTCGCTCATTTCTTTAACGAGCATAACAATGGCATAACCATGTTCTAACTATAATCAGGCAAACAATGGAACGACCAATTGATTGAGCATGGTTTAAATTGTACGTGCTTGTTCTTAGTAAAAATAAGCATGTTCAGGGTATGTGCGCTTTGTTTAAGGTCGTTCATTGATAGTACAAAATTTTATTACATATGCAAACAAACATAAATAAGCATAAACAATCATAAACGAACCGACAATCGAACATAACTGATTGAAGAACATAATTGAAGTAACATAATTGCAAAGCAACTTATAGTAAATGTCTATATATATATAAATAACTATCATCAAATGTAATTTAGAAGTAATCAAATACATAAACTAAAGCCTAAAACAAGTTATAAAATACCAACCTTAAAAGGAAACAGACTTTTAAAAATTGAATGAATGCACCTAACCAAATCTAACCAAACGAACAAAAAAACTTGCTCGTGTTATTTCATTTATTTAAAAAAAAAAAGTATAAACTTCCCGTCGTCACATAGTTCAAACCAAAGATTTATTAAACACTTGGTTCGTTTAAAGTTCTCATTTTACTTGAAAAGTTAAAAACTACTGACAAAAAGTCATGACCCATTCTAACTTGTGTCATTAAAAAAATAAGTGTTAATATCAACCAGAAAACATTAAAATAAGTAAATCATTTTGAATTCTAGTGAAAATTGCCGGCTCGTTAAACCTTTGTGACTCCTAACTTAAATTATGAATGTGTACATGACAAATTAAACAGTTTTAAAATTACTAAACTAAAGATAAATACTGTTGGCCCAGACACTTGATCAAGCACTCGATTAAATCAAAATATGAACAAGAAACTCGATGATTTTGTGGAACTCTCTCCAACTTCTTTTTATTAAATAATATAACGATGAAGCTCTTAAAATACAATGAACCTAATACCATTATTTATAGCTAAACAGTTGTAATCCTACTCAAACTATGACACCAAATAAATAATTAATAAAATCTATCTAATTAACCTGATAAACATTACAAATAAATAATAACTTTATAGTTATCTATTTACTAAACTTTAACTTATCTCATGCTTATCATCAAAATTTAGAATTATCTCCAATAAATACTAACCAAGTCAAGTCTAGACACAAATCGTGCCTTAGACGGTGCCATACACTTGTATCATACCTATGAACATAACAAAAATATATTAATAACAATATTATAAGATCGATTAAACTAACACAAATATATAAAGAGTTAATTTTGTTTTTCGTCCCTGAGGTTTGGCTGAAATTACCATTTTGGTCCAATATTTGAAATCTTGCCTATGATACTCTGTGGTTTCAAAAAATTGCCATTTCAGTCCAATTTACCTACACCTATAAAGATTCTGTCATAATTTATGAGAAAATGCCTAATATGCCCTTTATAATAAAGAAAATGAAAATTAAAATAATACATATATTATAATACCTGAAAAAAAAACGAATTTATAAAGAAAATAATTTATTTGGGATTTAACTCCCGTAACGTATCAGAGCCCTAAAATACTCCATGGAGTTCGACATTTTTCTTCGCCAGAGAAATGCGATTACCACAACGCCATCAGCGTCATCATCGGCAACAAACTCACCGGTGGGTGCGGATGCAAACGCACATGATATATACCTTTCAAAATCACAATTGTAACTCACATAAACCCCCGATTACCTACCATCACTGCATCGTATCACCACCATCATCGAATTAACCATTGTGTTCATCTGGCCCTTCATTACAACAGCATTCGGTACTGGTAGTGTTTCTTTTTGCTGCTCGTGACCTGTTGCGACTCGTTACCTGCTGGTTACAATGCAAACATGTAATAGAATCAACTTTTATTCTTCAAAAATCATGAACTTGTGAAGTTTGATTTCCATCCGAATCTGATTTGGTGGTCCACGCAGTTGACGTATACATGTTATTCGCTCCTGTGTCTAATCATCTACATGCCCCAAACTCTTGATTTTGACCCGTTTAGTTCACGAACAGGTAACAAACGATCAGATCGTCTCTTTTAAATTCTATTTTGGTTCAATCCTAGTTAACCTGAATGCTCTAAACTACTATTCTGCAATTAGGTAACAAGTCAGCCTCGTGTTTCCGTTTCGTGTCAATTTAATCCTTCAGAATGTGACTTATATGGATTCTAATCAACTGATTCGACTATCGGTTCGGCGACCGTGTTTAACTAAAAAATTTTTAGAAGGATAACAAACTCTTGATTTTGACCCGTTTAGTTCAAGAAACCCACGATGAGTTTGTGATTCTTCAAAGATTTATAGCAGATAGAATAAGTGGGTTTTAATTTTTAAAACCCTTTTCAAATATTTCTTAGGGTAATTTAGTCAATTCATATAATTTAATAGAAAAAATAGATGGTGATAACAAATTGGACTGAAATGACAAATTTTTTTTTTTCAGAGTATCATAGGCAAGATTTCAAATATTGGACTAAAATGGCAATTTCAGCCAAACCTCAGGGACGAAAAACAAAATTAACTCCACATATATATTGAACGTGCTTTCGAATGATACAAGGTTCTTGAAGGTTATATGACGTATTTATAACAAAAGAATAATAAGGTATTCAACTCGGTAATTGGTTAAGTTAGATTTAATGAAACAAGTATTACAAGAATGAATGTTTTGTAAAGGTTTTCATATGAATATGCATTTGGATTATTAAGGACGTTTTATTATATGTATTTTACAGGTTGAACGGAATCATGGTATTTTATAGTAATTGTATATTTTTAAGTATATTGGTATTTTATACAACATATGTATGAAGTGATTATTATCAATAAGTGTACTAAATTAAGTATAAACGTTAATTAACAAAGTGTTGATAAGCAGAAACATAAAACAAATTAACAGGTTCATACAAGTATATTATACGTAATTAAGTATGGACCGAAAGTATTAGAAATAGTTTAGGAAACCTTCATTAAATGAACCTAACACGTGTGAGGACGTGTGAGATCGTGTACGGCTGGATAAGCCAGGCAGTGACGCGAGTTAAGAAATATCATATGCTAATCAAAGATGCACAATGGATTGGTGAACAGGATCTTGTGCTGGATATGATTGATTCAGATTGGAGGATTTCTGTTCCTCAGAACAAGCTAAGGACTCGAGGTGAGTTCGTGACCGCCCCCTATTTATGTTTTCATGATTTTAAGTCTGCAAAGACTTCGGGGCTGCATACGTGTCGGGGGTGTGTGTTCTGGGATGAGTCTATTGTTTTATATTATGATGTTCTTTCAATGAAATGTTTTAAGACGAGTGGCGTGTCGACTTGCCAAGCCACTTAGAGGTGTTCGGTGGCTTGGTACTGTTCGGGGCTCGTAGTGAATGTGATATTTTTAACGATATGATTTTGAGTTTAAATATTAGGAGTCGCGCCAGCACGACCTTACTAGGTGCGTCCAGTATGAGTGGCAGTGTTGGGACTCGGGCAAACCATTATGGGAGAAACGTACCTCGGGGTGTATACGCGTCTAGTTGGATTCGAGTAGATAGGTTCAACCTTAGCTCATAAGTAATACTATATCCAAGGGTGACTAGTATACATAGGGTAGCGAATGTGCTAGCAGGCATGTTCGAGTTAAAGTCCCGGTGGGTAGATTGGTTTGTTAGGTTTCATATGATGTATGTAAATATGTTCTAATTTTATGGTATTATTTCATCGTATAGTATTTATGTATTGTGAATCATCCACTGCAACTCACCAGCAATTTCATTGCTGAAGTATGTTTTGTTTCGTATGCAGGAAGTTAATGAATGACAAGTGTTAATGATTGGGAATATTGTGTTGAATGGTAATATATCGTTTCTTAATGATTGGGAATATTCTGTTGAATGGAACTTATGATTTTGACCATGGGTCGGATTGCAACAACGTTGTTTCTTTATATGCTGACTCGTATGATGAGAACGAGAAGGACAATGGGTCAGGTACAAATCCACGCAAGGCATGAAGACCCATGGAAGTTTTAATTATAGAAATTGGCATTCAACATTCGCATCTATCCGAGTATGAAGAAGAGGAACCTGGGGACCTGTTTATTGTTAGAGTAAGTATATAGAAAAAGTTTTAAAAAGTTGTGAAATTTGAGATACATGTTTGTAAAGTTTGTACTTAACTACTTAATAATAATTATTTCTGCTTTCGCTTTACTTGTCTTGTGTTTTGGTATTGAACGGGTGTCGCCCGGTGAGGGGTGTCACAGGTTGGTATCAGAGAGAAGGTTTAAGTGAGCTAGGCACTAGCCAATAGTGTCTAACCTTAAACTAATAAGCGAATGATACATAAGATGCGAATGCCATGGAGGTGAACGGTTTTAGTGAAAGAGTCTAAATCCAGGGAAATTCTTTTCCTTTAATCGAAAACACATTAGAAAATCTGACTTGTAAAGACCTGCTAAGAGAAAAGATTCAAAAGAGAATTGTTACGTAATGTGACGATTAAAGTCGATTGTGGTAGAACTTGTAGGCGCATGAGGAGGACTTGAATTGAGATACGCATCAAAGTATGAAAGCGTCTTAGGAGGAGGACTTAGATCGAAACAAGCTCTAAGAAAGAAATGAGCCCAAAGAAGAAAGAGACGCCTCAAAAATGCATTAACTTTAAGGGCTAAACAGGAGTATGGATAGTTGTGGAGGTGCTTGACTCATCAAATGACATAACAACTATGAAGATCTATGTTAACTAGAAGTGCTTTTGATCAATGAAGGATTATAAAGAAGACTTGTAGAACACACTGAGGCCTATGAAGAAAGAACAAACATTCTCCTATGACATGATGTTGAACCTCCTCTCAGGCGCGTATCAACACAAAAGAATAACCGATTGTACCAGTCGTTGCTACTTGTATCAAATACAGAATATTGATGAAGTGAAAATGAATTAAGAAAAGATGCGTTGATATGAGTACTAATATAACGATATGAAATGAATGAATAAGTTGGAAAGATCAGATGTACTAGGCAGATTGTTGCCAGTTTATGGTGATACAATGATATGAAAAGAATAAATGTTCATAGCTTCTTGCACGCTATCGGGGTGAAATTGAAAGTTTGATAACTTTGGATATGATATACCACGATAAATTTATAGTTTGGAAAGAGTCCAAGAATCGGAAAGAGGGAACAAAAAGTGATTAAAAGTAGTGAGTAATGAAATAATAAAGAACAATTGATTATAAGAACAACGCATTCAGACTCGTGTTGGGAACGTACTAGGGTGATCGAGTGAGATAATTGATAGTTACATCTTGTCCTACCTAACTATGAATTATTATACTTGTGAATTCTAGAAAATTTTCTCATGATGTTTAATGTTAAACCCTAAAGAGAGGAAACAGTTGAAATTCAAACAGTGAAAAGTAGACATTTCTAATCTAAGGGGTGGTTGATCTTTAAATTCTACACATGTCCAAGCAAGTTCTTAAACCCTAAGGAGAGGAGACTGTTGAACTTAAACCAGTGGAAAGTAGACATATCTAATCTATGGGGTGATTGATCTGCTTGTGTTATGAAATATGTTGTTGATATTGCATTCTATTCCTATTAATTAACGTTAGTTTCTCAACCTTAATTAAGCATTTATTTAGTTATTTAATTATTGTTATTCTTTTCACATTAGATCGTTTAATAAACTACAAGTGTTATAAGAATGCGTCAACGTGTTGGTATTGGTGGCGGCTGGTGGTTCTGTTCCTTCCTATTAGAAACATGGTGGCTAGGGTTTCGTAACCTGATAGCTAAGGTGATGACAGAGGCGGCGGCGGCCACTGTGGTAGCTGATGGTAGAAGAGAAAGGTAAGTTTCTGTCATCTTAACCCCCGATCTAGTTGTTTCCATGGCTGCATGTTGAGGTTTGATCATTAAAATGAAAAGATGGTGGCTGTCAGCGGTAGGCCGGCTGTCGGCGCATTTCCTGCAATCGGCGGTGGTGGTGGTGGTTTTATGGTGGTGGTTGGCGGTGCTGGATGGTGTTGGTTAATGATAGAAAGCAGCAGAAGGCTGTCGGCGAGGTCCCCAGCAACTGGAGGTGCTACCGGATTTCAGACTGCCGGTCAACAGTGGTCAAAGATCGGTCAACTTGGTCCACGGACAGAAAATGGATGCTCGGTTAGACCCGTGTCGTGAAAACGAGTCAGTCGGTGTGTGCGGTCCAAGAAACGGATATTTGGATGATTTTATGGTTCACATACACTAACCGATGAAGGTATAATCGCACACCGAGTCTATTTCATATCTATCATTTTAAAGAATGGTGGTAGTTTATAACAAAAGATAAATATCGTATATCGTTATAGTTGGATACGATGAGTAACTTATATAAGTGTTGGACAAGTATTAATAATCGTATCCAGGAAATATCTATATGTATACAATACGAAGAATAGTACTTTTATAAAAGATGGAAACAGATAAGTAAAAATAAGTAACCCGATTAATAAGAAGTGAGTAAAGAGAAGTATGATATTATCATCAAGTATTAATAATAAATTTTAGATGGATAATATATTTTGGTTTTTTATATAACAAATATATGAAATGATCATTATCAATAAGTGTACTAAATTATGTATAAACGTTAATCATGAAAGTGTTGATAAGTAGAGACATCAAATAAGTTAACGGGTCTATACAAGTATATTATACGTAATTAAGTATGGAGCGGAAGTATTAGAGATTGTTAAGGAAACCTTCATTAAATGAACCTAACACGTGTGAGGACGTGTGAGATCGTGTAAGGCCGAATAAGCTAAAAAGTGACGTGAGTTGAGAATATCGATACTAATCAAGGATGCACAATGGATCGCTGAACAGGATCTTGTGCTGGATATGATTGATTCAGATTAGAGGACAACTATTCCTCAAAACATGCTAAGGACCCAAGGTGAGTTCGTGACCGGCCCCCTGCTTATGTTTTCATGATTTTAAGTCTGCAAAGACTTCGGGGCTGCATACGGGTCGGGTGTGTGTGTTCTGGGATGAGTTTATTGTTTTTTGTTATGATGTGATTTCAATGACATGTTTTAAGACGAGTGGCGTGGCGTGGCGTGTCGACTTGCCAAGCCACTTAGAGGTGTTCGGTGGCTTTTTACTGTTCGAGGCTCGTAGTGAATGTGATATTTTCTACGATATGATTTTAAGTTTAAATATTAGGAGTCGCGCCAGCACGACCTTACTAGGTGCGTCCAGCATGGGTGGTAGTGTTGGGGGCTCGGGCAAACCATTAAGGGAGAAACGTTCCTCGGAGTGTATACGCGTCTAGTCGGATCCGTCTTGATTGTCAGGGTCGAGATCTGTATCAAGATCTAATAACAACAAATCATGATTTCAATTGATTACAGGGCAGGAACAAGCAATCAATTCAAGTTAGGATGAGGATCCAATTAATAAAACCCAAACAGTTAATATTCAACTCATATTTAATAAGAACAGATGAAGAATAGATTAATTGAATAATAAAGGGCAGTTGCATTATAATCAGATCTGAAATGATCAGAGAATTACAGTACTGTGTGCAAAAGTGTGTAACTTTGCGTGTAAAAACTGTACAGACTAATTCTATAACAGGCCTATATATAGGCAAAATCCAGATCTAACCTAACTGCCCTAACGGTTTAGCAATAATCAAGATAACAAACAAACGTCACATCAGTTATACATGTCATAACTGATTTCATTACAAATGAAAGATAACAGAAAATCTATCTAAGTCTTCAACACTGGATATGTACATCAGCAGTCATCAAATATAACATCAGCATCCACCAAGTTAGGCGTCAGCAGCACAGACTTCATTTTGACACTTAGTAGATTTTCTTCTAAGGCTTGTGTGTCAGCAGTAGCATCTTAACGTCAGCAGTACAACTTATACTCATCAGCAGTCAAGAATATTTCCAACATCTAAGTATCCAACTTCTCCTCAGCAATGGTGATTAATATCAGCAGTTAGCACTTGACCATATTAGCAGATCCATTTTAGCCGTCAGCAACCATCAATCCTTTGCAAATCCTGCACATCTAAACAGAATAACATAAGAAACACATATATATCATTTCATTGTTTTATATTAAAACTGATTAAGGTTTAGAAAACAGGACCATAATGTGTCATATGTATTGAGCCTGTCTGTACATCCACATTGATCATGAATTTGACTTATGTCAATCAATCAGCATTCACAAATCTGTTTAAAGCAAATGAAAAAAATATGAAAGAGAAAGGTTAGAACTTTGCCATCATTAAATGGACTTAATGATTATTGAAGCTTGTAGAAGAACCTGTTAACTATGGGCAAGTCACCATCATATGGAGGAAACCTAACAATCCCCCCTCCATCTAAGATGATGCTTCCTACAATTAACCACCATGATCCCTGTGTACCTTTCAAGATCTCTGAAACAACATATTTATATATACAGGCACCTTTATCATCATTCTAAAAACCAAGTCACCAACAGTCACTTTCATCAGCTACACACATATTTAAACATCCTCTTCTTCTTTGATATGATCTTTCCTGTATGTAAACACCAAGTGATGAATGATTCCTGCAAATTGACTCATGGGAGCTTTAAGATCTTCTCTCGAATAATAGATTGGCATTGAGTTTAGACTGGATAAATTGCCAAAATCCATTTTTGAGAAATCATCTTTGCATGTGAAAAAAATAACTTCTGTCAGCACATTCCACCACTAGGTTTCCATCATCACTTATATACATTCTTTAAATATCTTTCAATGTTACCACTTTCTTTTCATTTTTCTTTAGACCAATTTTGTGATGCTCGTCTCCTAGGCTTGGCCCCTAGGTGATGTCACTCATCAGATTTACACAATAGCAATGATTTACTCAGAGATATACAAAAGCAGCGGAATTAAAAATTCATTTCATTACTATTGAAAAGCCAAGTCTTACAAAGTATTAATCTACAACATTAAGATAACACTATCTAAGCCAGTCTTCTGATATCTTCTTGTAGCCTTCTAGATGCCTTCATGACCTCTCACAGATCATGCCTCCTCATTACATGCTAAATCTTCAATCATACCTAGTATGCATGCTAAAACAAGTCAGCTTTCGCTGGTGAGTTATAAGTTTTATCATCAATTTAAACTATCATCATTATTATAAAAATAGTTTCTCATAGCCCATATCAAAATACAGGTATAAACTATTATCTATCTATCTATCATTAGTGCAGACAAATTCTACTAACTCCTCTGACTCTTACCAAGTCCTCTGACCCTCATCAAGTCCTCTACCAAGTATCTGCTCATCCACCTACACTGTCTCCTCTGGGATCCGAAATCCCAGGGTCCGAAACCCCTCCTCATAAGTAATCATCATTACTCAAAAACTCGTTTGCGCAAACAGACTTCCAATCATTTCTTACCCCCGTCGGGAAATGATAATCCATGTAACACCCGGTTTTCAGATAGGCTATGATGTATTTGATTTCCATGTACTTATACTTAATGATAATATGAAATAAA
>WOUH02000002.1:2457141-2477927 GCA_009936405.2 Stevia rebaudiana
TTACTATATGTTTAACGTTTAAGGTTATCTTTTGAAGTATTTGAACTTATTTTGAAGTATTATATTGATATTGATGTATGTATATTTAAAAATTTCACAAAATTACATAAAAAAGTTTCAATCCGCCTAGTCCCGATTAATTCCTAGACGGTACCTCGCCGACTGCCTAGCGCCTTCTCCAACTTTCCTAACAACATTGTCCCTGGTACAAAAACAAAAGGACCCGCCTTAGGGTTTATCAAAGCTCCGTTCTTCAGCAGCCATGCCGAAGCATTACAGACCTGCTGTAAGTTCGAATCAAATTGGCAAATAAAATCATTACAAAACTTGAATAATCTGTTCTTAATTTGATGTTTTTACCTGTAATTTTCAGGGGAAGAAGAAAGAAGGTAACGCCGCCAGATACATCACCAGATCGCAAGCTGTTAAGTACCTGCAAGTCAGCCTCTCTGTTTTCAGGTATTGAATTTGCTTCCAGTGTTTTGATTACCTCCAATTCGTATAGGTTTATGTTCGAATTTTTAAGATTTGATTAATAACAACACGCAAAAGCTCACAAGTCATGTTCGTTATATCAATTTCAAGTATTTCTACTTAGTTTTGAATCGTGTTTTTCGGATTTAGGTATTTGTACTTAAAATCGATAATCATTTGGTTAAATGTTCATGAATTTTAAAGTCATGTCTGGAATTTGATGAATTGATGCACACATTTACCTTTTTATGTGATATGAAGTAGACAACTCTGGTTTTGAAGATGTTTAGTTACCAATGAAGGGGTTTTATACTTTTATCTTAATACATGACTTAACAATAATTGTTATTGTTTGATTGTTCATTTCAATAGGAGATTATGTATCTTCAAAGGTGTTTTCCCGCGGGACCCAAAGAAAAAAGTGAAAGGAAACCACCATACTTATTATCACATGAAAGATATCTTGTTTCTTAAACATGAACCGCTTCTTGATAAATTTCGCGAGATGCGCGCGTACGAGAAAAAAGTAAAAAAAGCGGTATCTAAAAAGAACAAAGATCTTGCTGAACGGTTGTTGACTAGAAAACCTACTTACACTCTTGATATGCTTATTAGAGAGAGGTTAGTTTTAAACTTTTAATATATCCAAATTTCAACATCTTTAAGTAGCTATTTTTTAACCTTTATTTCTTTTCACTTAATAATATTATTTAGATATCCAAAGTTCATTGATGCATTAAGAGATTTGGATGATTGTCTCACAATGGTGCATCTTTTTGCTGCATTGCCTGCTATAGAAAGAGAAAAGATTCAAGCAGAAAGAATACATAATTGTCGGGGGTATTATTCTCAAATTTATATTCGTCTAGCTGTTAATTTTTATATACTTTTATTATAATTTTTAAAAGTTCTTAATCATGTTTTAATAGGTTAAGCCTCGAGTGGCAGGCGTATATCTCACGCACACATAAATTGCGAAAAGCTTTCATATCAGTAAAAGGCATATATTACCAGGTACAATGATTATTATTTATGACGTATTTATTTTTATAAAAATTTGTATGTTTTATTATTTAATGCATGTTTAGGCGGAAGTTGAAGGTCAAAAAGTTACATGGTTAACTCCTCATGCACTACAACAAGTCATGCCTCAAGATGTTGATTATAAAATAATGCTTACATTCTTGGAATTTTATGAGGTTTGTGATTAATAATCAAAGTTTCATACTTTTTTAATATATTTTTTATTTATACTTACATATACATTTACTTAATATGCAGACTTTACTTGGTTTTGTTAATCTTAGACTCTATCATTCAATCAAGTTGAAATATCCACCTATTCTTGATCCTCGATTAAAAGCTTTAGCAGCAGGTATGACTTTTTGAACCTAAACTTGCATGATTAAATAGTTTGTAGATAACTGTTTTAATTTTTATTTTTTATTTTAGATTTATACGCATTGACAAGATACGCGGATGCAAAAGACCGAACAATTGGAGCAAATAACGAGGAATCTGAACTTAGATTAGCACAACTTCAAGACCAACTTCCTGCTAATGAACCTGGTGCATTAATGCATCTTGTTGAAGATGTTGGTGATGATAACGAAGATGATGAAGAAACAAAAGCCTGCAAATCACTCTTTCAAAATAAAACATTTTTCTTGGGTCGTGAGGTAAGACAAACTATTTCGTTGTGAAGTTAATAATATTATTATTTTTTGAGTTTGTTATAGAGATGGTCCATATGGTAAATAATAGGTTTGGGTATTAAGCAAAAAAGCAACAAATTTAATGTTTGTGTTTTTAGTTTTGAAACAAGTTTGGGTATTAAGACTAACTGTTGTTACATTAGGGTGATTTGACTAAAATACCCTTTGACTACAAGTTTGGGTATTAAGACTAACTGGTGTTAAATTAGGGTCATCATCATCATCATCGTATTCAGTATATCCCCCCTATAGGTAGGGTCTGAGGAGGGTAAGATGAAGACATGCCTTACCTCTACCCCGTAGGAATAGAGAGGCCACTCCTAGTGAGACCCCCGACTCATGATGCCTGACTAACCGTCAACCCAACGCTTTTAACGTTATTTTCACAAAAATAATTAAAATAACATTAAAACTAGTGCAATTTTACTTTTGCCCCTCGAGGGTCCACACATATATATATATATATATATATTATATGCGCGCTCCACAAACGGGTGATTTGACCAAAATACGCTTTGACTACAAGTTTGGGTATTTTGTTTATGTCTAACTGTTGTTAAATTAGGGTGATTTGACCAAAATACGCTTTGACTACAAGTTTGGGTATTATGTCCAACTGTTGTTAATTTAGGGTGATTTGACCAAAATACCCTTTGACTACAAGTTTGGGTATTATGTCTAACTGTTGTTAATTTAGGGTGATTTTGACCAAAATACCTTTTGACTATTTGAATAGTTATAGTCAAAGGGTATTTTGGTCATTTCACCGTAATACAACAAAAAAGTGAAAGAAAGTTGGCCTTAATATCCAAATTTGTTACAAATTAAACCTTTGCATCCAAACCTGTTACTTTGCCCAAACCACAAGTACCATGTTTGTAATTAATTAACTCTTATATTTCTATTAAAAGTGACTTCTTTATTTTTAATTTTATTTTTATCAGGTTCCAAGGGAATCTTTGCTGTTTGTGATTACTGCATTTGGTGGTGTGGTATCATGGGAAGGAGATGGAGCTCCATTTGATGAATCAAATCAGGATATTAATTATCAAGTATGTTTCATAATCATCATGAAAATATATCTTCGCACAAATATTTCATAATTTATATTTTTAATTTTAAATTTTCAATTTTTTGGGTTAGATTGTTGACAGACCAACTCAAAGCCACCGGTTCATTTCAAGAGATTATATACAACCACAATGGGTATTTGATTGCATAAACGCGCGTATCATACTACCAACTGAAGATTACATGGTTGGAAAGTAAGTTTAAAAAACACCACTTTTTATTTAATTTTCACTAACTTTTTAATATTGTTGTACCATTTTTAAACATTTTTGTGTTAATTAGGGTTTTACCGCCACATTTGTCACCGTTTGTTGACAACGATGTAGAAGGGTATGTACCTGAATATGCAGAAACGATAAAACGACTTCAAGCAGCTGCAAGAAAAGAGATTCTTCCAATGCCAGGTGGCGAACAAGATCTTGAAAATGCGCAGAATCTACTTGCTGAAGGAATCATTGACAGAACAAAAGCTAAAGAAGCTGCTGAGAGAAAACAAAAGGTTGGTAGTTTTTATAATTCTTTTTTTTATTTGAAATTGTGAGAGTAAATTACTTTGATGGTCCTTGTGGTTTGCACAAATTTCACTTTGGTCCCTAGGTTTGATAAATTAGTAAATTTCCCTTTTGGTCTCAACTGTTTGACGGATTGCAACATGTTTAGTCCTTTACATGAATATATGTTGAAAGATTCGGTTACGTGGGTGTGATTGTGTGAAATTACCATTATACCCTTCTTTAAGTAAATAAGATAAAATGGTAATTTCATACCCAAGTAACCGAATCTTTCAACGGATATTCATGTTTAGGACCAAAAGTGTGACAATCTGTCTAACAAATGGGGCCAAAGGGGTAACTTTCCTAACCTAGGGGCCAAAGTGAAAGTTGTGTTAACAAATTACCCTTTTGGTCCATGATATGAACGTTCGCTGAAAGATTTTGTTAAGTTGGTGTGAAATTTCCACTATGCCCTTCTTTTTTAAAATGGTAATTTCACACCCGCTTAACTGAATCTTTCAACGATCGTTCATGTCAAGGAGCAAAAGTATTACAATTCATTGAACAGTTGGGACCAAAAGGGTAATTTTTATCGAAATGTATTTAAGTTTGTATGATTCATTTTCAGATGGCACTTCATGAAAGACAGTATCATCAAGAACTAAAAAAAGAAATGCAAGGAGTGCAGTACACGTCAGATAATAATAATATTGTTGAGATTAAAAATAATGGTAAAGAAAATAATGATGACGTGTCACCACCAGAGCAGATTATTAAGGATGATGAGAATATGACAATGGTTTCAATGTCTCGTAAAAAGAGAAGACTTTATGAAGCCATGAAGGTTAGCTTAATTTATCAACTGTTATTACTAAATAACTTTACCAAAATTCAAAATTCTATAATTATGAGTTACATATATTAAATGCAAATAATAATATTGGTTTTGTTTGACAGATTTCACAAGGAAGGAAAAAGGCAAATGTGGAGACCCTCGAGACAAGAAAGAAAAATATTCAAAAAAACAAGAAAACGACATCATCAGACTGATTTTGGTAGTTACTGCTTTTATAAGCGTTAAAGTAATTTTTTGTAGTTACTTTTTTACTGCATGCATTTCAATTGGAATTGTTTCAAGATTTGTTTTCTCTGTGTAACACATTATAACGCATATAGTTTAGTAGTTTACTACAATTTTGAAAAACGGAAAATTAAACTGGTGGTGGTTGGTTTGGTGGGCTGTTGAACTAGATATGTTTTCGACGAAAATTTTAATATGTTTGAAAAATTTTGAACTGATAAAACTGAATTTTTGAGTTTTATGCTTCTAATATATTAACATTTTTTAATGTTTTTTACTCCGATTTAAGTGTTTTAATTCTTCTGCTCTAAATGAGTATATTAGTTATGGTTTATTGTATTCTTAAGATATATGCTTTGATTAAGTTATCTTTGTAATCATAGTTACACCCTTATATAAATAGTTTAACAATACAAATAACTTAACACGATGAGTTTTCATTATTCTAGCTACAATAGTAACAACTAACTCAATCATGATTAAGTGATGCTTACAAAGTTCATATTATCAAAGGACTTCACTTACACTAATAACAACTAGAAACATTAACAAAATCAAGCATATAAAGACCCCAAACTAACGCGACAGAAGCTATAACAAACACCACCGGACTAAACAACCAAAACAGCAACGGGAACGTGATGCAAAGCATCCGATTCCCAAAAATCGCCAAAATAAACCCTCGTTCTAAAATATCCCTCGTGTATTTGCAAGATGATGAAGGTGATGATACGCCTTCGGTTTCAGGTTCAGCTCCCAATGCATAAATTAAGTAATTTGCATCAATCAAAGTTGCAACCGCCATTGAGCTACAAAGAAAGCTAGTTAACAAGAAGAGAAATGTGGATCCATATTTCAAGAAAAGGATTTTAGTGGTGTGTAATCCGAAGAATGAGTTGCTAAATAGATCTTTTGCGGTGTAAGTGTTGTTAATCAAAGCAGCTAATGCAACTGTTATGATTGATGTCACCATTGCAACTAGTATAGAGCTCATTAATGTGTTTCTCAAACTTTGTACTGCTAAATTACCTTTGTTATCATCTCCCTGAATAAGAAACATATTAAACGTCAAGATTTAGGGTTTTGATTAGGCGAATTGAATAAACATGAACAAAGACTTGTTTGTTTAACTCTAATGAACAAACGGATAACCATGGACAATTGATCAAAACAAAGTATTCTAAGAAAATGAACATTTTCATGTTCATTTATGTTTGTTGATTAATAATCTAAACATGTAAAAAGAGCAAAAAGGAACATCAACAAACACAACTGAAATTAAAAAAAAAAAACAACGGTTAAAAGTGAATATTAAACAATCTAAAGAAACATAAACCAACGTAAATAGACAAAGATATACGAATGTAAGTAAACAAAGATAAATTAACACACAGAAAAAAGGTCATGTGCTCATCTTCATTGGTTTATCTAATTGAATTTAACAGTTTTGTTGTTCATGTTTGTTTATTTAATTTATTAAATAAAAATACATAAATGACGAAACTACAAATCTAGTTTGATCATTATCTTGATCTACCAAAGATGATATCCAAATTCTAATTAAGTAATTTCTTGGTTTAAGCAAAACCCACATAATAGAAAGCTCTCATAAAAAACTTTAAAAACCCTCTTCAAAATCAGGGTTTTCGAGCAAAAAGGCATGTAAACAATACCTGTTTCATGTCTTTTAGCCAATGTTTCCGCTTGATCGATTCGACACCGATTGTGGTGCAAGCTGGCTTCGTCTTGAATCGGTACCAAAGATACGCATGGTAACCAAATGTAACGAAGAAGCTAAAAGGGACTAAAATGGTATCCATGTAATGAACAAACGTCATCTTCTCCATCTACAAGAAAAGATTGATGGAATTGAACTGAATTTATTGATTTTGATGAAAGATGTTAACAGCTCCCCAATTTATGGAAGATGAATTGGATTCATAATGTTATCTTTTATTGTTAGTGGAGTTGTTTCAATCAAAAGTGAAACAAAGGAAAGACTTGTTCGAATGAAATGCTTTTCTTATCTTATTCTGTTAATATGGTCTTTTATTAGTACGTATCACATGTCTAGACATTACATTAACGTTTACCAAACGTTGTTATAAACACTTTTTTTTGTCGTCAATGAATTTCGTGTTGTGTTACTTACCAAATACTATGAACGACATAAAGGTTTGTATATTTCCGTGACTCACTATAAAACATATTGCCGTGTCTCACTATAGAGATGATTTTTTCAAAATTGAACTTTTAATCATCGGATGGATGACTTATTCAAAAAAATTAAAATTTCATATCATAAAAAAAACACAAGAATATTTAATTTGATAGTGCTCTTACACAAGAATATTTAATTTGATAGTGCTCTTACACAAGAATATTTAATTTGATAGTGCTCTTACTTTTATAAGATTAGGCGCATAGCCTAATGGACAATGTGGAAATTGGGACATGATTCATGCATTCGCTTTTTCTTTAAATTGTGTGGGATTCCCACTCAATTAGTTTTTGTAATTCGTTGAATATTCAAGAGACAACACGTGGAATGAACCATTTTTTTCTTTAATCGGTTCTAGTTGAAAACCGGGTTTTGGAAAAAAATATTGATTTAATTCTGGTTGGTTCGGTTTTAGAACCAGATTTAAATCTACATTGGTTTGAGACTTGTTTCAACGTGAAAGGTTAGAAATCGATATCAAACCAACGGTTAGGGTGGTTTCATATTGTTTCACCCCAAATCGAGGGTCGAATCAAATCATCGGTTTCGATTCATAAACCGTTCTCTTGTCACTTTTACCAAGGAATTTGAACCTTTAATCTTTTGAAGAGGATATAACTGTCAAATCTTAGAAGAGATGACAAGTAACCTTCTAGAGCATAGATAGGCTAAAATACCGATACAGAACCAAGACCGATCGGAACCGATCATACCCGAGCCGACTAGTACATGCAGTTCTATTTTCTTAGAGAAATCATAACTGAAACCAGGATTTTTGATACCGGTTCCACTTCTACCTGGCTAAAAACCGGAACTGAACCGGCTATAAACCAATAGAAACCAGTCAAAACCCAAACCTACCCAGAACCAATCCCATCTCTACTTAATTATTGACTTTGTTTACAAAACCAGCACCGATTCCTATACGAAACCGATCCTTAAAAAACCTGGTTTGAACCGGTTCGTACCCAAAAGTTCAAAACCGATTCTTTAAAAAACACGGTTTACCTACCTTTACCAGTCTATCATCTATCGTAGAGCAACAATTTCCCTGGTTAGCACGATTCAATTTCCACCGCCGTTCAAAAAAATAATAAGATTTTTAAAATAATACATGTCAAAATAGTCGGTATAAACATAACATTGTTGGTAAAACCGTTAAAAGAAAAGGGTATTTTCAGTCATCTGTTCAACCTGCAAGCCAAAACAGCGTCGTTTTGAAACTTCGGAAATCGGAGAATCCAAACTCTAGAGTGTTACCACATCGTGTCGATTCGTCGCATTTCAACAATCTGATTCTAGATTCTACAGAGATGAGAGGGAGATTTCGTTTCTACAATGGCGATCGACTGCTGTTAGGGTTTATATTAGGTTTTCTGTACTTGTGCGATCACTCAATCGTACCAATCGGAGCTTCGATTCACGAGTACCGGACGGAGTTATTCACTCCTCAGTTGAACGCTTTCCTCTTTCATGGCGGCAGTGAAGGCCTGTTTGCTTCCAAACATCATGATAATGCTACTTCACTCACTTCTCCGGATACCAAACCTCTCGAAGGGAAATCGTTTATCAGGTTTTGTTTTCGTCAAATTTCTGATCCGTAATCGTTCTGATCGAACTTCATACATACGCTATTAATGATCTAAGTTTCTTAATTGATTGTTGAAAAACATCATAGTTTAGTTCCTGATACTGATTGAGTGATTGTTCTTTACTTTTCGCTTGATAATGAAGATAACTTAAATTGAAAGGTTCTTAGGTGGTTGAAAGTTGAAACATAGTTTTTTGGGGAGGTTTTAGACGTGTTTTAACTGGTTTAGGCTAGGTTAGACATGTTCCAGGTGGTTTTTAGATGTTTCTAACCACTTGTAAGACATTTCATACCAGTTGGTATGTGGTGCGATTGAGTCTTTGAGAAACATATGACTCATTTTCTTTGATGTTACATTTTATTAGAACAGCTCTCTTTGGTGTTACATGATCTCTGCATTCGATTTGTTTTCAGTTAACCTTAGTTTACCTTCTTTAGGTGTGTAGTTTTGTTCATTTTCTTTATCAGCAGCATCTATGTTACCACTTTTTACCATATATGGTAGCCTGAAACTTTTGATTTCCATTGTAGATAGACTTTTGATTAATAACTAATAAGTATGCTGTTAGGCTCTATGGTATATGTATTACTTATAATAATATATGATTCAATAATGTATATTATACGTTGCTTCATGGATATTAATGTTCTTACGAAATAAGAATTGCCTTCATTTGAACTTGTATTCTCTTGTTTCTCATTTGGTCACTGTGTTGAAATATATACTTGCTGATACTG
The DNA here is from genome assembly GCA_009936405.2 of Stevia rebaudiana. Lineage (NCBI taxonomy): Eukaryota > Viridiplantae > Streptophyta > Magnoliopsida > Asterales > Asteraceae > Stevia > Stevia rebaudiana. Next base: position 2,466,527 of record WOUH02000002.1, read on the forward strand.
AAATCTGATAATATTCAAATTGAGCAAGATTTATTTTTTTTCCTTTTATAAATCAGATTTGAAAGTGTAACCTTCAAGAGGACAGCTGAATCAGCCCAAATTCAGAATGATATGCAGAGTAGAACTGGATTAATTGAAGCAATTATATTCGAAGTGAAAGATACTGAAAGAATCGGTGGCAATTTTCTGAAAAATAGTTCTAATGTGTTATGTTGCAACCCGAAACTCTCTTTAGACACGTCCTGCACAGTCGGTGAAGTTATTATCCAAAAAGACAAAAATAACCCTGAATGGCCCAAACGCATCCAAACCTTTTTTGAAGGAAATAAACAAGAAATTAAAATGAATCCTCAGTCAGTTGAGATAGATAAAACCGGTATGTATTATCTTTATTTTATGTATTGTGATCCACAACTCAAAGGTACAACAATAACTGGAAAAACCATATGGCGAAATCTTGACGGCTATTTACCCGGGAAAATGGTCCCGCTTATGAAATTCTACGGATTCATGTCGTTAGCGTACTTAATTCTCGGTCTCGGTTGGTTTTTAAGATTTGTACAATTTTGGAAAAATATTATTCAACTGCATTATCATATATCAGCTGTGATTGCACTTGGGATGTGTGAAATGGCGTTTTGGTATTTTGATTATTCAAATCTTAGTGTAACGGGTATTCGACCCGTGGGTATTACAATATGGGCGGTTACAATTAGTGCTATAAAAAAGACTCTTGCGCGGTTGTTGTTGTTGGTGGTTGCGATGGGATACGGTGTGGTGAGGCCCACGTTAGGTGGTGTGACCTCGAAAGTGTTGATTCTTGGTTTTGTTTATTTTGTTGCTTCTGAATCACTTGAACTTGTTGACCATTTGGGAACTATTGATGATTTTACCGGAAGAACGAAATTGTATTTAGTGTTGCCTGTTGCGTTTTTGGATGCGTGGTTTATTTTGTGGATATTTTCGTCTTTATCCAAGACGTTGGAGAAGCTTCAGGTAATGTTATTCTTACAAATCCTTATGGTTTTAAAATAAGTAATCAAATAATAAGTTTGAAATGGGCGTGGTTGACCTGAAACACTTTATGCATAGTTTTCTTTATATTTGATTAAACAATCTGTTTTTTTAAATGTAATTGCAAAACTTATTAGTAATCTACAATTTCGTAGGTTTTTAAAAAAATAACATTGGGCTACTTTCATTTAGTTTCATTTGTTATTTATTTATTTATTCTGTTTTACTTGTTTAAATTGTTAGAAATGTGAAAAAAAGATAAATATATAAAAAGACTATGTTGGGTGGACAATAATTTTTGCTTAATTGTTGCACTTTTAGTAGGCGAAATTCATTTTTTCTCAATTTCTTAAATTAATCATACATCAAAGAATATACAGTCACGCCTGCAATCCTGCTATATTTATCTTATTATTATTATTATTATTATTATTATTATTATTATTATTATTTATTTTTATTTTCTTATAATTATTTTTAGATGAGGAGAAGCATTGCAAAACTGGAGGTTTATAGAAAATTCACAAACGCGCTTGCACTTTTTGTGCTTGTTTCTATTGCTTGGATTGGTTATGAGGTATTATTTGTATTCAATTAAAATAATAATTGTGGAATGTTTTTTGATCTTTATTTCTGCTAATTACTATTATTTTTGTAATTAAAAAATGAATGTTGCAGTTATACTTTAATGCAACCGACCCAATAAGCGAGCTATGGCGTATTTACTGGATTATCCCTGCCTTTTGGTCACTGCTCGCCTTTTCTCTTTTGGTAGTTATATGCATCCTTTGGGCTCCTTCCCGCAATCCCACTCGGTAATTGTTTTTTTATATATTTTATTAGTTTTTCTTCTTTTCTACATTTTTTTGTTTTAGTTTCTCATTAGAATTGCTGTATTTTTTTTTTATTTACAATAACTTTTAAATTGGTGGTGGCAATTTATACCTGTTAACTTGTTAATGAATCAATCTGCGTTGTATTTTATTGCTAATGGGTCAAAAGGATAAATGCAAATACAGTTGCTAATAAGGATTAACATCAAATGGCTTGACTGCCGTTTTAAAAAAATAAAGTATATTAAATGTTTTTACTGCTGCTCAAAATATGTTGAGAGCAGCTCAAGTGTGGTTTTAAGTCACAGAATCTCTAAAATTAAATTATTCAAATTGTAGTTATTGTTATCTATAATTCTATAGAAATGAAGTATTTTTTATAATCATATTTGACATGACACATCAATTATTCGATTATTTTTTTTTGTACGACAAGCATTTTGTGACGGTTCGAACCATACAAAAAATACATTTTTTGAACTGACCCCATTTTGACCCATTACCCAACTTGACATTTTAATCTTATTTAATGCAATAAAGCATCTATAAGGGATTAGATAAAATGGAAACCCAGTTTCAGTGAGAAAATTTGAGACAACCCATATAAAAAATCATTATTATTTTTTTGCAAAAAACAGGGTAGATTTTATACCCATTTTCGTCACTTTTTATAAAAAAAAAGCGTCAAGGGATTTTAAAAAAAAATCAGCAAAAAAAGAAAAAACATTTTACTTATGTACCTAGTGAGGTTTTAGCTGTTTACATATATGTAAACTACCCGTATTTTTCTAAAAAAATGTCATTTTTTTTACAAATCATTTTCTAACCTGTTGGACCCGCCTTTTTGCCACGTGCGATGTACAACATCATTTGCTTTTGGAGAGTTTAAGGAATAATAATATATTTGGTGTATGGTTTGTAGATACGCGTATGCAGGTGATACAGGGGATGACTATGACGAGGAGGCGATATCGCTTACAACCGGAGTGAAAGTTGATGGTGGTGAAGTGGGGACCATAATGATGGAACGAAAAGAAAAGAAAGGTTTGGGTTCAACCGATCATCTTATCGGGCTAACCGAAGATCTAGCGGAAGACAAACGCGAATGAATAATGGTGTTGTTTCATTTGATCAAACTCGTGTAAAGTTTGTGTCATGTTTGTATAAAAATGTGACTTCTAACTGTTTTTTTAATACATGGAGTTGAAAGATGTGGAATGATTATAGAAATTAGAAAGTGCACTTGTTGACTTGGTTCCCGTTTGTTAAGTTATATTATTATTACGTGAAAATGGGATTAAATATTAAATAGTCAACTGGAGACTTTTTAGAGTAAATTGTTTTATAGTAGATGGCTGCAATTGATTAATTTGATTAAAGTTATGATAGTCATGTATATAAACCGTTTAGAGTGAGTAAACTTGTTCTAACTGAATCAAATAAGCGGTTGGTTTGATCGGCTTGGTCGATCTAGTTAGCACAGAAGTTTTGTAAAAAGTTAACCAAACTTCACCATAAACAACTCGATATATGAGCTATAATATGCTTTATATACGTCAATATTGATGTTTATTTACATTTTTGAAGTTCTATAACATAGTATTGGATTTTACCTTAACAAAGAAATAAAGATGTCAGTTTATAAATTCCATCCGCGTAACTTATTATATTGAGAAGATCCATAATAAAAGAAGATTATTTATCATCATAGTTTTATTACTATTACTTGAATTATTCAATAAAAACTGTAAAATGTATTTTAGTTTATTTTATAGATACGTTAAAATATTTTTATTTTGTTGAAAAGAACAATATACATTGTATACAAAAGTTATGTACAAACTTGACACACGAGCACCTACATACACAAGGTTGAGAGTGTGCCGGGTCAACTTATGCGTTATGTATTCATCATTAGCACACATTTATATAAGAGGTTGTTTCTAGTTCTTACAACAAGTATCAACTTATGCGATCATAACAACAAGCTTTATCTTATAGTTGGTTTCAAAGTAAGTAATGGGCTTATGATTTAGCGGTAACCCCTTGACTTTTCTCTGGAAGGTGGTGGTTTTGAGTCATGTTATAGGCATACTAGAAAGTTTTCTTAGATTTAGGTTTTCTTCTTGAGAGATAGGTGGGTCGTCACACTGTTTTCTTCTGTTAAAATAGGTAGCTCATGATGAAGTAACTTAGGATGACCAATTTAGGTAGCTCATGATTAAGTAACTTAGGTTCACCAATTTAACTGTTAAAAAAATTGGTTTTAAAGTTAGTTTAATAAAACTCTAAAAAAAGGTAATCATCAATCACCACGTGTTAATGAAATGTTGGTTTAGGAAGATCTAAACTATGGGCAAATGCGGTGAGATCAATCCAATATCATAACAGATGCGCATCAAGTTTCTCTTAAAAAAAAATGTTTAAATGAGCCATGAAGGGCGTGATTGATCCTAAATGTTCTTTTTGTCCTGAGCTTAAGCTAACTGGTCTCTCTTTACTATGATGATTGATTACAGCTGAAGGTTCGGGTGGGTGACGACATGGTGCAGGTTTCCATATCTTAATTTCTCGTCTATCACTGACCTTTCTCCTCCATGGATCAGTTGTCGAAAGGCGAAGGTTATAAAAGAATCTTATTGGAAATTATTGTTACAAAGCATTTCGAAATACTAGGTGGAAATAATGAGCGAAACAAAATCTTTCATTTTTATGAGTTAAGTTTAGGCAAAACGAGAATTTATCTTGACAAAATTTATGTAATTTTCTTTTTTAATGTCATCTATATTGTAGCGGCTTGTTAGTGTGATTCTAAATTTTTTGATTAAAAAAAAAAAAAACCAATGGCCACGTGCTACAAGAGTGACAAATTGTATAAAACCCTAGCCCCCAAAATTTGTACGGTTATAAGGTTATTGACGATCATCAGCTCCTCAACTCCTCTTTGCTAATTTGTGGCGATCATCACTCCGTCGTCCACCGCCGCATCTGGTTCGTTATCGCCACCGTCCCATCGCGGCTGCATATCGTTCACGAAAGCAGGTACCACAATTAGAATGATCTTGGAGTATTAATGCTTCAATATTTTGATCTGTATTAAATCAACATACGAATGTTAGATAAATTCTATTCGGATCTTAGTATTCAAATCAAGGTCTTTACACGTTCGCTGATATATGCTGTCTGTTGAACTGCGTTAACACTTAAGTTCGACCACCAAATTTGGTTGTTATTGGAGTATTGATGAGCATGTCTACCATTTATGGATCATTGTACCTTACACAGAATTTTAATTTTTGATCAATTGATGATAAGCTTTTGTTTTATAGGTTGATTTAATTAGCGTTTGAAGGATGGTTGAAACTCTGTTTGAAGACATATTTAGGGTTGATCAGCTTGATCCAGATGGCAAGAAATTTGACAAAGGTATTACTTTGTTTCTGTTTCAGCTTACTTATTTTGTTTTTTATCCTATTATTATACTTGTCAATGTGTAGCTCAAAGTGGTTTGTATTGAGATTCAAATAGCAGAATAAGGCGCAAACAGGTTTGAGTTTTTAAAACTCAGACTTGAAATTGTATTAAGCTTATTTTCATGTTGAACTCTAATTGGGCCTCTTTTATTAAAAACTCAAATTAAAGTTTTATCTTTTTGAGTAATCCTTATTTTGAATATATAAATTTGCTCTTTAACGAAGACATTTAAAGTTTGCTTTATCAAAGTTTGATTTGATGTGAAAAAATAATTTCTACTGTTCTAGTTTGCATTTCTATTATGTTTAAATTTATACATCTGTTTGTCGATAAACAATTTGTAAACAATCTAGCAGACATTACTACATTGTAATATGTTCTTTTCTGTAGTTAATCGCATTGAAGCAAGAAGCGATCAACTTGATATGTACATGCAGTTGGATATAAATACAGAGATATATCCAATGCATGTTGGTGAGAAGTTTATGATGGTTTTAGCATCTACTTTAAATTTAGATGGTACTCCTGACAGTGGCTTTTTTAGTCCGGTAATTATTAAAATTGTTTTGCAAATAAATCTTTAACAATATAGTAATAAATATTGAAATATGTATATCCAAAGATTTTATGAAGTTTTATTAATTCTTCTATTTATTTTTTATTTTTCAGGGTGGCAGAAAATCTCTTGCTGACAAATTTGAATATGTGATGCATGGAAAATTGTACAGGATATCTGAGGAAGGATCGGGACCCAATGTTAAAGCGTATGTTGTATCATTATATATAAGTTCAAATTTTTATATATATCCTTTTTTTCAATTTTAACAATATCATATTTGTTCTTTTAAAACACAACCAAAAGTCAAATTTACTAGTTCATAGTAAATAATATAAAATCAAAAACTTATAAGTTATAAAAACGTCTACCAACAAAAAGAAGATTATGCTTGTATATCAATGTTTATAAGGTTCTATTTGAAATTAATTTGATTAATTTTTTCAGGGACATTTATGTTTCATTTGGTGGTTTATTAATGTTGTTAAGAGGTGACCCCACAATTGCAGCTAAATTTGAGCTAGATCAGAGGTTGTTCATCCTAATCAGGAAGGTAAAACATATACTTGTTTCTTATATTTATTTATTTATTTTTTATAAACTTCTACCTTCATTAACAGATTTACTTAAGGTTTGGATTTTAAATTTTAATAACTTTCTGCCTTTTTAATTGCAGGTTGACAAGGCTTAATTCAACATTTCTCAAACAATGTGTTTTTTAGCAGAATAATGCTAAGTAATGACTAATGAGAATTTTATTAACATTAGTTAAATGTTAAATTTGTTGACAACTATAAGCTGCTCATATATCATGTGTACCTTTGGGCTATGATCAAATATCACTCATATATCATGCATTGTTTTGACAAATTTTTAAGTAAAAATCACTACTTTTTTTATAAATTTTGTTTCTGGTTTCAGTGAGTAAACACTTTCGAGAAATTTTTTATGATCCGATAATTTTCTTGTAAACAACTTAACCATATGGATTTACCTAAATTGTCACATAATTTGATGATTCTGATTACTGATTTTAATTGTTTTTATGGAATGTGTTTTTACGTTTGAGTTTCTCTGCATATTTTATAAATAGTTATATACTACATGGAATTTTCATAATTATTTTCTCTATAAGTGTTGTAAAGTTCCTATTTTTATCGAAATGAATCTATTTTTAGAAATTGTTTATTAAACAAAGACTTGATCAAACTGTAGTTTTACACCACATGAGTATCTATTCTTTCTCCGGATGTAAACTACTCTTTGATTTACATTTGTTACATCACAAATAACACATTTTATACTTTGCATTTTCTCTTACTTGGTTCATCTTATTTCTCAAATTTCTTCACTTTATCCCAAATTCAACTGAAATCCATGTCAAACTTATAACAAATTCAATGATTTCGAGTCTTCTATCTAAATCCTGGTTGGTTTCTTATCTTTAACCCATTTTATCAACTTGATCGAATGAAACCGAACTAAAAAGATCGACATCAGTTTATATATAATAAGCTCGGTTTTGATAAGTTTGTTTCCAAGACAATATGATGGTAGGGGAATTAGGGTTAGTAATATGTGTTGTGTTCTTGTTGATGTGTGAATCCACATTTGCAAGATTTGTGGTTGAGAAAAACAGTTTGAGGGTGACGTCACCACAACATTTAAAAGATACATATGAATGTGCAATTGGTAACTTTGGTGTTCCTCAATATGGAGGAACGTTAGCTGGTTCTGTTATTTATCCTGAATCTAATCAAAAAGCATGCAAAAGCTTCACTAATGATGTTTCTTTCAATTTCAAATCTGGTGCTGGTCTTCCTGTTTTTCTTCTTGTTGATCGAGGCGGTAAATTTATCTTCAAATTCATTTTGTTTGTCGTTTCATTTCATCTTGGTCACTCGTTCTGGAAATTACTCGAGTAAGGCATAAGTAAAATAAAAAAATTGCAATTCGTTTCATTGTAATTGTGAAAAGGGAATAAAAAACGAAACTTTTTTTTCGAATTTACACTTTTTTTTGGAAAATTACGAAAATAGACATCATGACCATTAGCTCCACCAAAACTGCCGCTGAATTTTAGCCAGTAGAAATACAAACATCGCCTTATAAATGTCGGCTAAGCTAGTTCCTTCAGCCAGACATGAAAACCAATCTGAATGTGACACATGGCAGACTTAGCCGACGATTTTGAAGGCTTATCTAGCTCTTTAACACGTGTCGCTTTCCTAGAGGTCAACATGCGGTCCCACCTAGTTTCTTTATGAGTCTCTATGCCCACTTAAACTACTCAGCTTAGCCGGCAAAGGGTAGGTGAGATCTTCAAAATTGGTCCGCTCTAGTGAACATCTATAGATTCAAAAAAAAATCTATATGTAAAGCCTAACAGTCAAAATATCTATTTTTGTAATTGTTTATCGTAGACTGTTATTTTACACTAAAAGCATGGAACGCGCAAAAAGCGGGGGCCGCAGCCATTCTAGTTGCAGACGACCGGCCCGAGCCACTAATCACCATGGACACACCCGAAGAAAACCACGCGCGATCCGACTACTTACAAAACATATCAATCCCATCCGCCCTAATAAGCCAGTCACTCGGTGAAGCCATTAAAACCGCTTTAAACAAACCTGATATGGTCAAAGTCAACCTCGACTGGCGTGAAGCTCTTCCACACCCCGATGATCGGGTCGAATACGAGTTTTGGACCAATAGCAACGACGAATGCGGGCCCAAATGCGACAGTCAGAAACAATTTTTAAAAGATTTTAAAGGAGTTGCTCAAATATTAGAAAAAAAAGGTTACACTCAATTTACACCACATTATATTACATGGTATTGTCCTGAGGCTTTTATTTTGAGTAAACAGTGTAAGTCTCAATGTATTAATAATGGAAGATATTGCGCGCCTGATCCGGATGAGGATTTTGGTCGCGGGTATAATGGGAAAGATGTTGTCGTGCAAAATTTGCGACACGCGTGTGTTTTTAAAGTGGCTAATGAAAGTGGAAAACCGTGGCTTTGGTGGGATTTCGTGACGGATTTTGCGATTCGGTGTCCGATGAAAGATGAGAAATATACTAAAGAGTGTGCTGAAGATGTGATTACATCACTTGGTGAGTTTTTTAAACATTTTGTGACAAAATATAAGTTTTCTTTAAACGTTTTGTGTGTATAGGAAAAATGGTTTATATAACTGTCTAAAAAGAATAAGTTGCATGAAAAAACAACATAGTTATTCTAAATGGGATTCATCTTTTAAAAGTTTTTATTAAAAAAGAATCAAATTTTAAAGAAATTTGTTAACAAATGATGAATTAAAAACCCTTTGAGAAACAAAATTGATTTTTTTTTATGTCACATTTCTTAGGTGTTGATGTGAAGAAAATAAGAGAATGTGTGGGAGATACAGAAGCAGATGTGGAGAATGAAGTGCTCAAAGGCGAGCAAAGAGCGCAGGCGCGTTGATAAATCTTAAAAAAATAATTTTACAATTTAAATATTCCACTATTTTTTAAAAATAAGGAATTTTAATGATGTGAAGCTTGTGATTTCATAGATAGGTAAAGGTGCCCGCGGAGATGTTACTATATTGCCAACTCTCATAATAAACAACAGACAGTATCGCGGTATGTAATTAGTGTAGATTAGTTTAATGTGTTCTGATTACATAACATATAACATGCGTAAAGATTTAATACATATGATATTCGAATGACCGTTATTTGATTCAGGTAAACTCGATAAAGGAACGGTTTTAAAGGCCATTTGTTCTGGATTTGAGGAAACAACTGAACCAGTTATTTGTTTAAGAGATGGTCAGTTATTGCTTCAAATGGTGTTATTTTCTCATATTTTTTTAAATATTACAAGAATTCAAATGTGCACTTTAATTCAAATATTACGTATTTTCAGGAATTGAAACAAATGAGTGTATGGAAAATAATGGTGGATGCTGGATAGACAAAGCTTCAAACATCACAGCCTGCAGGGTTTATTTACTTATTTATTTTTTAATTTTTCATTATAATCCTATTTCTTTTTAAACAGAAGAATCTTGTTGATTTATATTGTTTGGTTTGTGTAGGATACTTTCAGGGGGAGAGTGTGTCAATGCCCAATTGTTCAAGGTGTAAAGTTTTTCGGTGATGGTTATAAACACTGTGAAGGTATTCTATCATTTCTATGAACGCGTATACTTTTTTTAATAGCGTGTTTTACTAACGCGTGCGATATCTTGTTGTAGCTTCGGGAGCTTTACGTTGTGGGCTTAACAACGGAGGTTGTTGGAAAGATAGTCAACAGGGTCGCACTTATTCTGCTTGTATCGTTAGTGCACGATCTCTATCCATATGTCTATATATATATATTAATTTATGACAATAAGTCTTTTTATTACTGGTTACGTTTGTTTGTTTTTGTTTTTTTTTTTTTCGTTTAGGATAATCGTACTAAGGGTTGCAAGTGTCCACCAGGATTCAAGGGAGATGGAGTTAAAAACTGTGAAGGTAAACTTGTTATTAGAAAACTAAACTACTTAACAATATCATAATATTTTCAACACGTTAATAAAGTTATGAACATTGTTATATACATTTCAGACATTGATGAATGCGAAGAGAAGACCGCTTGCCAATGTCCCGATTGCAAATGCAAGAATATTTGGGGTAGTTACGAGTGTCAATGTGGTGGCGATTTGCTCTACATTAGAGAACATGACATATGTTTAAGTAAGTGTTTTTGTTCCTAATACATAATTAAAACACTTTTTGAATCAACAACTTTAATTTGTTTGAGTTTGTTTGTCTCACATCTTGCACTCTCTAAAAGTTGGATTTGAATGAATAAATGTTACATACTTCCTTTTGATATTTCTATAAATATGGTATAAATGAATAAACTAGATTATAAAATGTGTTGGAGAATTGAGTATGATATATATACATATATTGCTTGTTGTAAAATAGGTAAAGATGCTAGACCGAGAGTCGGGTGGGGTTTCGTGTGGCTCATCATTCTTGGTTTTGCGGTTGCTGGAGGTGTTGCGTATGCGTTTTACAAATACAGAATTCGGGTAAGAATTAATACACATAATTTCTTTGGTGTTTATACTTGTCCTTATACAAAGATCGAATATAGAATTATCAGTATTTTGTATGTCACTAAAACAAACATGTATAGTATTTACATGATTAAAAATTCCAATATATAGATGTATTTGAATGATAATCAAAGTAGATTGATAAATTATTCACAAACATGTCATAAACTTGAAAATTTGATCACTTTCTACACATTTAAAAGCGCAAAAATATACTTTATCACACATAAACACAATTATGGTTGCTAGAATCTAAATTCTAAAGATCATAGGCATATATAGTTTATACATGATTTACTTACTTGAACATATTTAGTTTACTTCTTAGATTCTTGTCTACATCTTAGGATTATTATTATTATTATTATTATTATTATTATTATTATTATTATTATTATTATTATTATTATTATTATTATTATT
>WOUH02000002.1:2492894-2513610 GCA_009936405.2 Stevia rebaudiana
ATCTTAGTAGGTAACTTTTTGGCCCCAAAGTCTTCAAAAGCTCAACAATTGTCTCTGTAAAATCACTACTCAAAACCTTAGATCAAATTTTAAGAAAAGCACTAAAGCATCAAAAGCCGCAAACAATTGCAGTACCTGGAAAGCGAGAAAAGGAGGAGTTACAGTAATTGTTCGATTGGTGAAAGACACTCAAAGAAAGACGGTGGTAGAAGGACAAACACGTGAAAGAAAATTGTGTGAAATTTCTAAAATAACCTTGGCTACTGTAGCTAAGAAGTTCACTTTGTTATATAGTATAATTATAATCATCATATACCTCTCCGTTTAACCTTCTAATATTCTTCAACTCAAACACTTTTTCTGCAAAGATACTATTTTTTTAAGAAATAAAGTAACTTGGTCACAAATGTAAGTGTAGAGTCATGCTATTTTCAACATAAATGTGATTTTGATCTTGATTAAAACCCTAAAAAGTTGGTTGAAGTGGTGATCAATCGATACATGTTTGAATCCGACTATAAAGACTTGGTTTGCTGTGCCGTAAAGCGTCGTGCATGCAACTCTTTCTCTCTCTATATCTCTTTCTCTTTAAGCATGCACTTTCACCGGTTTTTATAAACCTTTCAACCGCCGGCGACCTCCATCTCCGGCCAACCACCACCGGCAACGATCACACTTCATTCAGGAAACACCAATCCAACCGTTTGATTCACTTCAATACAAATCACGCAAACAACAGTCGGATAAAGTAAGATTCTTTTGCCTCAACACATCATGTGATTACAAATACGGTGATTCAGACTAATTGGTTATGAAATTAGTTTGATTTTATGAATTTAAGTGTTTTTTAGTAGGTTAATTTGGCGAATTTGGTTAGTGTTTAGCTTCTCCTGTTGAATTGGATTGAATTAATTGGGATTAGGGTTTTTTTTTTCGAACTGATTGTTGCGGTTGGAGTCTAGATTATGCATGAATGAGTTATGTCGAGCTTCATTAACAGCAGCTGATGATTTTAGAAAAGTTGGGCTTTGCGATCTGGTGATTTTGCAAAACTTTGTATTAAATGCGGGTAATCGCAGATCTCTTCGGTTTACAATTTGAAATTTCTAGCTTTTGATCTGAAGGTGAATTGCGAAATCTTTGTTCTTGAAATCAGTAGGATTCAATACTTGATAATGATATCATTTATTTTCCCTAATTTTATTATCACACTGTTACATTGTAGTTTACATTCTTTTACATTCTAAATGTATCATTTTTAGAATAGTGAGTAAACATACTTAACCTATATAATTTTCAATAATCTTTAATTCTTTGCTGAGTATCCAATAAGTTATTCTTCATATATCTCTCATTTTTGTTTTGGCAGATAGTTTTTTGGTTACATTCTATCTTTTTATAATCTGTCATAACTTTGCATATATTATTTTATGATAGTTTTAAATAACTTTTTAACACTCAAAGTTCTGTATTATTTCAGAACTGCGTATGAATGACTCGCATTTTGTGATTTGTTCCACCTAAAAGACACTGGTTGGAGAGATTGCACTTCTTGTGGGAAGGTAAACTTGCAGATATTAAAAATAATTTTAAATTAGGATTTTTTTGCACAAAAGATGTTTTTTGAAATGTTTTTAAAGTACTAAAAAACCCTTTTTTTTACACTGAATTTTCCATCATAATTCAAGGTTAGATAAAATACCCTATAATCCAAAACGACACTAAAACGATCTTTCATTGACTTAAACGAGACAAACTGAAAATGTGTTTGTATTTATGTAAGAAAACTATTTAACTTACAAGCCTAATATCTTTATGCATTTCTGGAATGCTATATTCTGTATTTTTTTTAAACTTTTTTTTTTTTAATTTAGCGACTTCATTGTGGATGCATTGCTTCTAGTGATTTCATTGAACTACTTGAAAATGGTGGTGTAAGTTGTGTCAACTGCTCAAATTGTTTCAAACATGACCCTGTAAGAATTAAGATCAAGTTACATTTACTCTTTTTAGTAAAAATATGTATTTAAAGTTTCAAAAATTGATATTTGTTGTATTTAATACAGAGCACAAGTGGGGATAAACCAGAAGAATATGGGTTTTCATTAGAAAATAGTGTTTGCGATATTCGTTCATCAGTAAAAATGTTTAAACAATCATGTGATGCTACTGGTTATGATGATGATGCATCTACATCAAACATGAAACAAGAAGAAATTCAAACAACGTCAACATCAATTTACAATGCGACTTCTGAATCAACTCATGGACCAAATTTGAAATATAGAGATAGTACAGGGGTTAAAGATGTTGAAACAGAATTAACTATAGGATTGGCTTCTTCTTCACAAAAACCTGTTAATTTTCCCGTTGTAGAAAGGGAATCGAACAAACCGTATTCTTCTTTTCAACATGGGCCTTGGGCCCACCAGATTTTGCACAAAGGGCCCAAATCCGTTTTTCCTCAAGGATTTGATGCAAATTCTGGTATGAATTCACAGATACGCGTTGCAAGACCGCCTGTTGAGGGACGAGTGAAAAATCAGTTGCTTCCTCGTTATTGGCCCCGAATTACCGAACAAGAATTGCAGCAAATATCTGGAGAGTATCCTTTTTTTATATCATAGTCAATATTTGACCGGTTTTACTTACAAATGTGTCGATTTAGGTTACGGTTTATATCCAACGGGTTTAATGGGTTAGGTCAAATAAAATTAGCTAAAAGAGAAACGGTTCAAATGGGTCAAACAGGTTGAAATTCACCCAAGTGTATTTTCTAGTGCTTACAGTCTTTTAAATCGTTTTATTTTAATAAATTTAGATTATTACTGTAGTAACAAAGTTTTTGTATTAATGTCTAACATATTAATTTTTTATAAAAGATGGACAAGTACTTATGGGTCAATTCAACCTGACCCGACCCCATCTAAAAGAATTGTAACAACCTTAACTTGTTTGACATGTTCCCCGCCGCCCAATTTGCCAGTAATTTTTATTGTTGCTTATTTATATTTGTTGTCATTTCCACCATCATTTAAAAATTCGCAGGTCACTTGAGTTAATTTATTATGTCAAAAGTTAATACCTTTAAAATTTTTAAAGCAACAGGTCCATCAAATGAGTCAAGCGAGTTAAAAGTCATACATAATGTTTTTAAATGGTTAATACCTCTAAACAATTTTACTCAAAAAGTTGGATTATTATTTTAACAAGATATTTTTTATACTATATGTGAAAAATGAACCAAAAAAAATTCCTTAATTATAATTCTCTTTTAGCTCAAATGCCACTATTGTTCCACTTTTTGAGAAAGTTTTGAGTGCCAGCGATGCGGGTCGAATCGGTCGTTTGGTTCTTCCAAAAGCGTGTGCTGAAGTAAGTATACATCATTAACTTCTTAAAACCTTAATGTGATGTTTAGTATAAGTGATTTTGATAATAATAATAATGTTTGACTAATTTTTAGGCGTATTTTCCACCAATTTCTCAACCTGAAGGACTACCGTTAAAGATTCAAGATATTAAAGGAAAAGAATGGTTATTTCAGTTCAGATTTTGGCCAAATAATAACAGCAGAATGTATGTTCTAGAAGGTGTCACACCATGCATACAATCTATGCAGTTGAAAGCTGGAGATACAGGTACAATTATATAATCATTTTCTTTAATTACCTTTATAACCCTGTAATTTTTTAATTTTTATTTTTATTTTTATTTTTTTACTTTTGCAGTTACATTCAGCCGAATGGAACCTGAAGGAAAGCTTCTTATGGGTTCCCGAAAAGCCTCGGTTAATACTTCCCTTCAGGTATATTACTTTCAGATTTTATAATTATATAAATGAGTAAATTTACAAAAATGGTCCCTTTGGTATGGTAGAATATACATAAACAGTCCCGTGAATCATTTATGATGAAAACAGTTATTGTTGCATAGAAAATTATAACAATTAAAAAAAGGACCATTTGATAAAAGTAGAATGTACATTGCGTGTTAGACTATACTGCCCAACTGTTACATTTAATAAAATTGACCATTTTATCCTTTTGAAACTCACTCTTTATAAAAAGATACTAATTATTCAAATAAAATTAAAACCAAAGGAAATATTCTTTTCTGTAGGACAATATATTAAAATTATTACAAACTTTAGGGATTAAAAGAGTGAGTTTCATAAGGGTAATACTGTCATTAATACGCAAGGGACCAGATCGGTAAAAAATCCCGTACCACAATGACCATTTTTGCAATAATTGATACGTAGGGGCTGTTTTTGTAATTTCTACCGTCATTTGTGTAATTTACAGTTTTACACTATTAAGTTTGTTATATACTATGGAGTATTACAATATTTAATCATTTTAATATAATTATATACAGGATTCTCGTATTTCTGCAATGCATAACAGTGTTAACACTATTGAAAATCTTTCAAATATGAGTGATTACTCTAATCTTCTTCAATCCCTAAAGAGAAACTCAGATTCTCATCTAAATTTATTATCAAGAAATATGAGCATGCCTATTGGAGATGCGAAGCCAAGGGCAGATTCGTCATTTCAACCAGACAAAAAAAGACGTCGAAATATCGGGTCGAAAAGTAAACGATTACTTATTGAAAATCAAGATGCGCTTGATCTTAAATATACTTGGGAAGAATTACAAGATATGTTAAATCCACCAACTATGCATCCAAGTATTGTCACAATTGAAGATCATGAATTTGAAGAATATGAAGTAAGTGATTTTTTATTTTTATATTTTTATATTTTCAACACCATAAGCGTATTTTTTTTAATTTATGTCTTCTTTTTATTTTTATTTTTTTAGGAACCTCCTGTTTTTGGAAAGGGTAGTATATTCACTGTTCGGTTATCTGGGTAAGAAATTAATCCATTATATCATTGCATTATATATCTTTTTAATTTCATAATATTATATTTAACCTTTCAAAACACTAAAAATTTCATATTTACCCATTTCGTAGTAGATAAAATTAAAAACAATTACTTTTTAACACCATAACTGCATGTTTCACTAAATAAAAAAAAAGAACACTATTCACAAAAATTATAATGATTTTTCAATCGGTAAACTCTAAATTAATAATCATGTTTCAGCGAGCAAGAACAGTGGGCCCAATGTGATAATTGTTCAAAATGGCGAAGATTACCTGTTGATTTTCTTCTTCCTGCTAAATGGACATGCCAAGAAAATATTTGGGATGGAAGCAGGTTATTTTTTTATTTTTATTTTTTTCATTTTATTGTTTTAAATTTGACGATATGTGATAACTCAGTTTATGTAAAGAATTGTGATTATTTAGCTATTAATTAATTGGCATTATTAGGTCTTCTTGTCTTGCACCAGATGAACTAAACCCTAGAGAACTCGAGCAGCTTTTTGGGATGGTCAAAGGTACAATGCTTTCATTGTTTATTATTTTTTTTTAATTTATAAAAGTTGCACTTTGATTGTGAAATAATTTAAGGTGGGTGTTAAAGTCAGATGTTTAAATTACAAATTTGTAATGTAACATTTGACCATCGTTTTTAATAAAATGATTCAGGAAGGACAATTGGCTTGTCAAATACAATTAAAAACTTTTTAATCAACAAAACGGGTCGAACGGTTCAAACAAAATAACATGCATGTATTTTTGCTCGATTATACCCATTTGACCTGTTTTCTTTTTAGTTGCTTTTCTTATATAATTTATCCGTTAATGATACATGTATCAATTTAGATGAACACGCGTTCATAAATTAATTTTTCAAATGTATAATATAAGCTTCATATATTATGGGTTATAAATTAATTATGTATGAAAACTAAAAGATATTTGTTGTGTGTAATTTAGAACATCACAAGTGGAAGAATCCAATGAACCATAAACCAGATCAAGAACAAGGACCAAGTGGGTCCAATCAAACCGAACCGTCGGTTGCAACCACCACGAAACACCCACGTCACCGACCAGGTTGCTCATGCATCGTCTGCAGTCAACCTCCAAGTGGTAAAGGCAAACACAAACCCAACTGCACATGCACTGTCTGCATGACAGTCAAACGCCGGTTCAAAACCCTAATGTTACGCAAACAACAACGCCAATCAGAACGCGAAGCCGAAATCGCGGAGAAAAGTCAACTCAAACTAGGTCCCACCAACCCGGAAGTCAAACAGTCAACATCATCATCAGCCAAAGGACAGTTAGACTTGAACATCGATCCTCACCGCGTACAAGACAATCTTGCACACAGTACAACTCATGTAAGCATGATGAGTCTTCTTCAAGCTGCAAATCAACCACTCGAAACGTATATGAAACAAAATGGTCTCACGAGTTTAATATCCGAACCGCAAGCTAGCTCCGGTTCCCAACCGTTGCCACAAGCGAGCTCGGGTCCTGCACCCACGGTTCAAGATGACGAGACTCAAGAACCCAACCATAACGATAACGGTTCGTGATATATTATACACTTGATGGAGTTTAAAACGTTTTCATAGATTTGGGATGAAAAATTATATCTTTAATTATACTTAATTTTGTGAAGTTGATCTGTTTGTTGTTGTGCGTACATTTTGGGTGAGTTGTTATATGGTCGTCTTTTGAACATAAGATTATGTTTGATTACGTAACCTTAATGTTGTATAACGTATGAGACTGATTCTTTGTATTAAAGTGAGTTTGCGGTTTGATTAATTATACAGTTTTTCAACAAATTTTAACTGACAGATCTTATATTTACCTATGGATTTATCCATAAATTGAAGTTCTTTGTTTTGTAGTGTTTTTTATTTCAATTTAATCAGGAGGTTAATTGTGGTCTTACACTTAATTAGTCGTGTATGCATCTAATCATGAATTGAACATTGTGTTTCGATTAGTGATTCCAAAATGTGATTTGCATGGTTTTGAACTGTTTTGTCAACATTCTAGAGTTTAATGAAAAGTAAAAAAAACGATTGCCACGTGTATGAACCTTAAAAGAATCATAATGTCGCCATGATACGATGTTATGCCCCATTGGATCTCATATAATAATTAAAATTTTCTACTAAAGAATGATGCATAAAAGGAAAATAGCATTATTTTATATAACTTTTAAACATGATGTTGAAGTAACAATATAGCTAGTTAGATACTAGCTAAGAGTAATGTAAGAATCATCTCTCATCATTAATTATTAATCACGCTATAATGCTCGTATATCAGCTTCACTGTCATTCACATCCTTCCTATTCGACCCTGCAACAAAAGTTAAATTATGCATTCATTACTAAATATGCACACATAAAACTTACGAATTGTTCAACTTATTTATAAACTTTTATTATATATTCATAATTTTACAAATATCTATTCCATAATATATTTTATCTATTGATTTTTATCATAACTTTTTAAATTACTATAATTATTATGTAAATTAAGTAAACTAAATAAAAATCAATTTAATAGCAAGCACTCGAGTTTATACGTGAAACTCAGGTTCAAACTCGTTTATTAATCGAGCTTCAACAAAAAACCTCGACTGCTCAAGTTTGAGCTCGTTTATGCTCATTGATCAGCTGATTTTAACTAATTTTAATGGACTGATCTCGAGTAGCTAGCGAGCATATTCTAATTATGTAAAATTAATCAAAAGTAGTTATAACTTATAAGTGTATGTATATACGTACGTTGAACAGTCGAATGTAGGGGTAATCTTGTAAGGTATATGAACATCGCATTTTTCCGGTAGTTCACCGGCGTATTTAATATTAATTCCGGGGAGCAATTTAGCGGCTTGTTCCATGCATTTGCAAGCCATCTGTCGGTCTTGTTTGGTGTTTGCGTCTTCGTATAGCGATTGCACGCCATTGCAGCACCTTGTACTAGCCTGACCTCCTCTCAGCAGGTAGGTTGAGCATGGAGTTAAGCTACTCACCACCAGCTTGCAAGTTACCGCGCTCTCGGTTGCACGCGGTATGGTTGCTGCCATCACCATGGAGATGAACACCGCCACAAACGCCGCCTTTGATCCGCTTGTCATCGTGTGATTAAACTTTTAGGTGTTTTAGAAAGAGAGAGAGAGAGAGAGAGAATTAGGGTTTAGAAAAGAAATATGTTTGTATGGATATATTGTGAGATTAGAGAGAGTGATTTTGTTTATATATATATATATATAATGTGTGACGTGAGAACAAGGGGTACGTGTGTGTTTTGTGTGTGGAGAGAAATTCATGCAACAAACTTGATGTTATGCGTCTAGGAATCTTACATGTAAGTTTGTAACAGAAATACATGCTAGATTATATATATATATATATATATCTTAATTCAATATTAATCCGTTGGTTTTTAATCAATTAAACTTGTTAGAAGTTAAAAAAGAAAATACTAACTAACGAGAACAAGAATGGATAATGATTGTTGCATGGGTAAAAATGTTTAAATGATTTTTATTTGGAATAAAAGATATCAAACTTTGAGATAGTTTAATTTAATCAAATGAACACGACAACACGAGAGGCAACTTGGCTCGAGCATGGTTCGTTGCAAATTAATTGAGCCAGCTCTGAGGGTTGGGGACTTGGGGTAGGGGTCGACCAACACCGTTATTTGATTTGTTTACTAGGTTAGATTTGATGTATTAAAGAGATTGAATAAACATAATGTTATATACTAAGTAAATAAAAAAGTTATTTTTTATAAAAAGCATCTTACATCGTTAAAAATTTAAGTATATAAATTTTATTTTTATCATTCAAACCATGCATCAAACCACATTACATAATTGAAATTTTATTAAACAGTGTTCATAGTTAACAATTAGTAATATTATTATTCTTTCTTAAGTACTTTTAGATCGGTGATATTTGAATATTTAAACAGAAGCTTTTAAATAAAAAATATATATTTAGAAAAGCATTATTAATTATTTAATTTTATATGAAATTCATTTGTTGAATAATATATTAATTATTTATATCTACAACTTTTACTTACTATAATAAGTATATTAATCAATAATTACTAAAAAGAAGCAAGAAAAAAAATAAATAAATGGCCTAAAATAATGACAAGTGTCTCCATTTAGTTTTATCTATTATGTATAGATATAGAGGGTAGAATGTGGAAAACTGTATTTTTGGTTCGCTCCAAGCCTTTTGGCATAGCCGACCCATAGCAAGGGCAAACCGGGTCACCGTCTCAGGTCTGATATTTTAATAGGCTCAAAATTAAATTTTTTTTTTTTTGTTTTTATTTTCACTAGATCGCCCATTGCAACATGCGAGTATCTTTGATCACTGGCTTAAAATAGCGAATTTATCCAGCAATTTCCGACTAAGAAAAATGCCAGCCGTTATATATTTAAGATCTGGCAAAAGATTATTTTAATTTTAAGATACTCGAAATCAAATTCAAAACTACCTCTATGTTACAAACACTAAAACCAAAACAATGAGATGATTAATGTAGGAACTTTAAGATGACGTTGAAAACCCTGAGTTTGGGGGAAATTAAAAAGTTTGAGGGTTGATGAGATTGCTTCACATGAGCTAAACAAACACCTAGATTTGCTGACGTGTACGTTTTCGTTTATTTTTCTAGAAAAAGGGCCCGATGACAGTTCACGTGTCACCAAGCTGTACAATTTATTACAGATCACCTGTCCATATATTATGTTGGTGACGTGTTATTTGCTGACTCTAACCATCTCTCACGTGTTATGTCATCTAATTACTTAAAACCATTCAATAAAATTAAATCTTGTTACCGAGGATATATCTCTTAGAATGAGGTTATGCTAACATTGGTTTTTATTATAGGAAGGCGTAGGAAGGATATCAAACAAACCCCATTGAGCTAATTTTAACGGCGTTAGAACCGTCTCGTCGAACCCTTTTCCGTCCCCAAAAACCTAAGCCCCCACCCCTATTGTTCGTCGAAGTTTGTTTGAGTCGGTTACGAGAAAAATTAAAATCCTTCCTATAATAAAAATCTTTTCTATTTGATCATGACCCATCTGTTATAATTAAAAAACTATTTGGTATTTAATAAAGCTCTTACTAATTAGATCGTGTGCAATTACCCATCGACCTAGAAGCAGAGGTGTTCAAAAAAACCGGCGGTTCATACTCGAACCGGAACCGACCTTACCTGAACCGACGGTTCTGAGACAGTTCCAGGCTTCCGGCTTTTCTAAATAATCATAACCGGAACCGGTTCCACTCTATCCAGCCAAAAACCGGTTAGGAACCGGCTAGAAACCGTCAGAAAACCGGTTAGGAACTGGTCATATACCCGAACCAGAACCAGAAACCGATTCCTTTCTATTTGGTTATAATTAACTTTTGTTGACCGAACCGGCCGGTTCTTAATAAAAACCGATTTGAGCACTCTACCTAGAAGGACTCCAAAAGTTCTCCAACATCATGTTTTGTAAACCCATGCCTTTGTTTGAGGTAAGAATGTAAGATCCATTGTTAATTCGTCGATGAAGCCACGTGGTGAAGCCGAACTTGTTGCGTAAAAAACATCACATGTCTAGATCGATTTCTTAAAAGTATACCTACCACTAATATTAGCGAAGTAAAAAATATGTGTTTAATTAAGTCGATCATATGCATAGGCCGGTTGCATGGATACATATGATTTGAATTGAATTATAACTTATAAATGGTGCTTTTTTGCCGGTTCAAACGTGACTCCATTACATGCACACTTCTTTCATCTACTCTTTCCAGCTCTCACCTATTTATACCTTCGCGATCTCCCTTCTCAATCTTTCAAACCATCTCTCTCTCTCATTATATATATATATAACTATATATATATATATCATGGGTAATCTCATGGTTTTAAGTTTCATCCTCTTGTCCTTAAATACCGCCCATGGCTTAAAAGGAGGCTGGCAAAAGGCTCATGCAACTTTTTATGGTGGCGAAGACGCATCCGGTACCATGGGTACGTACGTCTTTCAATCTGTTTACACATGTCATGTTTGGTCATTTACATTCGTTAAAGTTCGTTTATGTCCATACGTTGGTTCGTTAAAGTTAGTTTATGTCCGTTTGTTTTATTCATCTACATATTCATTCAAAGTGTTTTAGTTCATCCCATTTACCAGCCTAATTCAATGGTTATTTTCAAAAGTTACATGTTTTGGTGTAACTAGATTGATTTGTTTCACTAAGTCATAATAATCATCATATAAGTCAAGAGGTGCGGGGTGCATCCTTGAACCTCAGTTGCTTAAGGGGCTTCGCCCCCTAATATTACTGTAAGCTCAAACAAGTGTGCACTGCCACTTCATACCTCCTGACTTGTTTGATGATTATTATGACTTACATTGGTTAAACAAATTTATCCAATTACACCAAAATATCCAACAAGATATTGTTGAATCAGTTTACAACTGATGTAGCAAGACTTAATGTGAATATTCAAGTTTACTTTTAGTTAGTGTCCGTTGTCATTTATGTTCATTAGTGTCAATCTACGCTCATTTACCATGTCAAGTTTAAAATAGTAGCAAAAGAACTTAAATGAACACTAACACGTTCATTTTCTTAACGAACAAACACAAACAAGAAAATTAATCCCTTTTAAATACGCCATCATATTCTCACTCGCTACTAAACGAACAAACACAAGAAAACGCACTACAATTTTTTTTCAATTTGTATACACATCCTTACTAACAATATCATATAAATAATACATCAATTAGAGCATTTACATTAGGATCTCTAAATTTGGTGTGAGTTTATTCTCTTTATTATAGAGATTTATTGAAAGTGGTTGTGAGTAGAGGGATATAGAGAAATTGATAGATTCTCTATGTATAGAGAATTTGAAAGAGAAAATATAGTGATTTGTTAAATTGAATATGAGAGAGAAAAGATAGTGATTTAAATAAATTAATATTTTATTGAATATGAAATTAGTTGTGAGTAGATGAAAGAGAAAAAATAATGATAAGGGTATTAAAAAGTATTATTTAATTGAACATGAGAGAGAAACAATTATTATTTTAAGTAATTTATAGAGATAGAGATAGAGAAGCTAATGTGAATGCTCTTAAACCAACTAAAAAATAAAATAATTTGTTTAAATTTAATATTTTATAAACACCTTTTTTATTGTAACACAGACGGTTGTACTATCTTACATGTGTGGCACCTAACCTCTTTACCAACTCACTTTTTTGTGAACAATTTTAATGCATAGGTGGCGCGTGTGGCTACGGCAACCTCTACAGCGACGGTTACGGCACAAACACGGCGGCATTGAGCACCGTCCTGTTTAACAAGGGGCTGAGTTGCGGTGGTTGCTACCAGTTGCGGTGTATTGATGACCGGAAATGGTGTCTTAACGGCGTTATCACCGTGACCGCCACCAATTATTGTCCACCAAATTATGCGTTGGCTAATGATAACGGCGGTTGGTGTAACCCGCCACTCCGTCACTTTGATTTGTCGCAACCGGCGTTCTTGAAGATTGCACAATATCGTGCTGGAATTGTTCCTGTTGCCTATAGAAGGTAATTAACATTACAATTTAATTATCATTTTTAAAAGATAATACAAAACGTAAAAGTTTTAAAGAATGAAAAAGTGAAATCGCTAGACAGTACATTTATTAATCATCTGAACTTGTTCACGAACGGTTCACGAATCCAAACAAAAACTTAAAAGTTTTAAAGAATGAAAAATTTAACATTCTAATTACGAACACTAAAAAAATCATATTAAATAATTAAAATTTTAAGGAGTACTTAATATCGAAATCATTTACATAATTAATTTACAAATCAAAGTAAGATACAATAATCTTTATCATAATTATCTTAAGATTTCAAATGTTAAATGACCAAGTTTTTAGATGTTAAGGTAATAAAATAAATACTAAAAATTGACTATTATAAAGCACATTTAAAGAAAAACACGAACGAACGTAAACGAACACATTCCCGAACAGACACAACGTATGTTTATTTTCGTTTATTTAATTATACAAACGAAATTAATTGTTATTTATGTTTGTTCATTTATGAAACGACTGAACGTAATAAACTTTTCGTTTAACAGTTCATTTATGAAACGAACGAACGTAAATAAACTTTTCATTTAACAGTTCACGAACTGTCCGTTAAGGTTATAAAATATACATACTAGTTTAGTAAAATTGGTTTAAATCACTTTTTCTTGGAATTTCATAATTTAAGGTTTTTTTATTTTACTTAAAAAGTAATTTTAGTTACCGAATAAATATTGTTCATTACCTTTTGTTGAGTAAATTTTAATCAATTTTCTTACGTATTTAATAGGGTACCATGTATAAAGCGAGGAGGCATGAGGTTCACAATCAATGGTCACTCTTACTTCAACTTGGTTTTGATCACCAACGTCGGTGGTGCAGGCGATGTTCATGGTGTCTCCATCAAAGGGTCCAAAACAGGTTGGCAAACAATGACAAGAAACTGGGGTCAAAATTGGCAAAGCAACTCTTATCTTAATGGTCAAAGCCTCTCTTTTCGGGTAACAGCCAGTGACGGAAGAATTGTCACCAGTTACGACGTGGCACCTTCTAATTGGCAGTTTGGCCAAACATTTCGAGGCGGTCAGTTTGAAGATCTATGAAAAAATCAATATAAAAAATTAAAAACCCATGACATCTGAGCCAAACCAACTATGTTACAATTCCCGATCCCACCAGACGGTCCAGTCTTAAATAAAAAGGGATTAATGACTTCGAATTTTAAATTTGTAACCTTTTATAGTAAGTTGTGTTTGTTATAAATCACCGTCCGATTTAGAACTCTAACGATTAACAAGATTTATACGATACATAAACCGTCCATACACCGTTTATACCCAACTCGAGGGCAAACATTATACAAAACTTAAAACGTTCCTAAGAAAAGAAGGTCCAAACCGATACACTCGTGACCCGATCCGACTCAAATTGGCCTGACCCGACCCGGTACCTACATTACTACTACACTCAATAGTTTAGCAGAGAATACTTGAGTCTCAATACAATTTTCTTTTTCTCCACACCAAGCTTACCACCCGTAACCACCCAATGACCCGGTGGATCCGCGGGCCCCATACTCATCTCCGACATATCCACAAATTTCGCCAACTTATTATTACTTCCTGAACCGGAACTCGAACCACCGACACCATTTCCATCATCCGTTGACCGCTTTGACTTGTCGGTTGGAGAGTGGTCCCACAAAGATCTTCTAACGGTACAACCGGGCAATCGGGAATACAACAATTTCATGTAAAGAACGTTTCTTGACCCGAAATCCCAAACGCCAAGTTGGGCCCCAGTGACTATGTGGACCCCAGACGAGTCCCCGATAAAGGCTTCGGGGCTCTCGATTGGTGCGGTGCTGACATGAGAGAAGTTTTTCCATTTCACCGGCTCGAACCATCGGCTGTCTTGCTCCTCGGGTCCTAACCATTTGGGTGCACCAATGGCTACATGTGTGTCCCAATACGGTCGGAGGATTTTCGGGAGAGATTGCAGGTGTTGGATGTGAATGGTTAACCGGTTGTGTTTTGAACCTTCTAAACATAACCGTATGCCTGTAACCGGCTTACGTCCCACCGATATCTATTTAAAACAAAAAAAAAACTTATTAATAATAATAAACGAATGGTTTTGGTTATGGGTCAAAATGGGTCGTATTGTACCATACACGAGAAGACCGTAAGAAAATAAGACGGCTTTTTTATACGGGTCGGATAAGATACAAGATACATCCCGAATTGAAATGTATATCAATCGGTCAATGACACAATGTATATTAAAACTGGTCACGTTTAATATCATATATCCCTATAAAGTTAAAAAAATATCATATGTATATATATATCCTTTATAACATATTTCTTACAAAGAACAACTTATCATTTAACCATTTTACACTTACTTTTTTTAAATCTATAAGATTTTATTACCAGTTTTAACTACATCTTTTTAAGGAGGCGTATACAATTTTGAAAACATAGTATATTTGTAACGGATGAAATTCGCATTTAGTAAAATTTCATTAACAAAGATATATATATATATATGATATTTTTCAACTTTGTAGAGATATATACGATATTTGATATGTTTTATAGAAATATATATGAAATTAACTCCATATTGAAATGTTTACTGATGCATCAATAACTTGTAACGTACAACTCATTTACGCGCACGTATAAAAAATAAAAACACAAAACATGGATTTAAAGATACACATACCTGATCTTGAGAAACATAAAGTTTTTGGCCCATCATGCTAAATTGTAAAGAAGGACAAACGGGCTCCTTTCTTTGATGGCCCAAAACGCGATCATGTAACGGGGCCCACACGCGTGCAATCTGGAACTCGAGAAAGTATCTCAGCTCTTCAATCTGAGGTTTATCTGTGCATAAAACAAGAATGCAACTTATAATATATTATTTTTATACAATTAATTTTCTAGATAACTAACTTTAACAATAAAGAGAAGAACAAGCACGCATCTTACATTCAAGGTAAAGATTAATAGCGCGAGTCAGATGCTCATTTCCGGGTAATCCTTCTAGAAGAGAAGTGATTGGAACGAATGACATGGCGATTACATCTGGAGAGTATTTTACGGTTTTGCCCCATTGAGTATGACTTTGTTCTAAATCATCCCCTCCTCTTCTTCTGAAGATAACCGTTACATCCTGTATAATCGTAAAAATCAAATGATAATTAACAATAACTTATAAACCCTTACAAATTGATAGTATCATAATTACCCTTTTATAGTAGGATTATATAGGGTATGTTTGTTTGTTTATAATTACCCTTTTATACCACTTCAAATATCATATTTATTCACTACATAATAAATAGAGTATACTACAGTTTTTGTCCCTGAGATTTGCAAAGTTTAACAGTTTCAGCCCACCCTTAATAAGAACCGTCCCAACATTTCAAGTCTTATCAGTTTTCGTTACTAACGTTTCAAATCTTAACAGTTTTCGTCACTAACGTTCCAAGTCTTAATAGTTTTCGTCACTAACGTTTCAAGTCTTAACAGTTTTTGTCAATAACGTTCCAAATCTTAATAGTTTTTGTCACGAACGTTTCAAGTTTTAACAGTTTTCGTCACTAATGTTTCAAGTCTTAACAGTTTACGTCACTAACGTTGCAAATCTTAACAGTTTTCTTTTAAGGGTTTAGGGACGAAAACTGTTAAGACTTGAAACGTTAGGGACCAATTCTGTTAAAGGTAGACTGAAATTGATACGCCTTGCAATCTACAAGGACGAAAACTACAATTTGCTTGAATAAATAAGAAAAAAATAAGTTACGTATAACAACCTTTTTTGCTGAATAACTGAACAAGAAAACAAGACTACGGTGAATCATCTTACCACGTAATCTTCTCTTTATTTATTAAGATATAAATAATTAAATTTTTTTGGTTTTGTAATGGTAAACATGATATCATGATATTTGGATGAATATAAGTGACATTGTCCACATGTTTTTACTCGATTAAATGCAAAAAAAATAATAATAATTAAAAAAAATAATAAAAATCAACCATTGACTTTTGAAAGTCAAATGAGTTACTATATTTGAAAGAAAAGTTACAAGCATACAGTCTTACATACTTCCTTTGCATTTCCACCAAGTGATGGTGCACTTGTGGGTTGAGGATATATTCCTTGACTACTAAACAATGATGGATCACCACCCTATAAAAATAAAATAAAATATAAAAATTAAATCAAGATCTAATTGAAATGTACAAATAAAAAAAATACAATCTAGTAACAATTTGAAGAAAATGGAACCTTTTCTTTGTATCTTAGAAGGCCCGAATTGGTAAGATTGTCAGTGTTACAGAATCTCTGGTTTCCTATATCTTGAACATAGTTTTTAATCTCAACGGTTGATAAAGGTGATGATTGATGTTGTTTGACAAATATTACATCTTTACCACCAATCGTAACCGATGTGATTACATGTGTGCCAAAATTCTCGATAAAACTGTCACACGAAGAACAATATAAAAAGAAACCATTAGCGATAAATGAAAATGTTAGGTCAATACAACACAAAATCATTTGACACTTATAATAATCATAATATGAGACATTTTCATAGATAAAAATTTATAGATTTTACACTAAATTTCATGATACCATAATTACCCTTACGGAACACTATAATAAAGAGAACATAATAGATTGAGATGATTTACAATAACAATGGTATTATGAAATTTAAAAACTTTAAAAAGATACATATGAAATTAAATTAAATACCTTGCTAAGGCTGGTGGGTCCCACGATGTGGGAACTGCGTGTTTAACACTTTCATGTAGCATTAACGATGTTTTTGTGAGCTCAAATTTAGAAAGTGGGATGAAATAACCATCCATACATAAAGTTTTAGTTGATGTTGAATCTACATGTTTTGAACCCGTTAAACTAAATGCAGCATTAAAACTACCAAGAGGAATGTTGCCTGATAAGTTTGCTCTCTTGTTGAAATACTCAACCATCTGCAAATTATACAATTCAACTTTTAAAATAATATTTTTATAATGTTTATATAAATATATGCGAGCCTTGTGAAATCAATGGAATTGTATTGTAGGAGAATGAAATTGTATTGTGTATATTGTAGGAAGCATATTCAAGAATCAAGATGTTAAGAAAGTTAGAAAGTATCTGATAATCAGCTTCATATGTTTTTAATAAATAAAACAAATTTCATATTCAAATATTGATAAGTTATACTTCTTAAGAAGAAAAAATACAACTACATTTATGTTTTCAGTAAATGCAGCAGAAAAAGATTAATCCAAATTCAGAACTTAAAAGCTCCATGTTTCAACATCAAAAGATTCTAACTATTTAAGTGGAGAAAGATTCTTGTAACATGTAGAAATTAAAAACAAAAACTAAAGGTGATAGTGATAATATGAATATATGATATACCTCATGATAACTGCAAACACCGGATGTAATTCGGTCAACTGGATCCTGATAATTTTCGATATCTCTTGATACATTTGGGACAACCAAATTATCATAAATCCAAAGATCTCTTTTATGTTCTTCATCAATCTCAACAATCTTTGAACCTGCAACTCCTTTACAATAAAGCAACCTCGTATCATAGTTTACATCAAAACCTTTACCCAATGCTTGAACCGCATTTACAGCGGTATGTAAAGCTGCTGCATTTTCCTCCATTTCATCAAATTTCGGTAAAAAGATTCGATTTTCAAACACAAATCCCCAATTTTTCAGCTTTTTATAGTCGCTTGCAAAGTTATTGAACAATAAATTCGCGATTAGAGTCTGAACCGAACTCGTAAAGTCCAAAAATTAGGTTAATTTGGAACCCGTTTTCGAATTAGGGCTAATTAAAGTACTTCAACAACAAAGCTGATGTAAACAACATCCAACACCCTCAAATTAGGGTTATTACATGAAATCGACGGCGAAATGTAATCACAATCTAAGTAAACCCACGAAGAAAAATCTGATTTGGGATTATGGAACAAGAACAAGATTCTGAAATCGTACAAGCTGTAACGATGAAGAAGGATTAAAGATTTACAGAAGCATCAACTAAAGGTTCAAAGATCGAAAACCCATCTGAGTTTTAACAACAGAATCATACCCAATCATTTAAATCAGATGAGAAAAAGTATCTGACCGACTTTTGATTGATTTCTTGAATTCCTGATCATACGACTTCATGTCACTTTCTTTCGCTGTAATACAAAGTTAATCTGCTACGTATTATCCCCCAATTTGCCAGGAAATTTTGTTGCACCTGTTTTCAATACTATTGAGTCCAAAACACGGCCTTTGACTCGGGAATTTTTCCAAATCATTTTATTTTTTATTTTGATATTAACGTGTACACGTGCTTTCATGTCCGGATTTCTCTAAGTGAATTTGATTATTTTATCAATGTAACTGAAATAAAAAGTAATTATCTTGTGCT
Source organism: Stevia rebaudiana (assembly GCA_009936405.2). Taxonomy (NCBI): domain Eukaryota; kingdom Viridiplantae; phylum Streptophyta; class Magnoliopsida; order Asterales; family Asteraceae; genus Stevia; species Stevia rebaudiana. The sequence goes on from WOUH02000002.1 coordinate 2,511,902, forward strand.
ATGTCACACTCATTTTATTTCTTACACCGAGAATTTTATTATTATTTAATTTATTTTTGTATAACTTTTTTTTTTAACGAAGTTTTTTCTCACGTCTATCTCTCACTTTCGTGGCATGTAAGCAAGGTCAACTACACGACCTCCGTGAGAATCCACGACCACACCAGATGCGAAGGAACCCCCGTGAAATGAGAAAACATTCGCCTCTCATCAGAATCGAACTCGGGTTAAATCCGGATTCGATTCACCACCTGATGTCCTTCAAACCGCCGCCAATGGGATTCGAACCCCTGACCTCCACATTGGAAGGTAGAAGCCCAAACCATTCGAAGTTTTCAGGACATTTTTTTTAGTATATGAATAGAGGTGCTCATTTTGGGTTTTTTTAGGAATCGGTTTTGGTTCCGGTCAACAAAAGTCAAAATCGGGTAGAGAGAAACCGGGGTTTCTAACCTTTTTTTTGTTGGTTTTGAACGGTTTTTGGTCAGTTTTGACCAGTTCCTAACCGGTTTTGGTGGGTTTTGGCGGAACCGGTTCCGGAAAACCCGGTTATGATTATTTATAGAACCTGGAACCGGTATGGAATCGCCGGTTCGGGTTGGAACCGCCGGTTCCGGTTCCAAAACCGGTTTTTATTGACTCTTCTATATGCATATGTGAATGAAGGGTAATTTCTTACACCTAGAATGTTATTCTTTTTTTATGTTTTCCAACAAATACGCATATGCGAACGTTTTGCAATTTGCGTATAAATTGACATGTTATTATCGCTAATCACTAAAATTTGTAACGCCAAAATCGCTAAAAAAATGTGTCGAGTTAGAACTTTAAGGAAAAGAGAAATGAAAGAAGAAAGGAGGTGACACATAAATCGATTAACGAAAGAAAGAAATTAATCAAGGAAAATAACCAACTTGACCAAAAATTCATTAAAATGACCATTAGGCTCTAAGGTTGCATGATGACTGAAATCAGACAAAATTTTGCTGGATTTCAATCGCACTCTTGGAGCCGGATTGTCATTTTGGTCAATTTTTTATCAACTTGACAATTTTAGTGATTTTCCAATTAATTAACTAAAACGTAATATCAATTCATCAATTAATTTTCATGTAACATATAGTTTTAGTATTAAAAAAACGAATGCTCCATGTTAGTTTTCACAATCTTGTAATTCTTGTTTGAACCTTTCTTGTATCTATGTGTATCCTCTCTTTTACAAGAATAAAACTTTATCCCGATACTTATCCACTAAAAATAAGTTTATGCTACATTACAATGAAAAAAGGGATACTCAATGTCACACCCTGGCGGGCGGCGGAAACACCGGCCGTGACCTCAATGATTGTTCACAAGCTCAATGGTTAACTATTAATTAAGTTTCATAGATTAAACAACCAAATTACATTGTTTTAAACGAAATACAAATACAATAATACGTCACATTGTTTAGCATAGCTCAAAACATGATCAATAACTTCTTGCAATTAGACATCATATCATCAGCTAAAAATGTATCATCCACCTTACGCAGTATTATTTCCTGAAACACATATAAATCAAGTGTCAACTACAAAAGTAGTTGGTGAGCTACAAAAGTTGTAAAAACAGTTTATAATATATTTGTATTGTAACACAAGTCATGTCCACAAGACTAGTTGTAAAACCTTGTATGCATCTATTATTGATCAACCCTTTTGTAACCTGTT